>CM062804.1:1232210338-1232810338 GCA_031772625.1 Pinus tabuliformis | reverse complement strand
CTTTTGGACCACAAAAGTTTGACTAAACAAATAGTCGTTGAGGGAAGAACTCCCTCTCTTTCCACCTTGAACTGACAATGTATCAATACATTCGATCAATCATCTGCAAGTGATGACCCTGATGATGCTGACCATGGTACTTTTTGATTCGGTGACCTGTTTCTTCCATTCGCAGTGTGAACAACTTGCGACGATGGGCAAACAACTTGTTATCAACATGGTAATTGAATTCTTTCCATGAAGAATCGTGAGTTAGTGATTCAAAAACATCTTTGAAAATAATATTTGTAGAATTTTTTTCAATACATCTGATGGGTATTAACAATCTACTTTCCCGAATAATTGAAATATTCAAAGACTCCTTTGGTTTTGACTTCATATCAATTACTTGACTTGATTTACTTTCCTATTGATTGATTACTAAGTGAACTTCTGGCACTGAGCTCATCTAGCTGTGATGTAAAGACTGCTGCAGCTTAATTTGGCTTTGAAAGTACCTAAGTAATTGTTGATTTACTTGAATCACTATTTCTTCGTCTATTAACTTATATCTCCATTGACTAACACTTTTACTAATTGCATTAGTTTTCACATCATCATAAGGAAACTTTAGATTTACTTCTGAAAATGCTTTGTCATGAAAACTTATAGACTTTCTCTCCACTTGAAAAGAGGCTTCATTACTTTTTAAAGCATGGAATGATGATGCAATACCAAGGAAATGTAACACTAACCTTCCCCAATACTAACCTACAGCCCTGAAACTGAAAATAAACATACCATCGGAAACAAGTCTCTGATTAGACTCACATGTACCATTCCCTGCAATACACTGTTGATGATGATAGTTTCTAGAATTTAGTTGAATGAATTAGTTGAGAGTCATTCTATTTTTAAGAAGATGTTCATAGGACATTAAATGTATCTCATGTTGCTTATCCTGTTTATGAATAAGATTTCTTGGAAAATAATCAACCACCTTGACTAATTGATCTATAAACTGAATCTCGCATTCCAAACAATCATCCCTATGTTGTTCCTTAATAAACATGAGTACATATTTACTTGAACTTATTAACTACTTAACTTGATTTGTAATAATTAAATCCAAGTTTTATTTGACTTTATGAACCCTAACAATAAATTCAACCCCTTCTTTCTTTAGGTGATATTTATTTGCTCTTCTGTAAAACACTTCATCTCTATCATAAAGATAAGGACTTCCTAAGACAACTCCACATATGTCTACCGAGACCACATCTAACTCCACTTCATGAAATTACTTAGATGTAATTGCAAATTTTAACCGACACTGCTTTGTGACATGTATATGAGTTGATTTATTAATCCAATCTAATGGGTATGGCCTTGGATGATTTTTTGTCTCCAATCCCAATTGATTAACTATATGTTCAGATATTAAATTTGCCTGTGATCCACTGTCAAACATTGTGTAAATCTTTGTATGCTTAGAAGTTATCCTTATGTGGAAGAGTTCAACTCTTTTATCCTCATGTGAGGGATTTCTGTTTGAAGAAGATGCAATAGTTTTCGAACTTGAACCTATATTAGAGAAAACCACCATTCCGTTGTTGAATACATAGAAGGGAAGAGCACTAGTGTGCGTGCCATATTTCTTCTAAGCAATCCATCATCTTAGTGATAAAAGAGGAATCCACCATTGGATTGTCTTCATACTTCTTTGAGAGAGAGGAGAAACTTGCAAAGAGATTGAGAAAAAGAAACCCCCTTGCTGAGGATTTTTGAGCACCATATCTCAAAGGAATTCTCTTCAAGTGTCTAAGATTCATCTATTGTATTTAACCTCTATATTAGCAGTCAATAAAGGGAGAATTTTGATTATTTTGTTGACTTGTTTGCTCCATTGAGCATTGCTTGTGTATTTACCTCTTTGTTTAGTTTATGTTTATGTCTACGTTATTTACAATATTTATAATGTTTTGTTTATTTAAGTATGTCCACTAACAACGCTAATCATTCCTATGATCCTTTGCAGGGAACAATCAATTGTTAATGAGGTGTCTTTTGGTACAACATTGCCATAAAAAAACTACCATGAGGGGCATGTTAGTTCCCTATAATACTAGTGTAGCCCCCTTATTGTTATTGTTGTGCCCATGTGGCCCCCATATTGTTATTGTGGTTCTCCATAGAAGCCCACTATTTTTATTGTTGCGGCCTTACATTTTTATTGTAATGTAGGTTATGATTATATTGTGACCACTTAGAGTGCTATATATACAAAGGAGGTCTTGTCATTTGTATCATCCAAGAATTGTTTATTTATGTAATTTAAGGAGGTTTTCCCCTCAAAGAGGATAATTTTTAAGTCGTTGATCTATCAATTTGTGAGATGGTTGAACATATCATCCCCTATTCTATAAAGGTGAGAATACACAAATGAATCTAGCATATATACAGAGAGAAGCTACCTAATCCATTAAGAAAAATATGCTACAATGGAAACTTTTCTTCTACCAATTCTGCATGACACAACATCTTGTAACTCTCGGGGATGTTGAGAAGTAACAGAAAGAAGCCAAGATATGCTAAAAAAATCATTTTTTTGAACAAGAATGGTGAAGAGTAGAGACTAGAATTTAGTAAAGTTAGCAATGCTGGACTGGAATGATGAAATTAAAAAGAGATCCCACACATTGGCCAAAACAAAAAACCTATAAGAATTACATAAAGTATATAATTTAGAAGACAAAAAAGGAGATAAAATAGAAATGTTACATATACCTTGAAATTTGATAACCAATCAAACTACACAATTGTGACCATATTTAAGAATATTTTACCACTCAAATCAAATAATTGAAAGAACCCTGTCCAAGTTACCTATGCATTTAATTGGGCTATCACTTCAGAAAGTACATGCATACACTCCCTAGAGGCATGTGGGGAAAGTATTTATGCCATTCAATTGGCACTTTCACACTTATCCGTTTAGAAAATGATGTCAATAACTCTTTCGTCCTATCAAATTAATGCAATTCCACCCAAAGTAGCAGTATTTGAGAGTACTATATCGTCAAGCTTGCTTCCATGAATCTGCAATCTACTTATCCCCTTTGGTTCTTTTCCTAACTATATTATGTCCTTGTTTAACCAAAGAAAAATCTTGTTGATCATCTTCTTCAATGAGAAATTAACCAAAAATTACAGCGACTAATTTTTCATTATTCAGTTCTTGTGCACCATTGAGCTTGACTACAAATGTATGAAGAATCATCTCTTTAGCAGTAGATATATCTTCCTGTTGTACATCTAACTGAATTTCTTGCAAAGAAATCATCACTCTTTCAACTGGATGACACTCCTGTGGACAGGTTACTCTAATCACAACATCTCCATTCAGTGGACAGGTTACTCTAATCACAACATCTCCATTCACTGTTTAAACATCAACTTTAGGGATGGAACTGATGTTTATAACAATTCGCATATTTCGAGGAGCTGAAAATGATGCATGGAAGGTTTTTTCTTGTATCTCCTCCTCCTTTTCCCTATCCTTGAGTTTCTTCTAGAGCTCTTGGACATATGCAATAGCATCCCCTAGTAAGGAAGATTTATCCATTTTGGAGATTTTGGGCACAACACCTCTTAGCGCATAAAAATATTGGTTGAGCTTCTCCCGTCTTTGACGCTCCACTTCAACATGATTTAGAGGATGATCTCTTCCATCGACAACTTTTCTCCCTTTTTTTTCTTTCATTTCTTTATTATATCTCCAATTCCTAGAGCACAAGGACTAGTACTAGCATGGTGTCCTATGTTAGTGTTTGCTTTGGGTAACATAAGCCTTATCAAATCACTTGAAATGGATCTTGTACCACCTGTATCCTTTTCTGGTCTCTTGATTAGTGTTATAAAAGACCATCTAAGTTCCACGACGAGTTTCCATTGATGCAGGGTTTTTTCCGTAGGAAAAAAATTCGAGACATATTGGAGCTTTCTCTTCATAGTTAGACAACCACTCAATTAACTAGACATTATACCCTACTCCTACTGCATCAAAATTGAAATAAAAGCACGATAGACCTAAACATTGGCTTCCACTTTCTCAAACAAAGGTCTCCAAAAAGAACCCAATCAGACACCAACGAAAATGTATTTACACTATAGTGTACTGACATTTTCTAGTAATGGAAAAAGATTTGCGTGTGATAAATACCGTGAAGAAGAAATATTTGAGGTAAGCATGGAATATGAAAAATTCAGTATCCACAAATAAATATCTGAACTACAAAAACATGCAACAGAAAAATTTCTTAATTCTTCTACAACAAAGACTAGTTGCTCAGACTGCATACGAAAAATGCATCTTCCTTCTTCGTAGCTATTGCCAAAACCAGCTTGTGCAATGACATATGCACTAAAATTCTCAGACTCTTCATAAATGTAAATCTAATTCATGCCTACTTCAATGGAACATTTCCATTTACTTAGCATATTCGTGGCACTCCAAGCAATCACAGGAATCAATGCATGTTGTGTACACACACAATCATACCAAAATTGAAACATAGAGGATTATATACATTTTAAAAGTTTAAGAAGAATTGTATATCTTCCGATAATAATTAAGAAGAACTAATTTAAATATATTATTCTCAAGTTCTCTCTGAAGAAATGTTATTTGAATATATTACTCTCAAATTCTGTGAGGAAAACACGAGATTTATGATTCTTCTGTGTTGCGTCCACTTCTCCCCTTTCAAATTTGGGAGTCCATCGCCTTCCAATTTCTTCACAATAGGATGCGGCTCTGTTTTTTCATAATCATCATGCTTTAATTAAAATATATCCTTGATTAGCTTAGGCTCTACAATAGTTAGTGCTACCTTTTTAAAAAAATCAATAGAGGTCTAGTCAAGCTGACCATTCCAACCATAATTTCAAACTTTGAAAACATAATAAAATAAAAAATATATTGAACATCAGTACTACATCGTAGGACTTCCTCCATTGATGGTAGAATGGCATAACTCGAAAATATCACAAGAAAATCGCATAGTCTCAAAACTCGCTTGATGCATCATTTTCACCATCTTTGTGGCTTTTCCAAGAAATATCTTGTATAGAGGGCCTCCTATGACCTGTGATTCAAAATTATTCTGTATTTTCAAAGGCTTCCACCATACAAATATTATAACTTCTTTGATTAAACGTCGAGTTATTTTGACAACATTAGGAAGGAATTAACCATGACCCTAGACTGGTTACATAAAATCAATATTGGCTTCAATGAAATATTTCCATTTCGTTAGCATATTCGTGGCACTCCAAGCAATCACAGGAATCAGTGCCTGTTGTGTACACAGGTAAACATAACAAAATTGAAATATAGAGGATTATATGAATTTTAAAAGTTTAAGAAGAAATATATATCTTCAGATCATAATTAAGAAAAACTAATTTAAATATATTATTCTCAACTTCTCTCTGCACAAAGGTTATTTGAATATTTTACTCTCAAATTCTATTGGGAAAACGCGAGATTTATCATCCTTCTTTGTTGCGTCCACTTCTCACCTTTCAAATTTGGGAGTCCATCGCCTCCCAATTTCTTCATAATATGATGAGGATTTGTTTTTTTGTATAGTAATCATGCTTGAATGAAAATATCTCCTTGATTAGCTCAAACTCTACTATAGTTAGTCTTGCCATGAAGTGATTTAACATAATACTCTGCCACGATCTACTCTACACTAGATTCAACCAGATTTGAAAAATCATCCATTTTGGATTTTTCACCGCAACTTATGCACTCATAATTTTATGGAAAAACATGATAGTAGCATGAAACTAATTCAAATTTGACAAATCCAATAATTTTTTTTTAATATTAACAAAATAGACATAACTTCACTTCAGAGATAACATATTTATATGAAATTTGAATTTCAGCACAAGCTAAAATGAATTCCCAAACTAGAAATACCACAGGAGTAGGTAATAATTTTACTGCTATGAAAGCTAACTTATTTAATACATAATCATTAAAAATTGGGAAGCAGTTAATAATTTTACAGCTATGAAAGCGAACTTATTTAATACACAATCATTGAAATTTGGGAGGTACTTAGTGAGTGTATTTAAGAAGAAAATGGAAACAATCACAGTGTTGGATTGGAAAGGGAATTCGGCACAGGCTAATTATTCTCTTTATTGTTGTCTAAAATAATGAATTTTCATTTTTTTGTAACATTCTAATCAGATTAAAACTTATATTTTAACCGGTTAAAATTTTTAATTTTTTTTTTTAGGTTTTTAGGTTGGTTAAATAGGTTGATTGATTAGATAGATGGGATTTGAATCATCTATATATCAAAAAAATAGCTTAAGAGTACATTTAAGGACTATCTATTCAAAATTCATAGCGAAAAGTGCTTTAATAGTAAATCCAATCATTGTATATTCAAAATCTGTTCAATATTTTATAATTAAAATTAGAATTATAAAAATTAATAAAATATTTTTTTAATAGAATTTTATTCAAAATTATAAAAATTTAAGTTTTACTAAATTACTTAAATTATAAATAGGCTAAACTTTATAATATACTAAATTATAAATATTCTAAATTTTATTAAAAAACAATTATGGCAAAAATTTATAATAAAATCTCTTGACCAAATAAAATTATAATTATAAATAAAAAATTATTAAATAAAAAAAATTAAATCTACCTCTTTAATCAAAATTTTTAGATCTATAAAATCGTAAATCCATGAGGAAGGGGGAGTCATAGCAAGATCATGATATTAATGGTATTAATGGAGTTAGAAGGTGACAAAGTTTGTATCCACATAATTCTACCTTGAGAAAAAAACATGATCTAGAGTTCTTAAAAAGAGTCCAGTCAAATTTTTTGGTGACAGAGTTTTCCTTCAGCCATTTTGGTGACAGAGTTTTCCTTCAGCCATTGAATTTTACCATGAGAGAACATGATTGGGAGTTCTTGAGACACATTTAGGAATAGAGTATAATCAAATTTTGCTGACAAAGTTGTGACAAAGTTTACATTCATCCATTGAATTCTACACTAAGAGAAAACTTGATCCGGAGCACTCAAAATCCATAAAAAATTGAAACCACTCAAAATTTCGTGCAAAATTCCCATCTAACCATTGAATTCTACCTTTGACAAGAACCAAAAAGGCTCAAATTCTAGTGAGCCTATGTCAGGATGAAATATTTTTGCTAATTCTACATCGAACAAAACTTAAAGCTGAGATCAAATTGTTTTTCTAGATACTGAAGATAATTTTCACAAGAAAAAATAACAATGTGAATGGAAGTTTTTCACAATTTCTTGCATGAAAATTTATCACTAGCATGCACATTTATTTCAGGACAGAAAAAGCATAATTGTATTTATATAAGAAATTACTAGCATGCACATTTATATAGGTGGAATAGAACCATGATGCAAGTCGCACTGCTTTCTTCGCGAATTAAACAAAATTATAACAAAGCATTTATATTCAGTAAGTACCCAGATTAGCCCAAATAAAACCAGAAAAAATAATGGCACTTTATTATAAAAATAACAACATTAAATGACTGAATTTATCACATCTAACAACAAACATAAACATTATTCCTAAAACCCAAAATCATCGGTCAGATGTGATAGGACCAGATCTGAAGAATCATACAACCAATTCAAGCGAAATCAGAATATTCTACCCTTAACGTTGAATGTATTGAATGAGGGTCCAACTTGAATCAGTTAGGGCTAGGTACAGTTAGCCTGGAAAGTAGCCAGGTGCAGTTGGTGTAGTCATAAGTTTTGGAGTCGAAAATTCATTGACAAATCGTTCAATATGCAACTTCGATCTCCAAATTCTAGTCGCCCTCTAGAGGAGTCGAGTACAGGCAGATAAGGAAACGAATACAAAGGCCTGGCCTCAACCTCAAGTCCGGCCTGACCTCCCACCTTCTCCATTGGGCTATATATATAAAATTTACCTAAATGTAACATGATTTCAATTATATTTACGGCAAGGCAAATTTCTTTGTTATGAATAAATTTTATAGAAAATAATGTAAATCATAATAATCATAAATAATGATAATTATTTAGTAATTAGTACTAAAGGGTATCTCTAATGGGACATGACTTTCCCAGAAGAGGCATCTGCATAGGTATATAAGCGAGTCTCATTTTTAATATTGATCATCATTCTTATTCATACATTTTTAATATATATTCTTGTATCCTAAATGGAGATGTACATATTCCAAGTCTTTTAGAGTACTTAACTTGAAGAATGAACTTTGTTCGTTTCAGTTGGTATCAGAGTAGTTCGATCTTCTGGCTAATCCACCAGTGCATGGAGCCACCCTCTTTGATCCAGAGCCTTGGCCATCAAGGTTCCGTCAACATTGTTGCCATCAAGATTGAAGCGTTTCGCTACACTTTTGGAGTTTCTCTGTTGTTAAGTTCGTGAAAGGCCCTTGGCCATTTTTTTAAAAGTAGAAAAAATAAATATAAAATATAATATAGTATACCATATTAATTATATATATATATATATATATATATGAAAAAAATCTAGTATAAAAAATATATGAAAAAAATATAATAATAAAAAAAAAAAGCATTGGAAAAATAAAAGAAAAATAAGAATAATAAAAATAAAAGGAATTTTAAAACTATATATAATAAAAAGATTTTAGAGAAAAAAATAATAATAAATACAAACAATTTTTTTTTTTGTATTCAAGCTTTTGTGATCCATAATGAATTAAACAAAGTCTTTCGGTAGAAATCACATGAGAGATTTTTTTGGCCTACGCGTTACGAACTAGTGGGCCATGGTCTGCCTCTTCATTTGTCCTGATGATGAACCGCACTTGTTGGTTTGAAACGTGTAGGTAAAAAAATTCTCTCATGTGATTTCTAACAAACAAAAACTATTAAGCCCACCATCATGGAGACCTCACCACCACCACTCGAACAAATCCATCTGCTAACAACAACCATGACCAGGGACTGTTTGAGAACTCCCCTGCTATGTCAACTCTCTGTGTTGATTGTATTGGCCATCCCATCACTGAAACTATGCAACTGTCATCTCGCAAAACCATTCAACCATTCTCATAAAAAAAATCACGTATTCCGTTGGACCTTGTTCATCCGCCCTTCAAGACGTCATTATTTTACCTGTTCCCTGTAACCCTTCCTTCACTTCCTTTCTTCGAGACATTGTCCGACATTCACTACATTCAATACCACTATACAACTAATCGAAATCGGGTCCAATTGTCATGTAGTGAATTAAATTTGTTGTAACCAGCGGCTATATAGACGATCAAATTCACTTTTTATGTAGTTAGCGGTCGTGTTTCTACTACCGTTAGCATTATTCTAATAGTGATATATCCACGATTCACTCCATTCAATAGTGAGCTTAACATTTCACTCCATTCTGTACTTAAATTCTGTATATCAATTTGGTGTTGGTATTGTGTAAGAAATTTGTTGTCGAAATTTCCATGCCATCTTAAACAAATTTAAAACTTTAATTGTTGTGTTGTACTGATTCATATGATCACATCTGTTTAATGAAAAAATAGACAACTAGGGGAGGGACGCCATTACCTGTGCGCCCTCCCCTCCACCCGGCCTACGAGCATGTGGAAACCACATGACGTTGTATGATACATGTCTAGCGTGGATTGCCACATGTTGTGCAGCGTGTCAGGCCATAAAATTGCATTTGCCAACCTTCCGCCCACTTGTTTCCGCCTATTTGTTGCAATGTGTGGTTTACCTGTGGGTTTTCTGTTCGAGTCCAATGTTTTTTCGAAGCCCTCCGCTAATGATGGCATGGGATGGATCCATTACCTATGCATGATGTCCACCTTGGTTGAGTTGATGTCCGCCATTACTTTCTTGCACTAATCCATGGTTGGAACAGGGTTTCTGTTGTTCTTGTGGTTTTCTGCCTGCAATTGTTGTTCAGTCAATGTATGGGGAAATTTTGGACAGTTGTGGGCCCAGTCAATGTATGGGGAAATTTTGGACATAAATTAATACCTATTTATAATTAATGCTATTTATTTTTGTTTAAATATTGGTTTCAAAAGTCTCAATTTATGGTAGTTTGGTGGGACCAGTATTATATCAATTACTGGTCCCTGCAAAACATTAGGAATCTCTGCCCTAGTTATTAAAAGCTCAAGAAGTTAAAATTAATAGGGGAATAAAAAGGAAGAGTTTTATATATACATGAAAGACTATAAGCAAAGGGTATTTATAAAGAGAAAATATTATTTAATTTCATTTATATTTATATAAAGTATAAATTAATAAAAGATTATAAAAGGTTAATTGAAAATATAGGAACATTATTAAAAAATGTTGCAAATATAAGTTGGAAATATATTTTTATCGGTGGAATATATAAATACACACACACAAAATTTTAAAAGGTAAAAGAAATAACACACACAGACACATATATTTCAATTCAACGGAAAAAAGAAAAATCAAAGTTTGAAGTTATTAAAAGTTTCATGAAAGTAACCGAGGAAGATTATAAGTTAAAAAGGGCGAATTTGAAGAAAGTTCATCCCGACAATAAAAAAGGCATCTAATTTAGAATTGAAGGAAGGGAGGTTTCTAGGAGTCTCACGCTGCGCTACTCCAGTGCTATTCGAAATTAAAGGGACTCTTGCAAGAAAATATTGTGTTATTTCTATCTCTCCTAGTGAAGGGAAAGATTATATAAACTCTAACCTTACTAAACAATTAGTGATTCCAGAGTCGAACATAACTGGAAAATTTGACTGCTTGGGTAGAAAACAGTATAATATAATTGAATCACAATTAAACATTGGTGATTATACTTTTATATTGAAAGTATCGGTTCAATCCCTATGGAATGATCAAGGTGACATTGTTTTAGGATCACCATGGATGGAAACCCTAGGTTCCTTCATCCTAAATATGAAGAAGAAGTTTTTGACATTTTCATACAAAAAGAAAAAAATAACGCTACAAGATCTTACAGTGACGCCAAATTCTGTAATACCAGAAGACATACTAGATATCTCAAAAGTAATTTTTCAAGAAGGTAAAAAATTACTACAAAATATGCAAAGAGAAGTTGATAAGATCACCACTGACAAAAATGAAGAAGTTTCTCGACTCAAAGACCATAGCAAAAAGTTACTAACACAAATCAAGAAGCTTAAGAAGGACAAGAAGTCATTAAAAGACAAGTTAGAGAAACTTACTCAAGAAGTATCGAAGTCTCCAATGGTAACAGTCCAGGTTGAAGATAACAGAACTAGTATCGATCCAGTCAATATCACAACTCAAGAAGAGGACAAACTAGATGAAGTAAAGATGTACTCAGAAATTGCAGTTTCAACAACAAAAGATTCTAGTGAAGATCCATAAATTAACCATGGAACTTCCATAGCTAAAGGAAATCAAATACTTCAAATACATCAAGAAAATGACACAAACAAGATAAAGGAAAGTCAAATCACTAAAATTCCTTATCGACATTTGAATCACGAAAGTAGACAATTCAATCAAGCTACTTATTTAGAACATAAACAACAAACTTATGTTCCAAAGAATATTGAAGTGCGCACAACTCAGTCCAGTGATAACAGTTCATCACAAGTTTCCAGTCACCACAAGATTCCACAGAAGATTGATCTAGGATGGTTTGATCCCTTCTCAGTGCAACAATTTTGTTTGTCACGTAAAGGATCATATCAACTTGTATCAACGAAGATGACAATTCCGAAAGAGGAAGACATTTAAAACCGAAAATGAGATCAAGCCTTTATCATCAACAAGCTTTGAGGACAAATCTTTTTGAGGAGGAAGGAAATATTATGAATAAAATATATAGAAAATAATGTAAATGATAATAATCATAAATAATGATAATTAATTAGTAATTAGTACTAAAGGGCATGTCTAATGGGACATGAACTTCCGTGAAGAGGCACCTCCTTAGGTATATAAGTGGACCTCATTTGTAACATTGATAATCATTCTCATTCATACATTTTTAATATATATTATTGTATCCTAGATGGATATCTACATATTCCAAGCCTTCTGGGGTATTTAACTTGAAGAATGAATTTTGTTCATTTCGTTCATTCTTCATGGTCATTTATGAAAAATTAAACAAAATAACTATTACAATTTTAAATCTCTATTTAAAAGTTATAACCTATAATTTTCTATTATAATGTAGTTTTTTATTTTATTGTAGGTCTAAATTTTACAAAAACTTATTATAAGTTTAGTTTTGTGTTTTACGAAATTTTCTATAATCACCTGTTATGTATACTAATCCTAAACAAATTTACTGCACATGTTAAATTGAAACATAATATATGCTCAATCCCATTAAATGAGGGGCTTCTCCAATCTTTAAGCGTCACATCCTATTTTAACATTCAAATTGCGTGCATAATTAACGAATGTGGACAAATTGCATAAATGTGTGAGGAAAAGAATCTGAAAATGGGCATTAATTTCTCATAAGATTATCTTTTGAAAATTTTCTAAAATAGAAAAACTAGCAATAATTAGAAAATGAAAAGTGCAGGCATAAACGAGCACAAATGTCATGATTGCAAGATGAGATGTGGAGAAATTGATAAGGTTTCAAAACCCAAGAAGAGATGGATAAAGAAAATTTGTAATTAATGAACTTAATTTAATGAACTTAATTGTGTAGATGAAGTTTTTAAATTCCTGGTAAGCACAATAAAAATGAAACATAAATGGATGGTGAGTAAAAACAAAATTGTGTAGATCAATACACATGGATATGCCAATAGGCAAGACATTCAACAAATTAGAAAATACACATGGATATGCCAGTAAGCAAGGCATTCAACAAATTTAAATGTATGAATGAATTCCATTACAATGGGTGCAAGACTTATTATATAGTGAAATAATGAAACAAACATGACGTTTTACTGACAAATGAATACATAGTAATAATAATAATAATAAGAGTAATGATAATGGCATGAAATCAAGATAATACATCAACATCCCCACTTCAGCTTGAAGTGAGGTTAAGGAAGGGATATCATTATTACCCTCAATTAATCACAATTTTCTTTATCTTAGAAGAATACCTACAAAGAGAGTGTGAGTGAGTCAATTAAACAAAAAAAAAAAATTATATTTGTTAAAATAAAAAACATTAATTCATTTTAATATAAAAACATAATTGAAATTTTAAAATGAAAATATAATTGAAATATTAAATTTATAAATTTATAGTAAACATTTTTCATTTCAAAAAATTTCATTTTTACACATATTATTTCAATCAAATAAACTAAAAATTATATGCACACAATTCATGTATACAAATAAGCAGTGACATGCCACCACGTGGCTCTTGTTATATCCACATTTCATCAGGGTATGTTAATTTACTCTTACATTCCATTTCCATTTCACTCAAAATTAAATAATATATTAAATATATTTTTCATTTATTATTTTTTAAAATTAAATAATTTACTAAATATATTTTTCTTTTAATGATTTTTTAACATTTTCATGTCCACCTTTCATCAACCTTGGTTAGTTAACTCTTACATTCCCTTTCCATTTCACTTAGTGGCATAGATTGCATTTCAAATTTGTGTCTATTCATTTCAAATTCAAATTTCACCTTTATTTATTATGCCTCTATTTTGGACTCTCTTTCTTGCACCTTTGTTAATAGTGCATAAGTTTGGAACTCTGCTGGTTTATTGCTCCTTTGTTTATTCAATATTTATTTCTGTTTATTTCTGTGGCAAACTTAGAGATCTCAAAAAAGTAACATTACTTAAGAAAATGTGATATCCCCAACTTTGATTTTTTTTATTTACCAGGATTAACTAAGTTTATTGGGGAAGTGCTAAGCATAACAAAATTTTGGAATATGAGCATTGGAGACATTTTTGGTACAAGGGACTCAGGAGAAACTGAAAAATTCAATATTCGTGGAATATGGTGCCCAACCCTCATGGAATACGCACCCCTTGGAGGAAAAATCAATTTTGTGGAAAGGAGTTCAAAATATTTGGATGAGGGACCCACAAAGAAAGGTGAGCCAACAACTATAAATAGACGGTTGAAGGCAACATTGGGTACCTTTTGATAATTTGACATTTACACATTATTGTTCTAGCTGTTCAGTTGAGTCACAAGTGTTGTTTAGCACCAAAGGTTTCCATAGGGAGATATCAACCTCTTCTTCGGTGGACCATGAATGCCACCCTAGGGAGGTATGGTCATGACTTTGTGGAGACTTGGGGGACCAGTCTCAGGTGGTACAACTTGCCTTAGCTTCAACGCAAAAGAAGAACCACACAGTGCTTGGGTGAGGTGGGGTACTAAAATTAAAGGTTATACCATTACTGGGAAATTCCTTGTCCAAATTACAGGTGAAGGGAGAGAATTCATGGGATTTGGGAGTGCCCTTCTCAGCAAGACATATTTCTTTGGTTGGGCATGCATAAACTTGTCCCAAGACTGCATAGTTATTGGTGGAGCTGATTGTGGGGAGGCTTGAGAGAAGGATTTAGGAGCTGAGCTGTTGGGATTTCATTTGGAGGGCTATTGGAGGAGGATTGTTGTAGTTTGAAGAGCAGAGATTGATAGGAGTAGCCACAGTAACAGAATTGCAATTTGGTGGATGGCCAAGTTGTGAAGGATCAAATTTTGAAGTTTGGAACCAAGGGAAACCCTTTCGGTGTTTTTCTGGGTTTTTAACAAGGATCTCATATCTAAAATTGCAAAATTTTCAGGGCAGATTTGAGGGGTCAAACAGGGGTCCCAACTCAGCTAGCAGTAAGAGGAGCTAGGGGAAATTTGGGCCGAAATTTTGAGGTCAACATTTCACCAATTCCTTTGTGGGTTTTTGGTGGAGAGTTTGGGATTAATTTCCGATATTTTTTTGAGCACTAGAGGAGGCCCTAACAACAGTTCTTCACATCTAGTAGCATATTTCTTGATAGTTTTAGTGCATAGCTAGGAAAGTGATGTAGGAGCATTCTTCTCATAAGAATCATTGTATTTTAGTAGACAGAGGTGGGTCTTGTGTTTTAAGGACATTGGTTTCTTAAGTGTTGAATTAATGTAATTACTTAGGTTTTGAGTGATTTAAATGAAAATAGGAATTAATTAAATATTGTGAGGATATTTGTAAATGTTCTCGAATGTAGGAGAACATGAGTGATGACGAGTAATTAGTATGGATTGAGATATTGTAAATCTTAGAAAGTAGTTCATGATTTATGGAGGATCCTTAGGATTAGTTGAAAGTTGAGATCCTCAAGGGATAAAGAAGATATTTTAGGAACTAATTGAGGACTTAGAGGATTCTTAGGATTTAGTTGAGAAGATTGAGGATTTGAACCAAAATTGGTTAACAGAATCCTTTTGTGTATAATTGTAAGCGTCGAAGGCTCAAAAAATGGAGTTAGTGAGAGAGATAGCAAATAGAGACAGGAGGGGTTGGATTGTGAGCCTATGGGCATTGAAATGAGAAAGGGCCATTGATACAGACCATGTAAAGGCAGATCAAGCCAAAGCTAGATTGTAAACAGGTTTTTATTTGTATCTGTACATTTGTTTAATGAATGAGGAAATTGAATTCATTGTGAATGTATGTGTCATTCCTTTTATGTGTTGTGTGATCCGTAATTGGGAATTTATGATCTTTGTGTGATAAACCATGATGAATGAATTCAAGTTGAATTTCTAAAAGTATTTTTGAGTGACAAATGAACTACCGTCTGGGTAGAATCCATGTGATTCCAATTTGGATTTAATAGATGTATGTACAGGTGAAATAAAGAACGAAATACAAAATCTGGAAGAAGGGCAATAATACAGAGAGTACTATGTATTCTAGTTCGAAGCGGTGTAAAGGAAACAAAGGTATAGTTGCAAGGTAGAGTAAAGAAATCAGAGAAGTATCGACACACTATTTCTAAGTGGAGAAAGGAGTTGGAAGAGTTGAACTTTGTATCAAGTCGATCTGGAGGTGAGAAGGAAATTTAGTGGAAGCACCAAGTTTAGTGGAAAAGTGAAACAAGCCAAAGTGAAATGTGTAACTGTGGAGGTCAGGAGTCTAAGGGGGTCTTGATCGGGTTTGAAGCGTCATACTAAATCCTAGCCATCGATTGCATTTTCAACCGCTTACGTCACTCTCAATTGCGGGGTTAAGTTTTTTTTAACTCACATGTTAGTTGCAGTGCCGCAGACCATTGGACCACTACTGTTGCTGACCATTGGATTAATATCACATGGCATCCTTTATGAGCGAATGAACCTTGGCTGGGAGAAATTTTTATATGTGATGTGTAATGATCGAGTCACTACTGACCGTCGGATTAATGATGAGATCAACGGTGGAGAATTAATCTGATAAGATTTGCGCAAAAAGGGAAAGTCAACGTGGGATCGATTGTTGTTAAATTGTTATTCAATTGATATTCAATTGCTATTAAATTGATGTTCAATTGTTGTTCAATTGCTGAGCGGATCCGAGAATTATATGGACACGACTTTATTTTATTTGGAGTCTAGTTTTGTGCATTCAGGTGGGACCGGTGTTCATTTGTGGATCATATGTTAAACCAATATTTGGTGATTGGTTTTGGATCAAACCCACCAATGTAAACACTTCTGATTTGTATAGGTGGGCCATAACCCACAAGTTTACATAAGGTGATTATGAAAACCAAGGAAATTGCCTTTAGGCGGTTTTTCCTACTTCATTTTGGTATCAGAGCAGGGAAAGGTTTCCTGCGAGTAGAAAGAAGACTTTGCATGCAAAAGGAACATGTAAATGTTTTTGAAGAACTCAGAGCAAGAATGAGATAGTGAAAGAAAACTCAGTGAAGGTGTAGTTGTTACTGACAGTTAGGATTCTCCAAGGTAAAGCTGGCAGATTGAAAGAAGGAAACAAATTCTAAATCTGATTGATAGTAGCTGAATGTTGAAAATTTGTGCAGTGGAAATATGGAGATCTGCCGAAACAAGATTTGCAGGAGTGGTGAGATCCTGAAGATAAGTGATGGTTTGCAAGTTTGTCTAATGATTAGCATAAATCGAATGAGTGAGAATTTAGAGCAAGATTACAGTAGTTAAACTGTAAGAGGGACTTTTGCAAGTTCTTGAAGTAGTAGAGTTTGAAGATACAACTGAACAGTGAATAAAAGAACAATCCATTCAAAGTGCAGGTGAATGGGGGAACAAGATCATGCAAAGATCTTGAAGCTCGGATGATATGTTTTTATTTTAATTTGATTTGAAGATTGGAAAGTTTGTGGTTTTTATATCGATACACAAATAGTAGCATAAGAAGGTGAGAAGATTGCAACAACCTAGAGCAAGGAGTGCTCAATTGGTTCCAGAGGAAAGAACCATAGAAATGATAACAGAGTGAGCTCAGAGGAAAGAAGCTTAGTGAGGCATATGTAGCAAGAAGGAGACTTGTTACTATAGGGGTTTTGTTGCAGCTCACAAAGTTAATTCCACAGAGGATGTGGGTAGAATTGCTAAGGGATGAAGGAAGCTAGTAAGAGTTTCTAAGTGAAAGAAGAGGTGGTCAGAACCTAGTATTTCATTATGAGAGGATAGTTGTGTTCTTAGAAGATGTAGATGAGTTGAAGCCTAGAAGGAGTAGAGAGGAATTCTCAAGGAGGTTCCATACAAAGGACCAATACTTGCCAAAAGACCAAGTCCAGAGGAAAGCTTGGTGAGGTAAGGGGTAACAGGGAAGACTTGTTGTTGCAGAGGCTTGCGAAACTCATAGTAAAGTGAGTGAGGAGATCTTAGTGATGGAAAGGATGATGACTAGTGATAGTCATAGCAGAGGTTTTGAAATAGATCACAGCGGAGGACGAAAGAAGAAAGATGTCAAGGCAAATGGCATGAGAATGAGTGACGAAAAATATGGTAAATAAATGGCTGAGATGGCAGTTTAGCTTGAAGTATTAATGGAAATGTTGCAGAGAAATGAGAAGGACTAGAAATATGGTTATGTCATGAGGAAGAAAGTGAAGTGGCAGAGGCTATAAGAGAAGAGGAATCAACAAGAAAATATGCAGTTAATAAAGGAGCTGAGGGAAATTGAACAGGTTATAGATGTCAAATTGGAGATGGAGAAGCTCTAAAGAGTTTAGCTACAGCAAAAGGAAAATCCTGGAGAAGGTGTTGAAGTTTTGGTATGTGAACTAGAAAATGGACCATTAATTTTTGAAAGTAATGAAGAGAGAGAGGAGTTGAATCATATGAATGATTCAGAGTAGCCAGAAGACTTGACGACTGAAGCATCAAATGAGACCATAAGGTATTTTGTTTTTAAAACTAATAATTTGTGTATGTTTGCAAGTTTGGAAGAAGATACAAAGTATTTTAAAGTTGTCAAAAACATAGAATAATGCCTTCTAGAAGACAAAAGTTTTGAAGCAGAGTATAACAATGAGACTGGAGAAGAAACAGTTCACTACAGTGAAAAAGTGCAGAGAGGGATCATTAAAATAGATGGTGTGGAAAAGAGACTTGTCGATAGTCTCAAGGATTCTTCCAGTTTGAATCAACATACTAATGTGCTGACAGAGGAGTTAAAGGAAAGATCAGAGCAACGTGCTGAAAGGTTGCTAGAGGAAGAAGAGGTACAAAGGCCTTATGTTGGCATTATGGTATAGTTGTTGTCCTTGATGGCAACTCACTTAGATGAAAGATCACAGTGCAACATGTCAACAACAAATAATTACAGATCAGACTATAAATAATGAAGAAAGAGAGGTATACACAGGTTCACGTTGTCCAAGTTGTGTATACACGCAGGTTTACCAAACAAAAGGAGCGTATACGTACACAGAAGGAAAAGCGTGTATATCTTGAAAAAAAAAAGTTTTCGGTCCAAGGTAATTGGTTTGAGGTATTTGGTTCAAGGTATTGGTTCTAAGTAGTTTTGATCCATGGTATTGGGAAAGGCCTAAAACTATATAAGGAGGAAAATATCATTAGGCCAATGCGAGCAAGTATTTTGAATATATTATGAGGTGTTGGATCATATATGCAGGTTAATGAGCTTCTGATGGTTTGCTTGATCTGATCTAAGGAGGCACCTATATGGCTGATGAAGGTTGATGAACCGGGATCATAAAGGCTTAAGAGTATTCTCATTATGTGGTTTGATCTTGAACAGTCTAGATCTAAATACTGACATGTGTTTTATTATGTAAATTTGATAATCTGGGTATGACTGAAGTTTGGGATAGTTGTGATGTTTTAAGTTAGTATCTATAGATCTGTACGCAGGTTCGCTTTAGTAAAAGAGTGTATGCACACTGGTTCAGCATATCAAAGTAGCTTATACATCATAAATTGGAATCTGCAGATCTGTATGTTGGTTCCCTTCGGTAAAAGTGTGTATACACGCTGGTTCAACACATGGAAGTAGTGTATGCCTTATGAAGCATGATGTTTAAAGTTTCAGTAGTCTCTATTTTCTGTTGCAGAGTTTTGGGTTCTATTTTGATGACTGTATTCTAATGGCAGTGTTCTAAATGGTTAGATTGATTGATTGTGATTTTCTTTAGTGATGATGGGTTGTCAGTGATTGATTGATTCAATTGTGATTGAGTTTCAGTGATTGGTTTATGCAAATGTATTTGATGGTTGTATTGTAGTTATAATGTTGTTGATGGGTCTAGTATGAAAAGTGGATGAAATGTGGCCTTTAGATTGTGGTGTTGTGTTCCAGGAGTATCTAGTCTGAAAATTCATGAAACATGGTCACTGGTAGAGGAGTGGAGTTTTCTGTAGGCTAGTACCTACGTACTAGTAAACATATTGGCTATTACAAGAGCTAGGGGGTTGTAGCTCCCTTCCAGTAGTAGCTGGAGAACGAGAGAAGGTTGTAGCCTTCTGCAAGTGGGTGCCTGTGTACGGTATGAGTCTGCACCAGTACAAGATTGTAAATAGATTTTCTTATTATTAAAAGAAGACAGAGACTACAACAGTAGGTGGTTTTTACCCATATTGGGTTTCCACCTTATATCTTGGTGTTCATGTGTCTTGCTTATGTGTAATGCTTTATTATGCTTTTACTACACTGTCTAATAAGTGTCTGATATACTGGTTAAAGCTCAATACATGATAAATTGTCTAAATCAAAAGTTCTATGCATATACGCTGGCTGCTTTAAGTATAGTCACGTGTACATGCTAGTTCACTTAGTTGAAGTAGCGTATATAAATTGTTTGGGAAATAAATTATTGATCCAATAATACTGATTCACCTCGCTCTCAGTATTATTCCCAACAATTGGTATCAGAGCAGGTCCTCCAGAAGAAGCTTGATCGCTTGAAGGGAGATCCATCATCATGAGTAATCAAGAAAGCGTGGGATCCATCCAACCGCCAATATTTGATGGGAGCAGTTTTGTTTATTGGAAAATAAGAACCACAACCTATCTACAATTACTTGGAAAAAATGTTTGGAAAATTGTGGAAGGAAGATATACATTTCCAACAAAAATTCCTACATATACGGCAGGTAAAAAGCAATATGAAACCAATTCCTGAGTTGTCAATACTTTATTGGGAAGTCTATCACAATCAGAGTTTGTCAAAGTCATGCAACTCAAATCAGCCAAAGAAATATGGGACAAAATTGTTCTGAGCTACGAAGGAGACTCTTAGGTAAAATGTGTGAAGCTTCAAACTCTCAGAATTTAGTATGAAATTCTTAAAATGCACAGTGATGAAAGTATAGCTAGTTTCTTCTTACGTATAGATGAGGTTGTTAATTGTATGAAGAATATAGGTGAAGAAATAAAGGAAGTTACCTTAGTTGAGAAAGTTTTGAGATCATTGTCTGCTGAATTTGAATCAAAAGTGTCTACCATAGAAGAAAAACATGATTTGCAGACTATCACTATGACACAGCTTCATGGAATCTTAACTGCCTTTGAGATGAGAAAAGGAGGACCATCAAATATTAGATAAGATGCATTTAAAGCTTCAGCAGAAGGAAAGGAAGAAGGCAATGAATTAGGACATATTTCAGAAGAAGAAGATGAGGTAAACTTTGTCAAGAAGCTTCAACGGGGTTCCAGAAGATTTAGAGGTAAGCTACCCTTCAAATGCTTTGCCTGCGGTAGAGTCGGTCATTACGCTGCCAAATGTCCTCATAAAGATAAATAAGAAAAAGGTAAGGAATATGAAAAATGGAATAGAAAACAAGTTGTAAATAAAAGGAGTTAGTATACTCATGAAGATAGCGATGGTTTATCAAATAGTGATGAAGATGAAAATAGTAATGACTATAGACTTCTAATGGCTTATGACGACGATAATTTTTGGGATGCTTTAGAAGAGGATGAACTTCATGAAGAAATATCTAAACTCAAAATCTGTTTATAAGAAAAGAATATGATTATAGATACCTTGACATACCAACTTTCTGAAAAAGAAAAACACAAGGAAAAAGTAGAATGTGAAATTGTGGGTAAGAAAAGAAATTGAGAAAACAAAATCTCTCAATATTAGATTTACTAAAGGATCAGAAACTTTAAATGAAATTATCAAAGTGCAGCATTCTCCATTGATAAAGACAGGTCTTGGATATACTGAAGAAGCATCTCAATCACAGAAGTCATCAACCTCCACTAAAAGCTATCTTGATGCAACAAAGACCAGTGAATAGTATGACAATCATTAGCAAAGGAATAAAGTAGATCACCAGGTAAATCAGACTCAATTTACTCCAAGGATGAATAGAGGCCACAACCAAACTTAGGTAAATCATACTCAATTTACTCCAAAGATGAATATCAATAGAAACTACAATCACCAGGTTAATAGATTCGATAGTCGCAGGAACTTCTTTAATGGGCAATGTTTTTCATGTCATAATTTTGGACACAACGCTGCTCAATGTGTTTCTTACAAAACCATCATGACTAGAGAAGCACGAAATCAAAGGAATGTAACAGGGGTCAAGAAAAGTTCCTATAATAACTTTTCTCTTCTTGAAAATGAAATAGAATACTCAATCTATAACAACTTTAGTCATGAAGAATCTGAATGCAGGAGCAAATTTCGGCAAACATCTCAAAAGGAGAAAACTCCATTAAATATCAAGATATGGAGAAGGAAATAATCTCAAATAGAAAGATGTGGTATAGCCTTCTATGCATAAGGACAAGAAAACCAGTGGTACATCGACAGTGGATGCTCAAAATACATGACAGGTGACAAAGAAAAGCTTCACTCATATAATGGCTTAGAAAAGGAAAATAATGTCTCATTTGGAAACAACACTCCTACTGTCATAAAAGGTAAGGGCTCTGTTTTCTTGAAAGAAAAGGTTAAAGTTGGAAATGTTATGTATGTAGACAGTTTAAAGCATAACTTGTTGAGTGTCAGTCAAATGTGTGATCAAGGAAATGAAGTGGTGTTCCGATCAAACATATGTGTTGTTCGTGAGCTTGATACAGGAGTGTTACGGGGAAAAGTGTCTATTTAGAACTGCTCTATCCCACTAAGGTGTGACAGCTGCCTTAGAAACAAACAGAGAAAACTACTTTTGTATCTCCTTTATGAACTATAAACAAAGAGGAATAGGAAGAACCGACCCGTGTCTTGCACTAGTCCTTTGATCGGATCTCTCTCCTCTTTGACAGCTTCTAGCTACCTGCTCCCTTACTTCCCCAGCTTCACCAAGTACCTGTAAGATCACAGAAGAAGAAAACTATACAAAGACATGGATTTATATTCATAAATAACTTAGGATCAGATTTAAGTTAACCATACAAATGTAACAAGCATCAATGATACAAAAGCATGGAGGAGAAACTCAAATAGTTTTTATTGATATACAAGAGGATCCAGGAGGAGTTACAACCGATGATTCCTGACCCAGCATCAACCTCCCAGCAAAGAAGCCCCTCTTCACCTCCAACAAAGCATAGATCACCCAATTCTCTGATATGTGTCTCAAAACCAACAACAATTCCTTAGAATGTGAAAAATTCCAGCCTCCAGATCTCTGGGATGAGGGATCCATATATAGATGTATGCAAGGAGGATGAGTCAGCTTGTTATTTGATTAGTAGCTTCTCTCTGTCAGTTCTTGCTTCCACTTGGAGACTGAAGGCCTCTTACTCATCCTTGGTCGAATTCAGTGAGGCAAGTGTCATAGGAGAAGATTCTGGAAGCTTCCATTGTCTCTCCACCTCGCGGAATGACACTTCCATTTGTCATTTCCCGCTCAACGCACCCTGATAGTGCATTTAGGTGCGTTGAAATGCACCTAGCCAATGGATTTAGGTGCTATGCAACGCACTTAGCTAGTGGAGCAGCTGAAATGATCCTGTTTTGACTTATTCTGAGCAGTTTCTGTTGCAGAACTTCTGGGAGAAGCTGTAATTTGTTGACCTTGTTCCTTTAGGGGTTAGAACAACACTTTTAGGGACTTAGGAGCCCTTGGTTTATGGACATTTCATGCTTAGAGCTGTAAGGCACAAAAATGTCTATAACAGTTGCCCCCTAAAGTATGAGGTTGTTTATCAGGTGAAATGCTTTATTATGAGGATCCGAAGTTCTTTCAATGCTGGGAGGAGGCCTGTAATAAGATACAATACAATACATTATCTTCATACTGTTCTCATGATCTACCTGAGGCGGGCATTCCCATGCTCAACTTTATAAATTCATTTTCATGTACATAGGATAGACAATCGTCTGATGGTAGACTGATGATTCTAATAGAGCCATCATCCTTTTGGTAGGATGATTATCTGTGTTGCAATGCTATACATTTCAATGTCTTTATTTTCCTGAATATATATCACAGCCTGGATGGATGAAACTAGATTCGGGGTCTTCAATCTCGTCCGATCTTCACTCGAAGTACAAGTCGATCCATGTGAGAAATGTTTTGAGGTCGAACATGGAAAGACATCACTTGATTACCAGTGAATGATGTAAACTGTTAACAAGCGCGAGAGGAATCACCGATAATGATAATGATCCTCAAGGTACTACAGTACAATTCACGTGGTGTGAATAAAGGACTTGGCGTCGAACACCACGCAAAATCTTTCGGTCGAAGGTCATTGATGTAAACCTGTCGCCGGAAGTGAGAAACTTGCCATTGAGGCATGCAAGCTTCAAAGTACTGAATGGGGTGTTCCTAGACCAACTTCTTGGATAATGAGCTGATGTCGACAAGAAGTGATCCGTCATAGGAGTGCCTTAATGAATCCCACATCAATGACATGGAACGGAGCAAATGATTTTAATGGAGGTGAAAACGATCTGATGATATACGGTTCAGGGTGGCGGTCATGAAAGAATGGAGTATAATGTATGGTAGTGGGCGGGACACAGGTGGCCTTTCTGGATGACTTCTATTGAACATGTCAGCGACACTTAATGTGATGGATTGGTAGCATTAACCCCAAATGTGGATGGTATGGTGTGACCATGGCGATGTGACCGGTGAATGAAACAACCCAACCTGACTCGGACACGGAGTGGAAGTGTCATGTTCAAGAGCGACTTGCTACCAACAAAGATTCTTTGAGTTTTCTTCCCAATTTTTCCCCGGTCATTGCTGACCAGTACCTCATTATTTTTGTCAAGCTTGAGGAGGATAACATATGCTTGTTCTATAATTTTCCCTTCGGGCAAACCCATCGCTATGTTTTAACAAGCCTAGCGATAGTGAAACTCGTTCTCGTCTAAAGACATGTTTGTCGCTATTAATCTTTTTAACGAGTTTAATGACAAAGATAACTCAGTCCTTTTCATTTTTAGAGAGTCTGAAAAGGTACGTAAAGGTAACTCCAAAATTCCTTTTTCATCATCTAATCCCTTAAGTCCGAAAAAGTATAAAACAATACAGAAGGGATGAATTTTTGATAGTTTTAACGAGCCGAACAAAACAAGCGCTCGATCTTTTTGTGCAATAATCCCTCAGGTCAAAAAATATTAATATCTAGATGAGGGATAGCACTTCCTATCCCTTTAACGAGCTGGAAGGCCAAGGACTCGGCAATCTTTTCATATTTTACGAGTCAGTTGAAAAGAGCTTAAAGAAGACTCGTCTTTTGAGGAACGAGAGATAAAATGGGTAGCAACTGATTCTAGGTAAGGTTTGGAATTTTCCAATCACGGCAGTGTCACAAGGATTGCTAGTGAAATCACTCTTCGCAGCTGTTCCTCAAAATGGGTAAACAATCAAATGGAGGTGAATGATCGGCCAATGAAAAAGTGGAGGTGACGGTGCAAACACGACCAAGGCTTTAATGGCTGAAGTACTACATTCACAGTGGTTATTTACCGGGGAATAGTTCATTTTTTAATGAGCTTAAACGCGGGTGGAAACATTTTCTCATGTCTTATGTTTATTTTTAACGAGCTTGAACTATGTGCTAAAACTGCTCGATGCGGGTTTATCTTTTAATGAGCTTGAACCCTGTAGTAACACTACTCATGATAAGTCTGCATGCCCCCAGCATAATAACGCAAATGAAGGTGCACGCCCCCCAAGCTTCATTGCATTCAACTCGGTGGTTGGAATGAAGGTTTACCTTTGAGATTTGGAAAGGGGATTTGTTTCATTTTTTTAATGAGGTTGACACAATAAAATAACTATCCTCATGACTCCTTGTTTCATTTTTTAACAAGGTCGACACGAGATAAGAACCGTCCTCGGAATCCAAATCCATTAGATATAGAAGATTTCATATTCCACTGTGGCCACTTCCGCCAGATTACTCGGAGGTGGTAGGGAAAAAGTACCCATTAAGGCAGGGTCTTTTAGGAGACCTACTCCGATATTTTGGAGCGAATGATTGCTTCCATGGATCATTGGAATGCTTCCCGTAACTTGTGAACTGTTGGGGAGAAATGTTTGTTGGTCGACGATTGTAATTCCTCCTTGGAAGGGAAATGCAATCTTCCTGAAGTAGGTCGACACAACTGCGGCCATGGCATATATCCAGGGTCTTCCCAGTAGGATGTTGTAATCGAGGTTTCCATCGATTACTTCAACATCAATTTCTACTGTTTTACCCCCTAGTTCAACTTGCAAGTTACTTAAAATCCCGTATGGAGTGTATGATCGTCCATCAAATGATTTTAACATTGTTGACGATCGCGACAAGGGTGGTGACCCTAAATTTTTCCAGCAACTCATCGACATAATACATGTGGATGCCCCCTCATCAATAATTGTTCGATGAACAGTTTTGTTGAGGGCTTTCACTTGAATAAGGAAAGCTAGTTGAGCTGGTAACTAAGGGTCATATCCTTTATGATCAAAGGCCACAAGATTGGAATCCATTGGGTCAATCCCACCTATTGCTGATAATAAAGCTTGCTCTTGGGAGAGGCAATTTTGCGGTACCTCAAGTGTCGACATAGCGGACGGCGATTGGGCCAGGTCCTCTATTATATTATAATTCTGTGCTACTTTTGCACGAGGATTAAATGTCGACTTGTGTACTACTCCCTTTGGCGACTTTATCATCGGTACAGGAATGATGGGTGGCACAACTTCGGTCGAAGTTGTTGTCGAACTACTAGGTTGATCTTTATCCTTGTTGTTCGATAGTTGTGGATTCCCGTAATCTTTATTCCTTGTCGTTATCAAAGCATCATTTTGTTGTTTCGAAACTGACAACATAAGCACTTGGGATCGGGAAGTATTTTGATTAGCAACCAGTTTGGTCCCTGGGTTTGGAAACGGATCAGTCAATACTGCTGAGGTTTTTGAACTCTTAAAGAGCTTCTTAACTTCAGCTTTATGTGGACAATCTCTCGTCCGATGATCCTCATCGCATATGTGACACCCCGCAGGGGGTTTCCTTTGCCCATAAGGGTTTGCAGAAGCTTTTCCACGAGATGACTCATCCTGCTTCCTTTTTCTCCCTTTATTTTTCTTCTTGCCCCCTGGTTGCTTCAGTTGTTTTCCCTTGTCGGCCGACACAACATTTGCTTCTGAGGCAAGAAGTTCCTCATTTGCATTATGACTAGAAATCCTACAGGCCTTTTTAGATGTAGCCTTTATCGATTTTGTGTCTATTGCGCCAATCACACCATCGCCGACATGAGATTCATTGTTTGATTTAGGAGGAGGAGGAACTGAGAATTATGGTCTAGGAGCATCAGGTATTTTATCGTAGAGCATGCCGGACAGAGTGTAAATCAAGTCCAAATATTGTGCACGAGTGATAACTTGCTCTTCGGTGACAACTCCCCCTTTTGCCACATCTTCCGTGATGGAAGGCAATAATGACCTAATAAACCATTAAGCTAAAAGCTGATCGGGAACATACGTTTTAACCATTCTACGACGACGTCGCCATTCATGTATATGATCAGATATGTCAGTGGCCGTTGTTTGTTTGAAATTGGTAAGAAGTTCCGTTCCCGTTTCGTATCTTATCGGTAATTGAAAATGGGTTAAAAAGGTTGTGGCTAGGGTACTGAAGTTGTTGAATGAAGCTCTAGGCAATTCGATATACCATTTTGCTGCCGGACCAGTTAACGTCCTCTGAAAAGGGCGAAGCCTAATCGAATCATCGTTTAGGGTGTTTGATGAACACCACAGATGAAAGATCATGACATTATTCGACGGATATTCACTCGGATTTCCATTAAATTTAGGAATATCTGATGGAAGTTTATGCGGAATCGCTGGCCACCAAGTGGCATAAGCAATTGGATCATTCGTCAGCCGGTTTAGATCTGGTAATTCTAGAGTTGCTACAAAGGGCAACTGTTGATTCAGGTTAGGCCCAGGATAAGATGGAATCGCCTAAGCAGTGGGTCTTTGCATACCAGCATAATGTATTTGATGCTGGCAACTTTGACAAGGTTGATGGGCATAATCGTTATAATATGGCTATTGATAACTGCTTTGGAAATGCGGTTGCCATTACTTACAAAGACTTGTTGCTCAGGTCCTTGATATGATTGCTGGAATGGCGGTTGTTGAGATTGAATCAGCCATGGTTGTTGGACCATTTGTTGTTACCCAATACTGGATGATTGACCAAGATGAGAAGTCATAGTACTTGTTTGAGCCTGAGTCGCTCCAGATAAGGAGGCACTACCCTGAGGTTGTGATTGAGTCGTTGAGACAAGAGGCTGTTGTATTGCAACCTGAGAAACTTGGGGTCGACATACAACAGGTAGCGCTTGTACTTGCGACGCAGTCACCATAGCAGGTATAGCGGGAATATTCGACACAGGGTGGACTGGTTGCATTTAATGTACAACCCTTGGTTGCTGAGGCAGTATTGGTACCCAACCGCTGGATGTAATTCCAGTTTGACCTGAACTTTGTTGTAAACTCTCATATGGTTGTTCTCTGGGAGGGAACAATGAAAAGGCATACTGCCCTCCATATGGTGGAAATCCAGTACTTAAAGGGTAGATTGGCCTTTGAAGACACATTGGATCAATTTGTTGAGTTTCAACATAAGAAATACCAGATGATAATCCGGATGAAGAAATAGGAACTAACCATGTCGTCGTAACAGTCCCTGATTGGACTCCGGCTTATTGTTGATAACTTGCCGGGACAGATGGTATACCGACGAACATTGTTGGAGTAGCATCGGGAGGTTCTGCTGCTGCTGTGTCGGATGACACAGTCCTAGATGTTGACGGTTGTTCAGACATATCTAGTCTATCCAAAAGATTTCCTAGCGATTCTACAAGAACTTGCGATGAATGGAGACTAACTTCGAAGACCAACGAGGGAAAGATGATGATTATTCTGTTTAAAACAAATTTTAGATGCTTTGACACAACTTGTTTTTTCAGTTTTTAAGAGTCGAGAAAAAACAAAAGATGACTCTAGTCTCCTTCGATTTTTAATGAGCCTGAAGTGACAAGTGCTCAGATGGACCTTTTCCGTTAAGGAGTCTGAAATGGAACGAAAGGGACTGCTCTGAAGGTCTAGGTAGAGGGAGTACCAAACCAATCGCAAAACTGCAGAATACTTTTTACGGTATGGCAGTCAATCTTCCCAAATGCTGTGTTCAGTACATTGCGATCAGTAGGGCGGCCGACACGGCTTCCTATGGATAACGGATTTAAGCCTATATGGGTCTCCCAAAATATACTCGACGGTATGTTGGAGCACAAGTCTGTACTGGCACTTATCGTCTCAAAGTGGAGGAATCACCCAACCATCAGTGAGGACAACAGTTACCAGGATTTACGACGCCGGAATACGTCTGTAGCCTAGACCTCTAAATGTTGTGCGTTAAGTTCCAAAGCGTTGTTAGATTCATTGAATTTATTTTAAGTTGATCTTTCTTATGAAGTTTTCCTTTTGGGTTCACCACGAGATGTAGATGTAATTCCTAAAATGCAATCTAAAGATGATACACAAACTTTTATCTCTTTTCTGCAATGAAAATCCTAGCTACTAGGGGAAAAGAAAGACACAATCTTTTCACAAAGAGCAAAGAGCACACTGTAAATGCACTTTCCTAAATCAAGCCAAACAGAGTGTCTATATGCAAATGCACATGCATGTATTTGTTTTTCACTTTCTTAGTATTGATGCTAAAAAGAAAGTTGATGTACAAATCTAAATTTTCTTTCAAGCGAAAAACACAAACAAGCTTCTTTTCGAAATCAAAAGATAGAGACGATTACGACACTCTACGATTTTGAAATGAATACTCGTTTTGACACCAGAAATTCATAAATTCAGACCAAATGCAATAGTAAAAGTATAGTCGACCATCAACAGCAATTGAACTTTCTCCTATGATCAAAATCGACACTTGCGAGAGATCTAAATCAAAGGACGACAGTACGACTATTCTAATTTTGCAATGGAAAACTGTAAACGACTCAACAAACACACAAAAACATCTACAGTTATTTTGTACAAATGAGGCAGAATATCAGTAAGGAAAAGGGGTTTGAAACAGTCATATACTGATCACAGGCTGCAAAAATTCAGAGACAAAACTGGAAAGAATGAAGCACAAGAACCTCAGCTGCACAGGGCTAGGCTGATTAGCGCACCTGTAACATAGAGAAACTGCATTGCAGCGCAGGTTGCCCTTTCGGGAAGTGCGTTGAAATGCAGGATCTCTTCACAGTTCCTACGCTGGGCCAGAAACGAGAATTCTATCCGGGTTCTGGGTCACAGTTTGCAGTTTAATCTTTGGTTTTTGGCCGAGTAAAAGCAATCAGTAATGCACAATCAGGGGTAGATCTAAGGAGGGTCTAAGAGCTATCACAAGGGAAATCAGATAGTCTGTGAATCAGCTGTTCAAATCATAAACAGATCCAGTGAATGGATTGAAGAAGCAGATGTCTACTTTGCATTTGTTATGGCAAATGCAGTTCAAATGCTACTCATAAGTTTATGAAACAAACAACAAGAGATACACAAACAAACTAATTAGACAATCGTCCCCAGCGGAGTCGCCATTTTGTTACCAAGAAAAGTGTCTATTTAGAACTGCTCTATCCCACTAAGGTGTGACAGCTGCCTTAGAAGCAAACAGAGAAAACTACTTTTGTATCTCCTTTATGAACTATAAACAAAGAGGAATAGGAAGAACCGATCTGTGTCTTGCGCTAGTCCTTTGATCCGATCTCTCTCCTCTTTGACAGCTTCCAGCTACCTGCTCCCTTACTTCCCCAGCTTCACCAAGTACCTGTAAGATCACAGAAGAAGAAACCTATACAAAGACATGGATTTATATTCATAAATAAATTAGGATCAGATTTAAGTTAACCATACAAATGTAACAAGCATCAATGATACAAAAGCATGGAGGAGAAACTCAAATAGTTTTTATTGATATACAAGAAGATCCAGGAGGAGTTACAACCGATGATTCCTGACCCAGCATCAACCTCCCAGCAAAGAAGCCCCTCTTCACCTCCAAAAAAGCATAGATCACCCAATTCTCTGATATCTGTCTCAAAACCAACAGCAATTCCTTACAATGTGAAAAATTCCAGCCTCCGGATCTCTGGGATGAGGGATCCATATATAGATGTATGCAAGGATGATGAGTCAGCTTGTGATTTGATTAGTGGCTTCTCTCTGTCAGTTCTTGCTTCCACTTGGAGACTGAAGGCCTCTTACTCATCCTTGGTCGAATTCAGTGAGGCAAGTGTCATAGGAGAAGATTCTGGAAGCTTCCATTGTCTCTCCACCTCGCGGAATGACACTGCCATTTGTCATTTCCCGCTCAACGCACCCTGATAGTGCATTTAGGTGCGTTGCAACGCACCTAGCCAGTGGATTTAGGTGCTATGAAACGCACTTAGCTAGTGGAGCAGCTGAAATGATCCTGTTTTGACTTATTCTGAGCAGTTTCTGGTGGAGAACTTCTGGGAGAAGCTATGATTTGTTGACCTTGTTCCTTAGGGGTTAGAACAACACTTTTAGGGACTTAGGAGCCCTTGGTTTATGGAAATTTCATGCTTAGAGCTGTAAGGCACAAAAATGTCTATAACAAGAACAGACCGTGATCAAAGGTATAAGAACTCCAAAAAACGTATACATACTTAAGGGAGGACAACAACAGTGCTATCTAAGAAAAATGATGAAAACTGACTGTGGCATAGAAGATTGGGACATCTAAGCTTTTCTTAAATAAGAAAAGCATATAGGTTCAACATTGTTCGTGATCTTCTAGATATCAGCATCCCTGAAAATACAATATGAAAACCATGTCAAGGTCGTAAGAAACCAGAGCTCACTTCATTGGAAAAGAAGGGTCAGCTAGTAAGCCTCTTGAACTTGTCCATACTGATTTATGTGGACCATCAAGGAAAAATTCACCTCGTGGAGAAGAATACTTTATTGTGTTCATTGATGATTTTTCCAGAATGTGTTGGATAGGTCTTCTAAATCATAAAGGTGAAGAATTTGAAAAGTTATAAGACTTCAAATCTTTGGTTGAAAATGAATCAGATTGAAAAATCAAATGCCTTAGATCTGATCGAGGAGGGGAATTTACCTCGGATGAATTCTTTTACTTTGTGAACAACATGGAATAAGAAGGAAATTCTCCACCACAGGGACTCCTCAGAAAAATGGAGTGGTATAAAGAATGAACAAAATTGTTCAACAAATGGCTCGAGTTATGTTAGATGAATCTGGAACTCCTGCAATCTTCTGGGGTAAAGTTGCATTTGCCACCGTAACTATTCTCAACCAAGCAAATGTTTGGGTAATAGCACTCAAACTCCACATGAATTTTGGTATGGTAAGACTCCTACTATAAAATACTTTAAAGTTTTTAGAAGAAAATGTTATATCAAAAGAACTGATGAAAAACTTGGTAAGTTTGAGCCCGGAGCAGATGAAGGTATTCTTCTTGGTTACTCTTCCTAAAGTAAAGGATATAAATATTATAATAAAAGACTTGGGAAAATTGTTGAAAGTATTGATGTTGTAGTTGATGAAGCATGAAAAAATTCAAAACAAATAAAAACAAAAGATTATAACAATGAAGAAGATGGGGATTATTTTCCCACATCAAATCACAATGATATTGAAGAAGAAACCAATGAAACACCAGAAGAAGAGATAATGGTACAAGAAAAGACTTCGTCTAGGTATGTTCAAAAAAATCATCCAGAAACTCAAATTTTATGGGAAAAAGAGGTAGGTGTACAGACAAGATGAACTATTACAGAAGTGTCAATCTATCTAGCATTACTATCCTCCATCAAACCTCAGAATTTAAATGAAGCATGCAAAGATGAATGCTGGGTCAAGGCCGTGAATGAAGAACTTGAAAAAATTGAAACGAATAATACTTGGGAATTAGTTCCTAGACCTCATGATAAAAATATTATAGGAACTAAATGGATATTCAAAAACAAGCTGAATGAAAATGGAGAAGTCATTAAAAACAAGGCTAGACTTGTTTGTAAAGGGTATGCTCAACAAGAAGGTATAGATTTTGAAGAAACTTTTTCACCTGTTGCTAGACTTGAAGCCATAAGGATGTTTCTTTCTCTTTCTAGCTTTCAGAAATTCAAAGTATACCAAATGGATGTAAAATTTTCTTTCCTTAATGGATATTTAGAAGAAGAAATTTACATTGAACAACCATAAGGATTCATTCTTGAAAATGATGAAAAAATTGTATGCAAACTCAAAAAGGTTCTCTATGGTATAAAACAGGCTCCAAGGGACTCGTATTACCACCTTGACAAATATCTACACAATGAGGTTTTACAAAAGGTTTAGCAAATAGCAATCTATATACAAAGACTGAAACTAATAAATTGCTAATTATTGTTGTTTATGTTGATGATATCATTTTTTGTAGCAATGAAGAATCCATGAGTCAAAATTTTGCTTCAGTAATGTAGCAAGAATTTGAAATGTCCTTGCTTGGTGAACATACCTATTTTCTTGGTCTACAAGTTCAATAAAATAAAGATGGTATTTTTCTTTCACAAACCAAATATCTCAAACAGATCTTGAAAAGGTACGGCATGGAAGATTCTAAACTTGTATACACCCCAATGGTAACAGGATGTAGTCTCAGCTCAAATAATGAATCGACTGTAGTACATCAACCAACTTACAGATCCATGATTGGTAGTCTGCTTTATCTAACAGGTACCCGAACTGACATCATGCATGCACTAGGAATAGTTGGAAGATTCCAAGAAAATCCAAAGGAATTACACCTTCAGGCAGTCAAAAGAATTTTCAAATATCTTCAAGGAGCTCAAAACTTTGGTTTATGGTATCCTAGAGATACAGATCTTACTCTTCATGCATATACAGATGCAGATGGGGCAAGAAGTGTTGATGGCAAAAAAAGCACTAGTGGTGGTGCATTCTATATGGGTTCTAGGTTAGTGTCTTGGTTCAGCAAGAAACAAAGTTCAATTGCTTTATCTACAGCTGAAGTAGAGTATGTGGCTGTTGCATCTTGCTACAAATAACTGCTTTGGATGATGCAAACCTTGCAAGACATTCAGATCACATGTACGCAACCCATATCCATTCTATGTGATAATACAAGTGCCATCAGTATTTTAAAGAATTGAGTCATCCATTCCAAGACCAAGAACATACCATCAAATACCATTTTCTATGTGAACAAGTGCTTGAACAAAAGGTCAAATTGTAATATGTTCCCTCCAAAGAATAGGTTGCTTATATATTCACTAAACCACTGCCCAAAGAGACATTTGAATATCTCAGACAAAGTTGGGAGTAGTTGTTTGCATCATCTTGCTGTTAGATCCAATTTTTTCATAGAAAGGTTATTATACACGTGTTTCATGGAGAACAGTCGCGTACACACGTAGGTTTCTGTGGGTCAAGGAGTGTATATGTTTTTCAGATAAGAAAAACAATGGGTCAGGCTCTGATATGGGTGCTCTGACTGATATTGATGATTAATGCCTATCGATATGCTTTGTTCATTAATTTTTATATGACTGATAAAGATGCCTTGATCATTGACCTGTTAACAATGCACAGGTGGCACAGGTTCAGGGGGAGCATTAGCCTTCACGTACATTCAACATTATTGGCATTATGGTTGTTGAGTCTAGCTATGGCTTCAGATATTTATACTATTTGTTTCTTAAGTCATGTAAAAGTCTAGGGTGTGATATGTCTTCTCATACATTTGAATGAGTCCTCTTGGACAAATGTTGTAATTTGTATCCCCACTTTACATGGGATGGATGATGTAATATCTATTGTTTCTGTCATGTATAAACAATTGGTATATCCCCACATGGTTGGGTGCATGAGTCAAATTTGGGATATCCCCACTTGGTTGGGAGATGGATGTATGTATGAGTCATTGGTGATAGGAAGGTAATCCTCACATAGTTGAGTTATAGAGTCATCTTATTCTTTTAGAAAATCTTTTTTTGCAGACTCTTCTTGTGCTCAGGGGAAGCATGGATGGTTTTAGTGCATCTCAGCATGTACAAAAGGGGAGCTCAATCAGAGAATTTATCATGTACTCAGGGGGAGCATGAATAACATAATGTATGTCAATAGGAGAAAATATCTTGGTCCACCCTTTGCTCTTGATGTCAAGGGGGGAGAGTGACTTGGTGTTGTTGTTGCCATCAAGTCCAAAGGGGGAGACTGTTGGCATTATGGTACAGGTGTTGTCCTTGATGGAAGCTCACTCAGATGAAAGATCAGAGTGCAGCATGTCAACAACAAAGAATTACAAATTAGACTACAAAGAATGAAGAAATGTCCAAGCTGTGTATACACGCAGGTTTACTGAACAAAAGGAGTGTATACGTACACATTCACTTTCACAGAAGGAAAAGCACATATATTTTGGAAAAACAAAGTATTTGGTCTAAGGTATTTCTTGGTCCAAGGTATTTGAACCAAGGTAATTGGTCCGAGGTATTTGGTTCAAGGTATTGGTTCTAGGTATTTTTGGTCCATGGTATTGAGAAAGGCCTAAAACTATATAAGGAGGAAAAGATCATTAGACTAAGGTGAGAAAGTATTTTGAATATTTTATGAGGTGTTGGATCATATATGCAAGTTAATGAGCTTCTGATGGTTTGCTTGATCTGATCTAAGGAGGAACCTATATGGCTAATGAAGGTTGATGAATTGGGATCCTAAAGGCTTAAAAGTATTCTCATTATGTGGTTTGATCTTGAACATTCTAGATCTGAATACTGATGCGTGTTTTATTCTGTAAATGTGATACTCTCGGTATGACTAAAATCTGGAATAGTTGTGATGTTTTAAGTTAGCATTTACAAATATGTACGTAGGTTTGCTTTAGTAAAAGAGCGTATGCACACTGGTTCAACATATCAAAGTAGCTTATACATCATAAATTGGAATTTGCAGATCTGTACACTGGTTCCCTTCGGTAAAAGTGCATATACATGCTAGTTCAAACCCTGGAAGTAGCGTATACCCTATGAAGCATGATGTTTAAAGTTCCAGTAGTCTCTGTTTTCCGTTGCAGAGTTTTGGGTTCTCTTCTAATGACTGTATTGTGGTAACAATGTTCTGAATGATCGAATTGATTGATTGTGATTTGCTTTAGTGATGATGGGTTGTCAGTGATTGATTGGTTCAGTTGTGATTGAGTTCCAGTGATTGGTTGATGTAGATGTATTTGATGGTTGTATTTCAGTTATAATGTTCTTTATGGGTCCAGTATGAAAATTGGATGAAATGTGGCATTCAGATTGTGGTGTTGTGTTCTAGGAGTATCCAGTCTGAAAATTCATGAAATGTGGTCCCTGATACAAGAGTGGAGTTCTCTATAGGCTGGCACCTATGTACTAGTAAACATATTGGCTAGTACAATAGCTAGGGGGTTGTAGCTCCCTTCCAGTAGTAGCTGGAGAATGAGAGAAGGTTGTAGCCTTCTGCAGGTGGGTGCCTGCATACTGGTATGAGTTTGCACTAGTACAATATTGTAAATAGATTTTCTTATTATTAAAAGAAGGCAAAGATGACAACAGTAGGTGGTTTTTAGCCACATTGGGTTTCCACCTTATATCTTGGTGTTCATGTGTGTTGCTTATGTGTGATGCTTTATTCTGCTTTTACTGCATTTTCTAATAAGTCTCTGATATACTAGTTAAAGCTCAATACATGATAAATTGTCTAAATCAAAAGTTCTCTACATATACACTGGTTGCTTTAAGTACAGTTGCGTGTACACGCTAGTTCACTTAGTTGAAATAGCGTATATAAAATTTTTGGGAAATAAAATTATTGATCTGATAATACTAATTCACCCCCCTCTCAGTATTATTTCCAACACCTTATATTTTTTATTTTGATAATTGTCTTATGATTGCAAATTTTGGTGTAGAAACTGGAACATATTTGGCACAGGTGGACAACCAAATGAAAGAAGAAGAGAAAGAACATCCACTAAAATATATTAAGGAAAATTTAGCAGAGGAAGAAGGACCATCTGATGATTGGTCAATAGAAAATGAAGAAATGGGAGATTGTGTAAAATTTCCAAATTTTACTCCAAGTAAAATCATTGAGTTATATAGAGAGTTAGACCTTCAAAGAAGAAAGTTGAAAAGCAGAGGATAAACGTCCAAGATAAATAACTGAAGAAGGAAGACTAATAAATTTTCATGAATGACAATCAGGAAGAGGAATTTACCAGTTGCAATGAACAGAAGTAGAAAATGGTCTTGGAGGACAATATGGCGGTAGCTGAAAAGGTGCAAAATTCTATAAAAGACAATAGTGAAAAAGAGAGTAAGGATGTAAGGGTGGTAGTAGTAATGAAAATTCAGTAGTTAAGAGTTGAAGGAAATCAACAAATAGAGGATATACTGGACAAAGAAATTGAATTGGTAAGAAGGTTAATGATGAAAGTGTCTCAAAAGAAGACAACAACAAGAAAGGAAAGAAGCAACAACAAGAGGAAGACATCAGTAGACTATGAAATTATGGCAAGTGGAGCATTGCAACATAAGGTATGGAGTCCTATAGAATAGCAGCAAAAAACGACAACAACAGATTAACTAAAAGGAAAAGAAATAGGAAAAGATAAATTATAGAACAAAGTATGGGAGCCAAGAGGATAAATATTAGAGGCACATGATCTGGAGATCATGATTATTTTCTACTTTGGGAGTCTGATGTAGGAGAATTCAGCTCAGAAGAATCATTGTATTTTAGTAGACATAGGGGGGTCTTGTGTTTTAAAGACGTTGGTTTCCTAAGTGTTGAATTAATGTAATTACTTAGGTTTTGATTGATTTTAATGAAAGTAGGAATTAACTAAATATTGTGAGGATATTTGTAAATGTTCTTGAATGTAGGAAAACATAAGCGATGATGAGTAATTAGTATGGATTGAGATAGTGTAAATCTTAGAAAGTAGTTCATGATTTATGGAGGATCCTTAGGATTAGTTGAAAGTTGAGATCCTCAAGGGATAAAGAAGATATTTTAGGAACTAATTGAGGACTTAGAGGATTCTTAGGATTTAGTTGAGAAGATTGAGGATCTGAACCAAAATTGGTTAATAGAATCCTTCTGTGTATAATTGTAAGCCTCGAAGGCTTAAAAAGGGGAGTTAGTGAGAGCGGTAGCAAATAGAGACAGGAGGTGTTTGATTATGAGCCTAGGACCATTGAAATGAGAAATATCCATTGATACAGTCCATGTAAAGGAAGATCAGGCCAAAGCTAGATTGTAAACAGGTTTTTATTGTACTTGTACATTTGTTTAATGAATGAGGAAATTGAATTCATTGTGATTGTGTGTGCCATTCCTTTTATGTGCTAAGTGATCCGTAATTGGGGATTTATGATTTCTATGTGATAAAACATGATGAATGAATTCAAGTTAAATTTCTGAAAGTCTTTCTAAGTGACTAAAGGCTTACTGTCTGTGTAGAATTTATGTGATTCCAGTTCAGATTTAATAGATGTATGTACAAGTCAAGTAAAGAACGAATTACGAAATCTGGAAGAAGGGAAATAATACAGAGAGTATTATGCATTCCAGTTCAAAGTGGTGTTAAAGAAATAGAGGTATAGTTGCAAGGTAGAGTAAAGAAATCAGAGAAGTCTCGACACATTATTTCTAAGCGGATAAAGGAGTTGGCATAGTTGAACTTGGTATCAAGTCGATCTGCACGTGAGAAGGAAATTTAGTGGAAGCACCAAGTTTGGTGGAAAAGTTAAACAACCCAAAGTGAGATGTGTAATTACGGAGGTTAGGAGTTGTTGAGGCCTCGAAAATCGCTGCCACAACAAAGGGGAAACCACCCGGTCCGGACCTTAGTGCAACTCCTTTTCTGTTTGGAATAGTGGTTCCGACTGGGGATAATGGGACCAGTTTCCCAAGAATTATAAGTAAAACGGGATGGATGAGTGATTTATGACATAAGATGGTAATAAGCGAACAACTAATCTATAAGCGAAATGTAATAACTATAATTTAATCCCGGGACTTATCACTTGGTAAAGCGTAGCGTTTGATGATCTGTGCTTTAAGGCAGGCATATAGATGACTCTAATGCTTTAAGCATAGATGTTTAAACCATTTAAACATTGCTCTGCATAATTAGTTATGCAGAGCGATTAGAGAGAATTACTACACTTAATCATTCATATCGTTGATACATGCATGAGTGAAAGAGATAACAAATCACCAAAACATTCAATAGTGAAACGAAATGAAGATTCGCTGTTATATCGCATACATACATTCAACAATAGCAAAGATAATAACACAGTAATTCATATAATAAGAAAGAACATAGATACAGATAATAGTACCATGTAAGCTGCTCGACCAATCCAGTATATTAATCACTATGTCGCAGTCCTTCCTTTAAATCATAAAGCATTCCAAACAACAGACAGTCGTGTGCAATTGTGTAAAACAGCCTTCTAATCAAAATTCAGAACCGTTGGTCGAGTTTCACAAAAGAATATAGACTGAAGCACAATAGTGCAAACTTCAGCCTTTAAGTCTATTACAAAATTTTACGACCCTTTCCAAAACAATGAAAGGGTCTATAAATACTATACTAATCTAAATATCTAAACAACTGAAAGGCTATTAAATTGGCATCAATAAATGTTTGTTCCATCTTTCTTGGCAATCTGGCAGATGGCGGCAATGCTTCATTCGGTGGGTTCTTTGCCTTTACTCCTTAGCTGACATATCGCCAGCATTGGCTCTACTTCTGGTGGAGTGTTGAGACGCGAAGTTAGCTGGGCATCATATGTAGCATCTTGAATGTCGGGGATCAGGCATCCGAGGGCATCTATTAAACACTTGAGAGCAGACCTTTGAGTATGTGGCTTGACTAGAAAGAGCCAATATGCATCAGAGGTTAAAGTATTTACTCCGGTAATTAACTTCCTATGTTCCTCCAAGTCATGATAATTTGTTTGTTCAAGCATATCTGCTATTGTTATGCTTCCAGGTGTGCACTTGGAGATCATGTTTGCCAAATAAAGTGTATCCTTGACTAGGTCGATCATATTGCTGGCAATTATTTTACACCTGGAAGCCGCCCTTTCTACTTTCGTTACCTGAGTCTTCCATTCCGTGAAGAGGATGTCTTTGTACACTTCATGGATTCGGGACAAATTCGCCGCTTTCCCTTCGTCAGTGTTTTGCCACTCAATATAATCGGATATGGCTTCTTCGGCCTGATCTAGCTCATTCCCGGCCTTCTCTATTTGCTCACACACTGTTGTAGATATTTCGCATAATTGCTCAGCCTTAGCAAGTTTTTGACATAAAAGTCTGATCTGAGACAGTAATGCGCCATTTATTTGAGTTGCCTCTTCTCTGAAGACTTTCACATTCTGTGTGCTCTTGATACCTTCGAGCTGTGTTGATAGTTGAGCTATTCGCTCATCTTTCGATTTCATCATCAGCTCATTTGATGCTTTCAACTGTGACAATGCCTCCGACAATTCTTTTGCCTTCTGAGTTTCACTTTGGTCTATCCTTTGTCTTTCAATTTGCAGTTGCTGGGTTAACAAATTGTTTTCCTGCTGTTGAGCCAGCAACTGCTCTTCCACCTGTGCTGCTTTGTTTTTCGCTTCAATTACCTCTGCCTGTAATGCATATATTTCATGGTCCTTAGTCTTCAACAGAAGACTCACCTCCGATGCTTTGTCGATAGTTGCTGCGGAATATGCTCCCGCGAATTGAGACAACTTTGTTAGATCATCGGAGGGATCCAAATCCTCCTTCCAGACCATATTGCCCGTGACTGTTTGCTCAGGCAAGATAGAAGGTTGATCAAGCCTTCGTCTTTTCTTAGAGCGCTTAATAACGGCTCTATGCTTTGGGCTGTAGAAAATATCCAGGGGAGGAATTTCTTCCACCTGGAGAACAATTTGATCGGAAGGGTCCTTATTGATTACCTCGACATCCTGTGAAATGGGTGGGCCGCTGGTTCCTCCTAGAACCTGAGAAGAGGTGGTATGGGGCGCATCGCTTGTTTTAGAGGAGCCTGTGTCTTTGGAGCCTTCCTTACCACTGATAATGGAATCGAATTGGTTCCATTGTTTAATCAATTCAGGATCGATGGAGGTTTGCTTATGTTGCTCTGTATGGGCTTTGCTCCGTTCTTTTTCTTGTTCTAACTTCTGCTGTTCTTCAAGTGCTTTTCGCTGTTGCTCCTCTTGCGTTTTCCGCTGCTGCTCCTCCAATTCCTTTTTCTGCCTATCTGCTAGTTCTTTCTTCAGTTTTTCTTCTTCCTTCTTCTTCCTCTGCTCTTCTTCCTTCTTTGCCTTTTGCTGCCTTTCTATCTGCTCCTTTTTCTGCCTCTCTGCTTGCTCTTTTCTCTGCTTCTCAGCCTGCAGCTTCTTCTGCCTTTCCTCCTGTTGTTTATCCTGTTCTTTAGTTGTAACAGGAGGTGAATGTATCTGTTGCCGACCAGGCTCGCTTGAGGAAGACGCTGGGGTTGTGGATAATAACTCTAGGGGCAGAGTTTGCAACCTCTGTTCCCTAAGTTTATTAAACTCAGTCAACACCTCATCATTGTATTTCATTATTGCAAGCTGTTTGGCTTGGCTTATTGTCTCGGTACCTGCGAACAGGTCATCAAACATATCCTCTTGATGATCAACTTTTGTTAATTTTGCTTGTTCTAGGGCAGTGTAGGCAGTTTGCTTTGGATCATAGAGTCTGCTTGGGAGAGTGGCCAGGGATAAAGCTTGGAGTTTTTTCGCTTCCTTTTCTGCATGCTTGTAATTAAGGAGAGTAAAAACCCCAATTCTTAAAGGAAAAGAGGGCCAACCTCTCTTCTTCTCCTCTTTGAGAGTTTGTGTAACACTCTCGGCCATAATCTGGTAGCAGATTTCCCGGGCTAACAGCTTGTCTGGGATATATAAAGGGAGGACATGTGGCCTAGCCTTACTCCCGAAAACTCTGATATAGGTGAAATACTCCTCCCCGAACCAACTTGCTACGGCTGGTAAGTCAAAAGAAGCTTCATAGGAAATTCTGGAAATGGGTCTGTCATAAATAGAATAGTAAATGGGCACCATGAAACCATTACAAATTTGGTACAAATGGTCCTTGTAAGAGGACTTCCACAATTTCTGATGGTATAAATGAATGGGTGTTGGATCTTGGGTGGTCCATCTCCAACCGAGGACAGGAAACTCAGAATTAAGACACAGGGTATCCATAATGTAAGCAGAATAATAAAATGGCGGGATTTTCCTTTCGGTGACTATAGTTTTGACTCTAAATTCACGAACAGCTACGACCAACTTATCAGAAAGAATAGTGGCCCAATCCATGATTATAGCATTGATAGCCGCTTCCATTAAGGGAACCATGTCAATATTGATATTAACGGAGTCATGTAATCCCCACAATCTACACATCATAATCCCCGCATAGCAATAGGGAGAAGCCAAAGAAACGTTGGAGTACTTACCCGAACTTTCATGCTTGTGCTTGGCTGGGTTCTGCCTCCAATCTCGGAGGGGTTCGGATGGTGATTCATTTTCTTTTGCGAATTTCTCCACGAAGGCTCTGTTGTAGACTAGCTCCGGTTCAGGCAGATGATACATTCGCCTCAGGTCATCAGGATTGAATGACCCGAAAATCCTTTTGTCCCTCGTATGGAAAGTTTTATCAGTGATAGGGATTTCTTCAATTGCCCAGCGCACCACATCTGTGTAAGGGAGAACCTACTCTCTGGCCGCTATTCTGTGTAAAAAGGAGTCGGCCAAGTCTTTGAGCGTTGCATCAGATTTCCTTAGTACATCAACACTAGCTGTTCTCACTGTCACTTTTGGTTGCTCGGCCTCCAACAGATTATATGTGCCCTGCCATGTGGTCCTAGCAAGACCAGTGCACGTAGTGTCCGAGATTAAGCCTTTCTTCGAAATTGAAGCAGCTTGACCTGCAACAGGTGTTGTAGTAGAACCAGAACTCCTCTTATTTTTCTTCCCCATCATGTTCAGGCTTTTCTCAACAAACGAACTCTACACAAGTGAAAGAGAAATCGTAACACGAGAAATAATGAAGACAAAGCATAAAGGGAAAGATATATATCACTTGAAGCGTGGCGCTATTAATTTTCAAAAAGTGGCTGCGGATCCAATCACTGGTAAGAGATCGCATATGCATTAATGGTGTTTTTAAGGCTTGCTACCCATTAAATGACCTTTACACTGTTATTCAGTTGAATGACCTCCTAACGCGTGCAACAGATATGATAATGCCTTAGACGCAAGTATTCGTTAATCGAAGGGGCAAAGTTATTAAATACGCATGCATTACCTTATCCCTGCATTTAACGGCATTTTGAAATCTGCGCTTTATCCACCGGATTTAAATATAACTTTAAAGCTTAAAGCAATCGCTTTTTTGGAAATGCCGATTACCGATGAACAATGTCGCATCGCATGGGGGAAAGAGTTACACTATCGTTTGAAAGTAGCCCTGGCGAACGCCGATTGCGATATCGCATCGGACTAGCATGTGAACACATTACCAGATGCATATTAAGTGATTTTCCGACTTCCGATAGCGATATCGAATCGCATCGGGGAAAGACCTGAGCGCCTTATGAAAGTGCATGGGATACCACCGACGGCCGATAGCGATATCGCATCGGGTCGGGGTTTATAACTTAAAGCGTTTTCCCACAAGAGGCAGTGCCGATAGCCGATCGCCGATATAGCGTCGCATCGGGGTATAAGATATGTGCTCTTTTTTGTGTATGCGTTGAATACCGCCGATCGCCGATAGAGATATCGCATCGGCAAAGTCGGAAGTTCCGTTTAAATGCATCTCTCTTGTCATTGCGATACGCGATCTTGCGATCACTTTATCGCAATAACAAAAGATTGTTTTATTTTGGAAACATTGTTATTCGAAAAAGGCTCCAATTCACAAACACTTTTGATTATCATACCTTTTCCGAACAAATTCATTAATACCAATTAATTTATTAAAAGGGACCCATTTCATATGTTAATTGTTTGTAAATACAGATGATATGAAATGGGGGGTTGTTGTAGGGCACAACAATTGGCGATTCGTTGGTAGAACCAGTTATCTCTGAAATTAACATAAACATTCAAGCCTTTCATAAATTGAAACTCAATCAAAAGGAGAAATTTCTAATATAACTAGATATTCATGTGTTCTGACTAAAGTGAACTCCATTTTGTTAACTTCGTCCCATTTAGTTTCAAGAAACCAAATACATAATAAGTTTCAAAAATAAGTCTTTATTGGTTCATAGTGATAAAATAGAAAACTTTCCCACATCAGCTTTTATAATTAACCCCTTTGTCATAGGTAGAGCCTCTGTTGCCAGCAAACGTTTATAGTCTCGACAGGGATACCTTTTAACCATAGTATTGTCCACTTTTCCATTCACATAAGAGTGTGATTAACAGAATGAATCCATAAAATGTTTTCATATTTTATTTTTCATCTGTTTTTCTTTGTAATAAATAAGATAAAAAGCCACTGTCCTGGTTTGGTAGCCAGTTTATGACAATGCCATTCACTGGTAATAATTTAACTGATCAAGCTGGCTCGTGATGAGACCCCTTGTCTTGAAATTTCAAGCCATTACCCTGTTTTGGTAGGCAGTATTGGTAATGTCAGTTAACCTATTTCCCTATGAACATGGTAAGCAGGCTTATGATAAGACCTCTTATCTTTAATCTTTTATATTTTAGAATTACACTCTGAGTAATCATAACCTTTAGTGAATGGGGTGAACAATTTTCTCCTTAAGAGTAGGTGGATGACAGGTGAAGAGTTGAAGATACTGAAAATGGGTTAGCCTCTATCTTTTAACAGATAACCTTTGGAGACTAGTTTTGGAAACAGAAAATGATTCAGAACTCTTACCTCTTGAGAGGAGTCTTCAAAATTTAGATTATAGTTTCAGAACACAAGGATATCTAATTTCCTAGAAACTATTTCTTTTGATTGAGGGTTCTATTATCTAAAAACAAATATTTATATTATTTTTGTGAGACAGCTTCGTCAAACACAACAAAAGGTCAATGGAGATACTCTACAGTTTTATTTCCTACCAATCCTACAAACTACGCAAATCTACAAAAGGAGAAGGGGTTACCTTCTCAATTAAAGAATTTCTTCAGGATCAGGCCATTGACGGGGAGAGAATCTCTCAACCCTGATAAATCTTGCAATATAAAAGTTGAATGGCCTATCTTTTCACAGATCTGAAATGGTCCAAGCCACATTTTCTGAAATTTGGTATGCTTACCTTTATCTTCATGGGCCTTGTCCCATTTGAGAACTAAGTCACCAACTTGAAGTTGTTTGGAACCGGATGATGCTGAGTCGAAGGATGCTTTGATGATCTGTTGATGTCTGGCATGAGTGATTCTGGCCTTTTCCCTTTCTTCTTCTAATTTGAGTATTTGGTCATGTCTAAGTTGGATAGAAGAAGAAGGAGTCTCTTCAATGTACTGTACTAGGGCTAAAGATGGAAGAACAAGATTTGTAGGCAACACGGCTTCTTTTCCATATACCAAATTGAAAGGAGAGGTCCCTATAGAAGCCTTTTGTGTTATTCTATCAGCCCATAATGCAAAGACCAAAGATTTATGCCAGTTTCTATGATTCTGTTCAACAGTTCGCTTAATGATTTTGATGAGATTCTTATTAGTAGATTCGGCTAAACCGTTTCCCTGGGGATAATAATTGGAAGAATATTTCAGTTTAAACCCCTTTTAATAGCAAAATCATATATAGCGTTTCCTGAGAAATAGGAAGCATTATAAAAAACAAGAGCGTTTGGAACACCAAACCTGGTAATGATGAACTGGTCAATGAACTCGATGATTGCCTCTGCATTTGCCGCCTTCAAAGGAATAGCCTCTACCCATTTAGTAAAATAATCAGTAGCGGTAAGGATATACCTATGTTGTTTGGAAGATGGTGGAGTAATTTCCCCGATGATATCTAATCCCCATTGTTCGAATGGTTGTTCAATGTTGACAGGTTGCAGAGGGAAAGCTGATTTTCGTTGTCTTCCACCAGATGTTTGGCAATTAAGGCATTTTCTTACGTGCTCATGGCAATCTCTAAATAGAGTAGGCCAATAATATCCAGCATGAATAATCTTGTGAGCTGTTGTGTCAGCTCCAAAATGTCCCCCAGCTGGTCCATCATGTAGCTCCTGCAAAACCTTTTGGGCTTCAGGTTTCTCAAGACATCTTAACAGGATAGAATCATAATTTTGTTTAAACAACACATCATCAATGAGAGTGAAATTCTTAGCTTTTAACCTAATGGCCCTTTTATTTTTGTAAGATAAATTTGGAGGAGCATAACCGTTCTTCAAATAAAATATCAAATCAGCATATTGAGATTCAGAATCAGTGACACTTATCTGATTGATGTATTTAATCTGATCCTCATCGCTTGATTCGTGAATGTTTGATGCTCCTGCCAATATCCTGCAAAAACCTTGGCCCCTAACAATCTTTGCTGGCTTTATTTCTAAGTCATACTCTTGAAGCGCTGTAACCCAATTGGCTCTTTTTTCACCCAATTCTTTCTGAATTAATAGTTGTCTTACCGCTGGGAAAGGAACTATAACTTTCGTGTGGGTTTTCAAAAGGAAGGGTCTATAATGTTTGACTGCTTTGAACACAGCAAAGGCTTGTTTCTCCACATCAGAATAATTCAATTCGGCACCTTGAAGATTTGAACTGAAAAATGATATGGGTGTTTCTAAGTTGTTATCATTCAGTTGTGTGAGTACTGCGGCATATGAAGTGTTGGATGCAATAGTATATAGTGTAAAATGATTAGAAAAATTTGGAGTATTCAAGGCTGGGGCATTGATTATTGACTGTTTGATAACATCAAAAGCTTGCTTTTCTTCTGATCCCCATTTGAAGACTGAATTCTTCTTGATCATTGTCTGAAGTGGTAATACAATCTGCGAAAAATCTGGAACAAATCGTTTGACAAAATTAATCTGACCCAAAAATGACTGCATTGATTTTTTGTTATGTGGGAAAGGGATTTCAGAAATTTCATTAATCCGATCAGGATCAATATAAATACCATCTTTGGATACTATAAAGCCTAAGAGTTTTCCTTGGTCTAGAGCAAAGAAGGACTTTTTTGGGTTTAGAGAAATACCATATCTTTTGCATCGCTGAAAGATCTGATTTAAGTCGTGCAAATGATTATCTCTCTTCTTAGAATACACAGTAATATCGTCTAGATAGACGACTACTGATCGATTAATTAACCCTCTGAAGGCCATGTCCATAGCTCTCTGAAATGTTGCTCCGGCATTTATAAGACCAAAAGGCATTTTCTGATATGCATAGGTTCCCCATTTTGTTCTGAATGTAGTTTTAAGCTGGTCATCAGGATGTACCAGAACTTGATTGTACCCTGAAAAACCGTCTAAAAAAGACATCAATTCAGAACCTGCCACCGATTGGAGAATTTGCTCCATAGTAGGCAATGGGAAATTGTCTTTCAAGCTTGCTTTATTGAGGTTCCTGAAATCAATACAGATTCGAATGTCGCCATTTTTCTTTCTGACTGGCACCATATTAGAGACCCAGTTTGAATGTCGGACTGGAAAGATAATCTTGGCTTTCAAGAGCTTGTTAAGTTCCGACTTTATCTGGCTCTCCAAACTTGGATGTATTTTTCTTAGCTTTTTCTGAATCGGTTTCTGATCAGGAAGCATAGGAATGGTATGCTGGATAATAGATGTATCATATGTCTTTAAGTCATCATATTTCCAAGCAAAAACCTGTTTGTTTTTTCTTAACAATTTAATAAATGCTTCCTTTTCATTCTGAGATAGTCCTGTTCCTAAATTGATGTTTTGAGGAGACTCTTTAGTTCCTAGATTTATCAATTCAAACCTAAGGGTAGAACTTTGAAGCTTTGTGTTAATTACAGGTTTAAACCTGTCTTTGATATCATAAAGATCTTCTAATTTTACCACTGGTTTAGGGATCGAATTTTCTTTGAGCACTTCTTTCATCTGGGAATCATGATCATCTTCCTCAATAACTTGCTTATCATAAGAATTCTCAGAAGTTAAAAATTGCAAAATATCATCATCATGATTAAATACTCTCCAATTAGTGACATTGTCAGGAATTGAGGGTCTGAAAAGTAATTCTACAGAAAATCTATCAAGGCTGTAGTCTTCAGAAGGTAGAAGCTTTGAAGCTACATTGGCTAGTAAATCTGCGGCTGAATTTTGAGATCGAGGTATAGAAGAAATGTTGAATGCCAAAAAGTGTGAGGTAAGCTCTTGAACGAGCGATTGGTAATGTTTAAGGTGAGTCGAAAGGCAATGAATTGCATTTCTAACCTGTTTTACGATGATTTCCGAATCACCGAACACTTTTAGATATCGCACTTCAAGGCCGATCGCTTTATATAAACCCTGGACCAGAGCTTCATATTCGGCTGTGTTATTAGTACACTCAAACTCTAGCCTACAAGACAGCATTGTCTTTTCTCCTTGCGGACTAACCAAAATGCAACCTGCTCCTGAGCCTTCAGTGGACTTAGAGCCATCAAAATACAGAGACCAAAATAAAGGAATATTAACAAAAGTATCTACAATTTTCTCAGCATCATTAAAACACCTGGACCTATCAGTTTGTGAAAAATTTTCTATTTGAGATGTAAAATGATTGACTGAAAAAGGAGATGGTTGGGCAACAAAGTTGCCAAAGAATGATTCTGCTGAATAGTTCCCCAAGATGTTATTATTGAATGCCACAGGTTGGTTTTCTTGCTCGAATTCAGTAACTGTGTGGGTCATATGCTTCTCGCGATCGATTCTTATTTGATTTGGCTTTCCCTTGTAAGGAAGCCACATATGTGACCAATCTGTAGAAATATACCCGTGCAGTTTTTCGGACCAATCTCTGCTCAATATCAAACCATAAAATTCAGGTATGTCAGCGATTAGGATGTCAATCCTTTGAACAATTCTAGGGTCGGCTGACAACCTGATGGTTACAGAATTAATTTCTCCCACAACCTGCACTTTAGTTCTATCCAACTGTACAATATGAATGGCAGACTTCTGGGGTTCAATGTTCAGCTTAGAGCAAACTGAAGCTGGCATTATGTTAGATGAGGCCCCTGAATCTATTAAACAGTTGTGTAGGTTTCTATTATAAATCTCATAAGTGAGCAGGAAGGGTGGAGTGTGAGAATTTGATTTATCTCCGATTAAGACTGAATCGGTAATTTCAACCATACCTGCGGAGGCTGGCCTGAATCGTTGGCAGCTCTTGCACTGGGAAGGGGAATAGAGGGAACAACATTTAACTCTTTGAGAAGTAGCTTTTGCTGATGCTTCAGTTTACTGAGTTCAAACATGGTTATATTTGCCTTGGTTTTCTTCATATCATCAACAATGTTATATTCCATTGAATCGGATACCACTAGAGTCTTGGATGTTGAAGGAGAACTAGAAGTTGAAGGCTGGTTTTGAGGAACTACCACAGGTGACTTTTTGGGGGGAATTTTTTCCTTTGCTGTAGCAGCACCTGCGCTCCTCTTCTTTGAAGTTGCCTGGGGAAGTTCAGAAGTAATTTTACTTCTTGTAGTAACCGGAAAGGCTTCTTCTTCATTCTCAGTATCAGAGTTTGGGAGTATAAAATCCCACATTCCGTGACATTCAGCTACTTCTTCATCATCATCGGTCTGTGAAGGTGTTTCCTCTTCCTCTTCTTCTTGGTCTGAATCGACGTTAGATATAACATTAGGTGGCTTTGATTCAGATTTCTTAAAATTCCTAAATGGTCTTTTATTTGAAGTTTCGGCCACCTGCTTTTTAATCTCAACCATTTCATTAGACAATGTTTTAAGGATCTTTTGTAAACCTTCCATGTCATATGGGTCCTTTGGGGTTTTCTTCTTGGAATCTTCTTTAAACGAGACTTTTTTAGCTTTTCTATCTTCTAGAGCAGCTTTCTTTTCAAGAGCATTGATGCGCTTTTCAACGGCAAGTGCTTCTTTCATATTTTCAGCTAAGGTAGGTTTGCCAACCCTGTTAACAAAGATAGCTATGTTGGCAGGTAGGGCAGTGATGTACCATTCGCTTCGGATTTGCTCACTTCGTTTAGAAGCGGTAGGGATTTTATTCAGTAGTTTATTAAATCTGGCGTTAAACTCCTTTATTGGTTCCCTGTGCTCTATTCTCAAATTGGAGAGGTCATTTATTAAAGTTGCTAAGGACCTATCATCTCCATATTTGGTGAGAAACTGCTCTTGGCATGTATTCCAACTGGTAATCGAACCAGAGGGTAAGGAAAAATACCAGGATCCTGCTGATCCTTGTAAAGTGTAAGGGAAAAGTCTTACTACGACATCTTGCTCTGTCACTCCTTTTAGGTTAACTGCTAGCATGAAGTTGTTGATGTGTTCTTCAGCTTGGGTTCCATTATCTGGATTAAATTTAGGCAACCATTTTTCGGGAGCATCTGGTAGATCATGCAATGGTCCAGGCATGTTGACTGCACCCGGCCTAGTCCATGGGTCTGCCATTATGCTGGCGACAGTGGTTGAGACTACTGTTGGAATTCCAGATGTTTGGGGAGGTATCAAAGATGAAGAGTGAATAGGTTGGGATATCGAGGCTCCTGTTCCCTGGTGAACGACAATATGTAATGGAGGAGTGGGTGGTTGACTTTGCAGATGAGGAGATGAAATGGAGGATGTGGAAGAAAAATCCCCACTATCAGATCCTTCAGTATTTTTCTTTGGCTTTTTCCTTTTGGGTAAAGGAAACTCAGTAGGTTCAATACCAAGTTTTTCGCTCTGAAGTCTGGTAAGAGGATGAGTGAGGTTGAACTGCGAAGTCGCACTGCTTTCTGATATCTCAGATTTCTGTGGTGAGATCGAGAAGCTCTGAAGTTTATGGATTAGAGACTGAACTTCAGGAGATTCAAGACTTAGCTGTTCTGGGATATGATGGGATTGAGCAGTGGTGGTAGATTCCTCTTCTTCTTGGTTATGGGCTGGCGAACCAGCATGTAATTGAGAAGAACGAGGAGATTTGGAGGGAGAATTACTCTTAGAATGACTTGCCGATTTGGGTCGGCTTGCCATTCACAGTTAAGGCCCTCCTTCTAGCGCCAATTTTGTTGAGGCCTCGAAAATCGCTGCCACAACAAAGGGGAAACCACCCGGTCCGGACCTTAGTGCAGCTCCTTTTCCGTTTGGAATAGTGGTTCCGACTGGGGATAATGGGACCAGTTTCCCAAGAATTATAAGTAAAACGGGATGGATGAGTGATTTATGACATAAGATGGTAATAAGCGAACAGCTAATCTATAAGCGAAATGTAATAACTATAATTTAATCCCGGGACTTATCACTTGGTAAAGCGTAGCGTTTGATGATCTGTGCTTTAAGGCAGGCATATAGATGACTCTAACACTTTAAGCATAGATGTTTAAACCATTTAAACATTGCTCTGCATAATTAGTTATGCAGAGCGATTAGAGCGAATTACTACACTTAATCATTCATATCATTGATACATGCATGAGTGAAAGAGATAACAAATCACCAAAACATTCAATAGTGAAACGAAATGAAGATTCGCTGTTATATCGCATACATGCATTCAACAATAGCAAAGATAATAACACAGTAATTCATATAATAAGAAAGAACACAGATACAGATAATAGTACCATGTAAGCTGCTCGATCAATCCAGTATATTAATCACTATGTCGCAGTCCTTCCTTTAAATCAGAAAGCATTCCAAACAACAGACAGTCGTGCGCAATTGTGTAAAACAGCCTTCTAATCAAAATTCAGAACCGTTGGTCGAGTTTCACAAAAGAATATAGACTGAAGCACAATAGTGCAAACTTCAGCCTTTAAGTCTATTACAAAATTTTACGACCCTTTCCAAAACAATGAAAGGGTCTATAAATACTATACTAATCTAAATATCTAAACAACTGAAAAGCTATTAAATTGGCATCAATAAATGTTTGTTCCATCTTTCTTGGCAATCTGGCAGTTGGCGGCAATGCTTCATTCGGTGGGTTCTTTGCCTTTACTCCTTAGCTGACATATCGCCAGCATTGGCTCTACTTCTGGTGGAGTGTTGAGACGCGAAGTTAGCTGGGCATCATATGTAGCATCTTGAATGTCGGGGATCAGGCATCCGAGGGCATCTGTTAAACACTTGAGAGCAGACCTTTGAGTATGTGGCTTGACTAGAAAGAGCCAATATGCATCAGAGGTTAAAGTATTTACTCCGGTAATTAACTTCCTCTGTTCCTCCAAGTCATGATAATTTGTTTGTTCAAGCATATCTGCTGTTGTTATGCTTCCAGGTGTGCACTTGGAGATCATGTTTGCCAAATAAAGTGTATCATTGACTAGGTCGATCATATTGCTGGCAATTATTTTACACCTGGAAGCCGCCCTTTCTGCTTTCATTACCTGAGTGTTCCATTCCGTGAAGAGGATGTCTTTGTACGCTTCATGGATTCGGGACAAATTCGCCGCTTTCCCTTCGTCAGTGTCTTGCCACTCAATATAATCGGATATGGCTTCTTCGGCCTGATCTAGCTCATTCCTGGCCTTCTCTATTTGCTCACACACTGTTGTAGATATTTCGCATAATTGCTCAGCCTTAGCAAGTTTTTGACATAAAAGTCTGATCTGAGACAGTAATGCGCCATTTATTTGAGTTGCCTCTGCTCTGAAGACTTTCACATTCTGTGTGCTCTTGATACCTTCGAGCTGTGTTGATAGTTGAGCTATTCGCTCATCTTTCGATTTCATCATCAGCTCATTTGATGCTTTCAACTGTGACAATGCCTCCGACAATTCTTTTGCCTTCTGAGTTTCACTTTGGTCTATCCTTTGTCTTTCAATTTGCAGTTGCTGGGTTAACAAATTGTTTTCCTGCTGTTGAGCCAGCAACTGCTCTTCCACCTGTGCTGCTTTGTTTTTCGCTTCAATTACCTCTGCCTGTAATGCATATATTTCATGGTCCTTAGTCTTCAACAGAAGACTCACCTCCGATGCTTTGTCGATAGTTGCTGCGGAATAAGCTCCCGCGAATTGAGACAGCTTTGTTAGATCATCGGAGGGATCCAAATCCTCCTTCCAGACCATATTGCCCGTGACTGTTTGCTCAGGCAAGATAGAAGGTTGATCAAGCCTTCGTCTTTTCTTAGAGCGCTTAATAACGGCTCTATGCTTTGGGCTGTAGAAAATATCCAGGGGAGGAATTTCTTCCACCTGGAGAACAATTTGATCGGAAGGGTCCTTATTGATTACCTCGACATCCTGTGAAATGGGTGGGCCGCTGGTTCCTCCTAGAACCTGAGAAGAAGTGGTATCGGGCGCATCGCTTGTTTTAGAGGAGCCTGTGTCTTTGGAGCCTTCCTTACCACTGATAATGGAATCGAATTGGTTCCATTGTTTAATCAATTCAGGATCGATGGAGGTTTGCTTATGTTGCTCTGTATGGGCTTTGCTCCGTTCTTTTTCTTGTTCTAACTTCTGCTGTTCTTCAAGTGCTTTTCGCTGTTGCTCCTCTTGCGTTTTCCGCTGCTGCTCCTCCAATTCCTTTTTCTGCCTATCTGCTAGTTCTTTCTTCAGTTTTTCTTCTTCCTTCTTTTCCTTTTGCTGCCTTTCTATCTGCTCCTTTTTCTGCCTCTCTGCTTGCTCTTTTCTCTGCTTCTCAGCCTGCAGCTTCTTCTGCCTTTCCTCCTGTTGTTTATCCTGTTCTTTAGTTGTAACAGGAGGTGAATGTATCTGTTGCCGACCAGGCTCGCTTGAGGAAGACGCTGGGGTTGTGGATAATAACTCTAGGGGCAGAGTTTGCAACCTCTGTTCCCTAAGTTTATTAAACTCAGTCAACGCCTCATCATTGTATTTCATTATTGCAAGCTGTTTGGCTTGGCTTATTGTCTCGGTACCTGCGAACAGGTCATCAAACATATCCTCTTGATGATCAACTTTTGTTAATTTTGCTTGTTCTAGGGCAGTGTAGGCAGTTTGCTTTGGATCATAGAGTCTGCTTGGGAGAGTGGCCAGGGATAAAGCTTGGAGTTTTGTCGCTTCCTTTTCTGCATGCTTGTAATTAAGGAGAGTAAAAACCCCAATTCTTAAAGGAAAAGAGGGCCAACCTCTCTTCTTCTCCTCTTTGAGAGTTTGTGTAACACTCTCGGCCATAATCTGGTAGCAGATTTCCCGGGCTAACAGCTTGTCTGGGATATATAAAGGGAGGACATGTGGCCTAGCCTTACTCCCAAAAACTCTGATATAGGTGAAATACTCCTCCCCGAACCAACTTGCTACGGCTGGTAAGTCAAAAGAAGCTTCATAGGAAATTCTGGAAATGGGTCTGTCATAAATAGAATAGTAAATGGGCACCATGAAACCATTACAAATTTGGTACAAATGGTCCTTGTAAGAGGACTTCCACAATTTCTGATGGTATAAATGAATGGGTGTTGGATCTTGGGTGGTCCATCTCCAACCGAGGACAGGAAACTCAGAATTAAGACACAGGGTATCCATAATGTAAGCAGAATAATAAAATGGCGGGATTTTCCTTTCGGTGACTATAGTTTTGGCTCTAAATTCACGAACAGCTACGACCAACTTATCAGAAAGAATAGTGGCCCAATCCATGATTATAGCATTGATAGCCGCTTCCATTAAGGGAACCATGTCAATATTGATATTAACGGAGTCATGTAATCCCCACAATCTACACATCATAATCCCCGCATAGCAATAGGGAGAAGCCAAAGAAACGTTGGAGTACTTACCCGAACTTTCATGCTTGTGCTTGGCTGGGTTCTGCCTCCAATCTCGGAGGGGTTCGGATGGTGATTCATTTTCTTTTGCGAATTTCTCCACGAAGGCTCTGTTGTAGACTAGCTCCGGTTCAGGCAGATGATACATTCGCCTCAGGTCATCAGGATTGAATGACCCGAAAATCCTTCCGTCCCTTGTATGGAAAGTTCTATCAGTGATAGGGATTTCTTCAATTGCCCAGCGCACCACATCTGTGTAAGGGAGAACCTGCTCTCTGGCCGCTATTCTGTGTAAAAAGGAGTCGGCCAAGTCTTTGAGCGTTGCATCAGATTTCCTTAGTACATCAACACTAGCTGTTCTCACTGTCACTTTTGGTTGCTCGGCCTCCAACAGATTATATGTGCCCTGCCATGTGGTCCTAGCAAGACCAGTGCACGTAGTGTCCGAGATTAAGCCTTTCTTCGAAATTGAAGCAGCTTGACCTGCAACAGGTGTTGTAGTAGAACCAGAACTCCTCTTATTTTTCTTCCCCATCATGTTCAGGCTTTTCTCAACAAACGAACTCTACACAAGTGCAAGAGAAATCGTAACACGAGAAATAATGAAGACAAAGCATAAAGGGAAAGATATATATCACTTGAAGCGTGGCGCTATTAATTTTCAAAAAGTGGCTGCGGATCCAATCACTGGTAAGAGATCGCATATGCATTAATGGTGTTTTTAAGGCCTGCTACCCATTAAATGACCTTTACACTGTTATTCAGTTGAATGACCTCCTAACGCGTGCAACAGATATGATAATGCCTTAGACGCAAGTATTCGTTAATCGAAGGGGCAAAGTTATTAAATACGCATGCATTACCTTATCCCTGCATTTAACGGCATTTTGAAATCTGCGCTTTATCCACCGGATTTAAATATAACTTTAAAGCTTAAAGCAATCGCTTTTTGAAAATGCCGATTACCGATGAACAATGTCGCATCGCATGGGGGAAAGAGTTACACTATCGTTTGAAAGTAGCCCTGGCGAACGCCGATTGCGATATCGCATCGGACTAGCATGTGAACACATTACCAGATGCATATTAAGTGATTTGCCGACTTCCGATAGCGATATCGCATCGCATCGGGGAAAGACCTGAGCGCCTTATGAAAGTGCATGGGATACCGCCGACGGCCGATAGCGATATCGCATCGGGTCGGGGTTTATAACTTAAAGCGTTTTCCCACAAGAGGCAGTGCCGATAGCCGATCGCCGATATAGCGTCGCATCGGGGTATAAGATATGTGCTCTTTTTTGTGTATGCATTGAATACCGCCGATCGCCGATAGCGATATCGCATCGGCAAAGACCGAAGTGCCGTTTAAATGCATCTCTCTTGTCATTGCGATATGCGATCTTGCGATCGCTTTATCGCAATAACAAAAGATTGTTTTATTTTGGAAACATTGTTATTCGAAAAAGGCTCCAATTCACAAACACTTTTGATTATCATACCTTTTCCGAACAAATTCATTAATACCAATTAATTTATTAAAAGGGACCCATTTCATATGTTAATTGTTTGTAAATACAGATGATATGAAATGGGGGGTTGTTGTAGGGCACAACAATTGGCGATTCGTTGGTAGAACCAGTTATCTCTGAAATTAACATAAACATTCAAGCTTTTCATAAATAGAAACTCAATCAGAAGGAGAAATTTCTAATATAACTAGATATTCATGTGTTCTGACTAAAGTGAACTCCATTTTGTTAACTTCGTCCCATTTAGTTTCAAGAAACCAAATACATAATAAGTTTCAAAAATAAGTCTTTATTGGTTCATAGTGATAAAATAGAAAACTTTCCCACATCAGCTTTTATAATTAACCCCTTTGTCATAGGTAGAGCCTCTGTTGCCAGCAAACGTTTATAGTCTCGACAGGGATACCTTTTAACCATAGTATTGTCCACTTTTCCATTCACATAAGAGTGTGATTAACAGAATGAATCCATAAAATGTTTTCATATTTTATTTTTCATCTGTTTTTCTTTGTAATAAATAAGATAAAAAGCCACTGTCCTGGTTTGGTAGCCAGTTTATGACAATGCCATTCACTGGTAATAATTTAACTGATCAAGCTGGCTCGTGATGAGACCCCTTGTCTTGAAATTTCAAGCCATTACCCTGTTTTGGTAGGCAGTATTGGTAATGTCAGTTAACCTATTTCCCTATGAACATGGTAAGCAGGCTTATGATAAGACCTCTTATCTTTAATCTTTTATATTTTAGAATTACACTCTGAGTAATCATAACCTTTAGTGAATGGGGTGAACAATTTTCTCCTTAAGAGTAGGTGGATGACAGGTGAAGAGTTGAAGATACTGAAAATGGGTTAGCCTCTATCTTTTAACAGATAACCTTTGGAGACTAGTTTTGGAAACAGAAAATGATTCAGAACTCTTACCTCTTGAGAGGAGTCTTCAAAATTTAGATTATAGTTTCAGAACACAAGGATATCTAATTTCCTAGAAACTATTTCTTTTGATTGAGGGTTCTATTATCTAAAAACAAATATTTATATTATTTTTGTGAGACAGCTTCGTCAAACACAACAAAAGGTCAATGGAGATACTCTACAGTTTTATTTCCTACCAATCCTACAAACTACGCAAATCTACAAAAGGAGAAGGGGTTACCTTCTCAATTAAAGAATTTCTTCAGGATCAGGCCATTGACGGGGAGAGAATCTCTCAACCCTGATAAATCTTGCAATATAAAAGTTGAATGGCCTATCTTTTCACAGATCTGAAATGGTCCAAGCCACATTTTCTGAAATTTGGTATGCTTACCTTTATCTTCATGGGCCTTGTCCCATTTGAGAACTAAGTCACCAACTTGAAGTTGTTTGGAACCGGATGATGCTGAGTCGAAGGATGCTTTGATGATCTGTTGATGTCTGGCATGAGTGATTCTGGCCTTTTCCCTTTCTTCTTCTAATTTGAGTATTTGGTCATGTCTAAGTTGGATAGAAGAAGAAGGAGTCTCTTCAATGTACTGTACTAGGGCTAAAGATGGAAGAACAAGATTTGTAGGCAACACGGCTTCTTTTCCATATACCAAATTGAAAGGAGAGGTCCCTATAGAAGCCTTTTGTGTTATTCTATCAGCCCATAATGCAAAGACCAAAGATTTATGCCAGTTTCTATGATTCTGTTCAACAGTTCGCTTAATGATTTTGATGAGATTCTTATTAGTAGATTCGGCTAAACCGTTTCCCTGGGGATAATAATTGGAAGAATATTTCAGTTTAAACCCCCTTTTAATAGCAAAATCATATATAGCGTTTCCTGAGAAATAGGAAGCATTATAAAAAACAAGAGCGTTTGGAACACCAAACCTGGTAATGATGAACTGGTCAATGAACTCGATGATTGCCTCTGCATTTGCCGCCTTCAAAGGAATAGCCTCTACCCATTTAGTAAAATAATCAGTAGCAGTAAGGATATACCTATGTTGTTTGGAAGATGGTGGAGTAATTTCCCCGATGATATCTAATCCCCATTGTTCGAATGGTTGTTCAATGTTGACAGGTTGCAGAGGGAAAGCTGATTTTCGTTGTCTTCCACCAGATGTTTGGCAATTAAGGCATTTTCTTACGTGCTCATGGCAATCTCTAAATAGAGTAGGCCAATAATATCCAGCATGAATAATCTTGTGAGCTGTTGTGTCAGCTCCAAAATGTCCCCCAGCTGGTCCATCATGTAGCTCCTGCAAAACCTTTTGGGCTTCAGGTTTCTCAAGACATCTTAACAGGATAGAATCATAATTTTGTTTAAACAACACATCATCAATGAGAGTGAAATTCTTAGCTTTTAACCTAATGGCCCTTTTATTTTTGTAAGATAAATTTGGAGGAGCATAACCGTTCTTCAAATAAAATATCAAATCAGCATATTGAGATTCAGAATCAGTGACACTTATCTGATTGATGTATTTAATCTGATCCTCATCGCTTGATTCGTGAATGTTTGATGCTCCTGCCAATATCCTGCAAAAACCTTGGCCCCTAACAATCTTTGCTGGCTTTATTTCTAAGTCATACTCTTGAAGCGCTGTAACCCAATTGGCTCTTTTTTCACCCAATTCTTTCTGAATTAATAGTTGTCTTACCGCTGGGAAAGGAACTATAACTTTCGTGTGGGTTTTCAAAAGGAAGGGTCTATAATGTTTGACTGCTTTGAACACAGCAAAGGCTTGTTTCTCCACATCAGAATAATTCAATTCGGCACCTTGAAGATTTGAACTGAAAAATGATATGGGTGTTTCTAAGTTGTTATCATTCAGTTGTGTGAGTACTGCGGCATATGAAGTGTTGGATGCAATAGTATATAGTGTAAAATGATTAGAAAAATTTGGAGTATTCAAGGCTGGGGCATTGATTATTGACTGTTTGATAACATCAAAAGCTTGCTTTTCTTCCGATCCCCATTTGAAGACTGAATTCTTCTTGATCATTGTCTGAAGTGGTAATACAATCTGCGAAAAATCTGGAACAAATCGTTTGACAAAATTAATCTGACCCAAAAATGACTGCATTGATTTTTTGTTATGTGGGAAAGGGATTTCAGAAATTTCATTAATCCGATCAGGATCAATATAAATACCATCTTTGGATACTATAAAGCCTAAGAGTTTTCCTTGGTCTAGAGCAAAGAAGGACTTTTTTGGGTTTAGAGAAATACCATATCTTTTGCATCGCTGAAAGATCTGATTTAAGTCGTGCAAATGATTATCTCTCTTCTTAGAATACACAGTAATATCGTCTAGATAGACGACTACTGATCGATTAATTAACCCTCTGAAGGCCATGTCCATAGCTCTCTGAAATGTTGCTCCGGCATTTATAAGACCAAAAGGCATTTTCTGATATGCATAGGTTCCCCATTTTGTTCTGAATGTAGTTTTAAGCTGGTCATCAGGATGTACCAGAACTTGATTGTACCCTGAAAAACCGTCTAAAAAAGACATCAATTCAGAACCTGCCACCGATTGGAGAATTTGCTCCATAGTAGGCAATGGGAAATTGTCTTTCAAGCTTGCTTTATTGAGGTTCCTGAAATCAATACAGATTCGAATGTCGCCATTTTTCTTTCTGACTGGCACCATATTAGAGACCCAGTTTGAATGTCGGACTGGAAAGATAATCTTGGCTTTCAAGAGCTTGTTAAGTTCCGACTTTATCTGGCTCTCCAAACTTGGATGTATTTTTCTTAGCTTTTGCTGAATCGGTTTCTGATCAGGAAGCATAGGAATGGTATGCTGGATAATAGATGTATCATATGTCTTTAAGTCATCATATTTCCAAGCAAAAACCTGTTTGTTTTTTCTTAACAATTTAATAAATGCTTCCTTTTCATTCTGAGATAGTCCTGTTCCTAAATTGATGTTTTGAGGAGACTCTTTAGTTCCTAGATTTATCAATTCAAACCTAAGGGTAGAACTTTGAAGCTTTGTGTTAATTACAGGTTTAAACCTGTCTTTGATATCATAAAGATCTTCTAATTTTACCACTGGTTTAGGGATCGAATTTTCTTTGAGCACTTCTTTCATCTGGGAATCATGATCATCTTCCTCAATAACTTGCTTATCATAAGAATTCTCAGAAGTTAAAAATTGCAAAATATCATCATCATGATTAAATACTCTCCAATTAGTGACATTGTCAGGAATTGAGGGTCTGAAAAGTAATTCTACAGAAAATCTATCAAGGCTGTAGTCTTCAGAAGGTAGAAGCTTTGAAGCTACATTGGCTAGTAAATCTGCGGCTGAATTTTGAGATCGAGGTATAGAAGAAATGTTGAATGCCAAAAAGTGTGAGGTAAGCTCTTGAACGAGCGATTGGTAATGTTTAAGGTGAGTCGAAAGGCAATGAATTGCATTTCTAACCTGTTTTACGATGATTTCCGAATCACCGAACACTTTTAGATATCGCACTTCAAGGCCGATCGCTTTATATAAACCCTGGACCAGAGCTTCATATTCGGCTGTGTTATTAGTACACTCAAACTCTAGCCTACAAGACAGCATTGTCTTTTCTCCTTGCGGACTAACCAAAATGCAACCTGCTCCTGAGCCTTCAGTGGACTTAGAGCCATCAAAATACAGAGACCAAAATAAAGGAATATTAACAAAAGTATCTACAATTTTCTCAGCATCATTAAAACACCTGGACCTATCAGTTTGTGAAAAATTTTCTATTTGAGATGTAAAATGATTGACTGAAAAAGGAGATGGTTGGGCAACAAAGTTGCCAAAGAATGATTCTGCTGAATAGTTCCCCAAGATGTTATTATTGAATGCCACAGGTTGGTTTTCTTGCTCGAATTCAGTAACTGTGTGGGTCATATGCTTCTCGCGATCGATTCTTATTTGATTTGGCTTTCCCTTGTAAGGAAGCCACATATGTGACCAATCTGTAGAAATATACCCGTGCAGTTTTTCGGACCAATCTCTGCTCAATATCAAACCATAAAATTCAGGTATGTCAGCGATTAGGATGTCAATCCTTTGAACAATTCTAGGGTCGGCTGACAACCTGATGGTTACAGAATTAATTTCTCCCACAACCTGCACTTTAGTTCTATCCAACTGTACAATATGAATGGCAGACTTCTGGGGTTCAATGTTCAGCTTAGAGCAAACTGAAGCTGGCATTATGTTAGATGAGGCCCCTGAATCTATTAAACAGTTGTGTAGGTTTCTATTATAAATCTCATAAGTGAGCAGGAAGGGTGGAGTGTGAGAATTTGATTTATCTCCGATTAAGACTGAATCGGTAATTTCAACCATACCTGCGGGAGGCTGGCCTGAATCGTTGGCAGCTCTTGCACTGGGAAGGGGAATAGAGGGAACAACATTTAACTCTTTGAGAAGTAGCTTTTGCTGATGCTTCAGTTTACTGAGTTCAAACATGGTTATATTTGCCTTGGTTTTCTTCATATCATCAACAATGTTATATTCCATTGAATCGGATACCACTAGAGTCTTGGATGTTGAAGGAGAACTAGAAGTTGAAGGCTGGTTTTGAGGAACTACCACAGGTGACTTCTTTGGGGGAATTTTTTCCTTTGCTGTAGTAGCACCTGCGCTCCTCTTCTTTGAAGTTGCCTGGGGAAGTTCAGAAGTAATTTTACTTCTTGTAGTAACCGGAAAGGCTTCTTCTTCATTCTCAGTATCAGAGTTTGGGAGTATAAAATCCCACATTCCGTGACATTCAGCTACTTCTTCATCATCATCGGTCTGTGAAGGTGTTTCCTCTTCCTCTTCTTCTTGGTCTGAATCGGCGTTAGATATAACATTAGGTGGCTTTGATTCGGATTTCTTAAAAGTCCTAAATGGTCTTTTATTTGAAGTTTCGGCCACCTGCTTTTTAATCTCAACCATTTCATTAGACAATGTTTTAAGGACCTTTTGTAAACCTTCCATGTCATATGGGTCCTTTGGGGTTTTCTTCTTGGAATCTTCTTTAAACGAGACTTTTTTAGCTTTTCTATCTTCTAGAGCAGCTTTCTTTTCAAGAGCATTGATGCGCTTTTCAACGGCAAGTGCTTCTTTCATATTTTCAGCTAAGGTAGGTTTGCCAGCCCTGTCAACAAAGATAGCTATGTTGGCAGGTAGGGCAGTGATGTACCATTCGCTTCGGATTTGCTCACTTGGTTTAGAAGCGGTAGGGATTTTATTCAGTAGTTTATTAAATCTGGCGTTAAACTCCTTTATTGGTTCCCTGTGCTCTATTCTCAAATTGGAGAGGTCATTTATTAAAGTTGCTAAGGACCTATCATCTCCATATTTGGTGAGAAACTGCTCTTGGCATGTATTCCAACTGGTAATCGAACCAGAGGGTAAGGAAAAATACCAGGATCCTGCTGATCCTTGTAAAGTGTAAGGGAAAAGTCTTACTACGACATCTTGCTCTGTCACTCCTTTTAGGTTAACTGCTAGCATGAAGTTGTTGATGTGTTCTTCAGCTTGGGTTCCATTATCTGGATTAAATTTAGGCAACCATTTTTCGGGAGCATCTGGTAGATCATGCAATGGTCCAGGCATGTTGACTGCACCTGGCCTAGTCCATGGGTCTGCCATTATGCTGGCGACAGTGGTTGAGACTACTGTTGGAATTCCAGATGTTTGGGGAGGTATCAAAGATGAAGAGTGAATAGGTTGGGATATCGAGGCTCCTGTTCCCTGGTGAACGACAATATGTAATGGAGGAGTGGGTGGTTGACTTTGCAGATGAGGAGATGAAATGGAGGATGTGGAAGAAAAATCCCCACTATCAGATCCTTCAGTATTTTTCTTTGGCTTTTTCCTTTTGGGTAAAGGAAACTCAGTAGGTTCAATACCAAGTTTTTCGCTCTGAAGTCTGGTAAGAGGATGAGTGAGGTTGAACTGCGAAGTCGCACTGCTTTCTGATATCTCAGATTTCTGTGGTGAGATCGAGAAGCTCTGAAGTTTATGGATTAGAGACTGAACTTCAGGAGATTCAAGACTTAGCTGTTCTGGGATATGATGGGATTGAGCAGTGGTGGTAGATTCCTCTTCTTCTTGGTTATGGGCTGGCGAACCAGCATGTAATTGAGAAGAACGAGGAGATTTGGAGGGAGAATTACTCTTAGAATGACTTGCCGATTTGGGTCGGCTTGCCATTCACAGTTAAGGCCCTCCTTCTAGCGCCAATTTTGTTGAGGCCTCGAAAATCGCTGCCACAACAAAGGGGAAACCACCCGGTCCGGACCTTAGTGCAGCTCCTTTTCCGTTTGGAATAGTGGTTCCGACTGGGGATAATGGGACCAGTTTCCCAAGAATTATAAGTAAAACGGGATGGATGAGTGATTTATGACATAAGATGGTAATAAGCGAACAACTAATCTATAAGCGAAATGTAATAACTATAATTTAATCCCGGGACTTATCACTTGGTAAAGCGTAGCGTTTGATGATCTGTGCTTTAAGGCAGGCATATAGATGACTCTAACGCTTTAAGCATAGATGTTTAAACCATTTAAACATTGCTCTGCATAATTAGTTATGCAGAGCGATTAGAGCGAATTACTACACTTAATCATTCATATCGTTGATACATGCATGAGTGAAAGAGATAACAAATCACCAAAACATTCAATAGTGAAACGAAATGAAGATTCGCTGTTATATCGCATACATACATTCAACAATAGCAAAGATAATAACACAGTAATTCATATAATAAGAAAGAACACAGATACAGATAATAGTACCATGTAAGCTGCTCGATCAATCCAGTATATTAATCACTATGTCGCAGTCCTTCCTTTAAATCAGAAAGCATTCCAAACAACAGACAGTCGTGCGCAATTGTGTAAAACAGCCTTCTAATCAAAATTCAGAACCGTTGGTCGAGTTTCACAAAAGAATATAGACTGAAGCACAATAGTGCAAACTTCAGCCTTTAAGTCTATTACAAAATTTTACGACCCTTTCCAAAACAATGAAAGGGTCTATAAATACTATACTAATCTAAATATCTAAACAACTGAAAGGCTATTAAATTGGCATCAATAAATGTTTGTTCCATCTTTCTTGGCAATCTGGCAGTTGGCGGCAATGCTTCATTCGGTGGGTTCTTTGCCTTTACTCCTTAGCTGACATATCGCCAGCATTGGCTCTACTTCTGGTGGAGTGTTGAGACGCGAAGTTAGCTGGGCATCATATGTAGCATCTTGAATGTCGGGGATCAGGCATCCGAGGGCATCTGTTAAACACTTGAGAGCAGACCTTTGAGTATGTGGCTTGACTAGAAAGAGCCAATATGCATCAGAGGTTAAAGTATTTACTCCGGTAATTAACTTCCTCTGTTCCTCCAAGTCATGATAATTTGTTTGTTCAAGCATATCTGCTGTTGTTATGCTTCCAGGTGTGCACTTGGAGATCATGTTTGCCAAATAAAGTGTATCATTGACTAGGTCGATCATATTGCTGGCAATTATTTTACACCTGGAAGCCGCCCTTTCTGCTTTCATTACCTGAGTGTTCCATTCCGTGAAGAGGATGTCTTTGTACGCTTCATGGATTCGGGACAAATTCGCCGCTTTCCCTTCGTCAGTGTCTTGCCACTCAATATAATCGGATATGGCTTCTTCGGCCTGATCTAGCTCATTCCTGGCCTTCTCTATTTGCTCACACACTGTTGTAGATATTTCGCATAATTGCTCAGCCTTAGCAAGTTTTTGACATAAAAGTCTGATCTGAGACAGTAATGCGCCATTTATTTGAGTTGCCTCTGCTCTGAAGACTTTCACATTCTGTGTGCTCTTGATACCTTCGAGCTGTGTTGATAGTTGAGCTATTCGCTCATCTTTCGATTTCATCATCAGCTCATTTGATGCTTTCAACTGTGACAATGCCTCCGACAATTCTTTTGCCTTCTGAGTTTCACTTTGGTCTATCCTTTGTCTTTCAATTTGCAGTTGCTGGGTTAACAAATTGTTTTCCTGCTGTTGAGCCAGCAACTGCTCTTCCACCTGTGCTGCTTTGTTTTTCGCTTCAATTACCTCTGCCTGTAATGCATATATTTCATGGTCCTTAGTCTTCAACAGAAGACTCACCTCCGATGCTTTGTCGATAGTTGCTGCGGAATATGCTCCCGCGAATTGAGACAGCTTTGTTAGATCATCGGAGGGATCCAAATCCTCCTTCCAGACCATATTGCCTGTGACTGTTTGCTCAGGCAAGATAGAAGGTTGATCAAGCCTTCGTCTTTTCTTAGAGCGCTTAATAACGGCTCTATGCTTTGGGTTGTAGAAAATATCCAGGGGAGGAATTTCTTCCACCTGGAGAACAATTTGATCGGAAGGGTCCTTATTGATTACCTCGACATCCTTTGAAATGGGTGGGCCGCTGGTTCCTCCTAGAACCTGAGAAGAAGTGGTATCGGGTGCATCGCTTGTTTTAGAGGAGCCTGTGTCTTTGGAGCCTTCCTTACCACTGATAATGGAATTGAATTGGTTCCATTGTTTAATCAATTCAGGATCGATGGAGGTTTGCTTATGTTGCTCTGTATGGGCTTTGCTCCGTTCTTTTTCTTGTTCTAACTTCTGCTGTTCTTCAAGTGCTTTTCGCTGTTGCTCCTCTTGCGTTTTCCGCTGCTGCTCCTCCAATTCCTTTTTCTGCCTATCTGCTAGTTCTTTCTTCAGTTTTTCTTCTTCCTTCTTCTTCCTCTGCTCTTCTTCCTTCTTTGCCTTTTGCTGCCTTTCTATCTGCTCCTTTTTCTGCGTCTCTGCTTGCTCTCTTCTCTGCTTCTCAGCCTGCATCTTCTTCTGCCTTTCCTCCTGTTGTTTATCCTGTTCTTTAGTTGTAACAGGAGGTGAATGTATCTGTTGCCGACCAGGCTCGCTTGAGGAAGACGCTGGGGTTGTGGATAATAACTCTAGGGGCAGAGTTTGCAACCTCTGTTCCCTAAGTTTATTAAACTCAGTCAATGCCTCATCTTGTATTTCATTATTGCAAGCTGTTTGGCTTGGCTTATTGTCTCGGTACCTGCGAACAGGTCATCAAACATATCCTCTTGATGATCAACTTTTGTTAATTTTTCTTGTTCTAGGGCAGTGTAGGCAGTTTGCTTTGGATCATAGAGTCTGCTTGGGAGAGTGGCCAGGGATAAAGCTTGGAGTTTTGTCGCTTCCTTTTCTGCATGCTTGTAATTAAGGAGAGTAAAAACCCCAATTCTTAAAGGAAAAGAGGGCCAACCTCTCTTCTTCTCCTCTTTGAGAGTTTGTGTAACACTCTCGGCCATAATCTGGTAGCAGATTTCCCGGGCTAACAGCTTGTCTGGGATATATAAAGGGAGGACATGTGGCCTAGCCTTACTCCCGAAAACTCTGATATAGGTGAAATACTCCTCCCCGAACCAACTTGCTACGGCTAGTAAGTCAAAAGAAGCTTCATAGGAAATTCTGGAAATGGGTCTGTCATAAATAGAATAGTAAATGGGCACCATGAAACCATTACAAATTTGGTACAAATGGTCCTTGTAAGAGGACTTCCACAATTTCTGATGGTATAAATGAATGGGTGTTGGATCTTGGGTGGTCCATCTCCAATCGAGGACAGGAAACTCAGAATTAAGACACAGGGTATCCATAATGTAAGCAGAATAATAAAATGGCGGGATTTTCCTTTCAGTGACTATAGTTTTGGCTCTAAATTCACGAACAACTATGACCAACTTATCAGAAAGAATAGTGGCCCAATCCATGATTATAGCATTGATAGCCGCTTCCATTAAGGGAACCATGTCAATATTGATATTAACGGAGTCATGTAATCCCCACAATCTACACATCATAATCCCCGCATAGCAATAGGGAGAAGCCAAAGAAACGTTGGAGTACTTACCCGAACTTTCATGCTTGTGCTTGGCTGGGTTCTGCCTCCAATATTGGAGGGGTTCGGATGGTGATTCATTTTCTTTTGCGAATTTCTCCACGAAGGCTCTGTTGTAGACTAGCTCCGGTTCAGGCAGATGATACATTCGCCTCAGGTCATCAGGATTGAATGACCCGAAAATCCTTCTGTCCCTTGTATGGAAAGTTCTATCAGTGATAGGGATTTCTTCAATTGCCCAGCGCACCACATCTGTGTAAGGGAGAACTTGCTCTCTGGCCGCTATTCTGTGTAAAAAGGAGTCGGCCAAGTCTTTGAGCGTTGCATCAGATTTCCTTAGTACATCAACACTAGCTGTTCTCACTGTCACTTTTGGTTGCTCGGCCTCCAACAGATTATATGTGCCCTGCCATGTGGTCCTAGCAAGACCAGTGCACGTAGTGTCCGAGATTAAGCCTTTCTTCGAAATTGAAGCAGCTTGACCTGCAACAGGTGTTGTAGTAGAACCAGAACTCCTCTTGTTTTTCTTCCCCATCATGTTCAGGCTTTTCTCAACAAACGAACTCTACACAAGTGCAAGAGAAATCGTAACACGAGAAATAATGAAGACAAAGCATAAAGGGAAAGATATATATCACTTGAAGCGTGGCGCTATTAATTTTCAAAAAGTGGCTGCGGATCCAATCACTGGTAAGAGATCGCATATGCATTAATGGTGTTTTTAAGGCGTGCTACCCATTAAATGACCTTTACATTGTTATTCAGTTGAATGACCTCCTAACGCGTGCAACAGATATGATAATGCCTTAGACGCAAGTATTCGTTAATCGAAGGGGCAAAGTTATTAAATACGCATGCATTACCTTATCCCTGCATTTAACGGCATTTTGAAATCTGCGCTTTACCCAACGGATTTAAATATAACTTTAAAGCTTAAAGCAATCGCTTTTTTGGAAATGCCGATTACCGATGAACAATGTCGCATCGCATGGGGGAAAGAGTTACACTATCGTTTGAAAGTAGCCCTGGCGAACGCCGATTGCGATATCGCATCGAACTAGCATGTGAACACATTACCAGATGCATATTAAGTGATTTGCCGACTTCCGATAGCGATATCGCATCGCATCGGGGAAAGACCTGAGCGCCTTATGAAAGTGCATGGGATACCGCCGACGGCCGATAGCGATATCGCATCGGGTCGGGGTTTTTAACTTAAAGCGTTTTCCCACAAGAGGCAGTGCCGATAGCCGATCGCCGATATAGCGTCGCATCGGGGTATAAGATATGTGCTCTTTTTTGTGTATGCATTGAATACCGCCGATCGCCGATAGCGATATCGCATCGGCAAAGTCCGAAGTGTCGTTTAAATGCATCTCTCTTGTCATTGCGATACGCGATCTTGCGATCGCTTTATCGCAATAAAAAAAGATTGTTTTATTTTGGAAACATTGTTATTCGAAAAAGGCTCCAATTCACAAACACTTTTGATTATCATACCTTTTCCAAACAAATTCATTAATACCAATTAATTTATTAAAAGGGACCCATTTCATATGTTAATTGTTTGTAAATACAGATGATATGAAATGGGGGGTTGTTGTAGGGCACAACAGGAGTTTACAGGTGTCTTGATCGGGGTTGAAGTGTCGTACTATATCCTAGCCATTGATCGCATTTTCAACCAATTACATCATAGTCAAATGGAGGGGTTAAGTTGTTTTTAATCCATGTGTTAGTTGAAAGGCCACAGACTGTTGGATCACTGTTCTTGCTGACTGTTGGATTAATATCGCATCGCATTGTTCGTGAGTGAATGAACCCTGGCTGGGAGAAATTGTGATATGGGATGTGCGATGATTGGGTGACTATCGACCATTAGATTAATGATGAGACCAACGGTGGAGAATTAATCCGATAATATTTGTGAAAAAATGGAAAGTCAATGTGGGACTGATTTCTATTCAATTGTTGTTCAATTGCTGAGTGGACCTGAGAAGCGTATGGATGCGAGTTTATGTTATTTGGAGTCCGGTTTTGTGCAGTCAGGTGGGACCAGTGTTCGTTGGAAGATTATATGTTAAAGCGTTGTTTGGTGATTGGGTTTGAATAAAACCCACCAATGTAAATGCTTCTGATTTGTATAGGTGGGCTATAACCCAAAGGTTTACTTAAGGTGATTATGAAAACCAGGGAAATTTCCTTTAGGCGGTTTTTCCTGTGTCATAGAGATTCGCATCATATTTTGGAGGAACTTATTATTATTCATTTGGGCTTAGATAGATTTGCTTGAGCAAGCCGAGGTGCACTCTTTCCAGCACCTCATTTTACCCTCTTCATATTATAATAAAATGGCTCAGCAAAGCAGTTTTTGGTGCAACTTCATGGACTGATTCATGTGTTTGATTTTCATGGCTTTTAGGTCTATGTTTGGTTTTTTATTTAATATAAATATTCGTGAGGAATATTACAGTGGTGTCAGAGCATGATCTTGGCTAGTTGTGGAGAGGCTAGCAAGATCATGGTGGAGTTGATGAGGCAGAGCCAACAATTCATGAGGCAGAACCAACAAATTCTAGATGGGATGCAACGACTGATACATAAATAACACAGAATCCAAGAACATACACGTGCATCCCAGTAGTACAATGCCCACACATATGGCCAGTCTCACCATACTGCCATGCCTCATTCCTTGGATGAACAAGAGAAGGAGAAGTATAGTTCAAGGGTTGGACCATCATGTAGAGGTTGGCAGTTAGAGGATGAGACTCGAAGGTGATTTTGCTAGTGGATACCTGGTTTTAGACATTAAGAGAATGATGATGAGGTTGAACATGAGGCTGAGGCCACATAGGGTTGTGAGGAACACGTAGATACACATAGTGTGGCATAGGATCCAACCTTGTGGGAGTTTTCTTTGGTAGGCCTAATTGACACATTGGTGGAGACAGTTGGGCACATGCCCATGGGGCCATCCATTGATGGGTTTCTAATAGGCATAGAGGTACCCATATATGTGACAACATTCCTAGATAATAGCTACATATAGCAACATGGAGAGCACCTTGATAAGCGTGAGCTACATGAGCATGTTATTCTTGAGGAGGTATATGTGGTGGGGCAGCTCGAGACTCTGGTTGAGTCCATGATGAAGGAGGATGGGCAGTCATATTTTGGGTATGCCATAAGCAAGGAGCAGATAGATGCACAGGATGCTAACAGAGTTGTAATACTTCCATTGAGTATCTCTCTTCAGGCTTACGTAGATGGGGCCTGCAATATTGTTAAGCTACCTATGCACATTGGAGGGAGAGTGCCTAAGTTACATAGGTAGATTGTATATATTGACCGGGCCAGTGAGACGAGGCGACATGAGATGCGTAGGGCAAAAAACTCGCATGATGGACTTGCTATGTATTTAGGAACCCTTGCATTTGATACCTCTCATGGGGTTGGGTGGCACAAATTATTTAGTTGGTATCTGATAGGGTTGACTAGGTTTTTGGATACATCCATGGTAGGGAGCATAGTTCAGTAGGGGTCATGGCTTTCTAGAGGGGCTAGAGGGTTGGATAATCATTGGGACCGAGGTGGGACTCCCCACCACTCCATGGATTGGCTCAGTCAGGGTAGTAGCAGAATGGTGGATGCAATGATTGGAATAACCCTGATTTTCATATTTTCAGTAGAGATTTTTGAAACACCCATAACAGCTCAAGCTAACAGAGGGGCAGGAAGACTTTGTGAGTTGTCTTGGCATGTTGGCTATGTATGGGGGCATAGGATGATTAGTGTACCTTGGCAAGAGGTTGTGAGAGGTGGTGGCATTGATAAGACACTAGATATTTCCTTGTATCGAGAGGAGGATTACCCATGTATATATGGGGCACAATGGTCACCAAGGAACAACACCTTAGGGACACCTGCATAGGTACATAGGAAGATTCGCATGTTAGATATCTTAGGGAGGATCACGAGGTGAGATCCACTTAACCGAGATTATGGAGATCCATTCATTAGAGGACCTGATGATGTGACTGTATAGGTCATGATGTCAGTCAGGTGCAGGCCGAAGCATACTATCACAACTTTAGGCCATGACACTGAGGGGTGCGTAGGAGCATCCAAATTTGAGCAGTGCTTGGAAGGTGGACATGGAGGTGCATTGTGGTGTGTCATAATGTTACCAGGAATAGTGTCTATGCAGAGCTACTAATCCCACTAAGGCTGGTAGCTACCTTAGAAACAAACAAACTTAAAACTACTTTCGTTTTCCTTTATGAGAGATAGATGAGAGAAGAATAAAGGAGACCAACCTCTATCTTGTGCTTGGTTCCTTGCTCGATTCCTCTCTCTTCTGATAGTCCTTTGCTACTTGCTTTCTTGTGTACCCAGTTTCACAGAGTACCTGTAGGATCAAAGTAGCATAACACTATACGAGAACATAGATCTATTATCATAAGCAATATAGGATCAGATGTATATTAACCATACAAATGCATAAAACATCAATCACACAAGTGTATGGAGGAAAACTTGAATAGCTTTATTGATAATCAAGAAAGAGCTAAGAGAATTACAACCAATTGTTCTGACCCAGCATCATCCTCTCAGCAAGAAGCCCTTATTCACCTCATGAAAAGCTTAGATCACCCAACACTATGATATTGCACCAATAAACCAGCAGCACTTCCTTACAAGATACAAAATTCCAGCCTCCGGATCTCTGGGATGAGGGATCCATATATAGATGTCTGCAAGGGAGGTGAGTCAGCTTGAGATTTGATTAGTGTCTTCCCTTTGATAGTTCTTGATTCCACTTGGAGATTGATGATCTCTTACTCATCCCTGGTCAAATTCAGAGAGGCAAGTGTCACAGGAGAAGTTTCTAGAAGATTCCATGCTTTTCCACCTTGCGGATTGACCCTGCCATTTGTCTCTTCTCGCCCATCGCACCCCATAAAAGGGCTTTTTGACATGAAACACACCTACTATGTGTATTCAAGTGGGATGCAACGCACTTTGCCTATGGAGCAGGTGCAATGATCCAGTTTTGACCAGTTATGAGTGGTTTTTCATGGAGAACTTCTAGGAGAAGTTGTAATCAGTTGACCTTGTTCTTTTAGGGGTTGGAACAACAGCTTTAGGGACTTAGGAGCCCTTGGTTTATGGAAATTTATGCTTGGGTTTGCAGTGCCCAAAAATGTCTATAACAGTTGCCCCCTAAAGCATGAGGTCGTTAATCTTTCTGATGTCGGGTGAAATGCTTTATCATGAGGATCTGAAGTTCTTTAAAGATGGAAGGAGACCTGTAATAAGATACAATACAATACATTATCTTCATAATATTTTCATGATCTAGCTGAGGCGGGCATTCCCATGCTCAACTTTATAAATTCATTTTTCATGTACATGAGACAGACAATCGTCTGAGTGTAGACTGATGATTATGGTAGAGCCATCATCCCTTAGATTGGATGATTATCTGTGCAACAATGATGTAAATTTGATGTCTTTATTTTCCTGAATATATATCGCAGCCTGGATGGATGAAACTAGATCCGGGGTCTCCAATCTTGTTCGATCTTCACTCAAAGTACAAGTCGATCCATGTGAGAGATGTTCTGGAGTCGAACATGGAAAGACATCGCCTGATTACCAGCCAATGATGTAAGCCGTTAACAGGCGCGAGAGGAATCACCGATAATGATGATGACCCTCAAGGTACTACAGTACAATTTACATGGTGTGAATAAAGGACTTGGCGTCGAACACCACGCAAAATCTTTCGGTCGAAGGCCATTGATGTAAACCTGTCGCCGGAAGTGAGAAACTTTCCATTGAGGCATGCAAGCTTCAAAGTACTGAAAGGGTTGTTCCTAGATTGACTTCTTGGATAATGAGCTGATGTTGACAAGAAGCAATCCATCATAGGAGGGCCTTAATGAATCACACATCAATGACATGGAATAGAGCAAATGACTTTAATGGATGTGAAAACGATATGGTGATATAAGGTTCAGGGTGGCGGTCAAGAAAGAATGGAGCGTAAATGTATTGCAGTGGGTGAGACACAGTGAATTCTCTGAGTGACTTCTCTTGAACATATCGGCGACACTGACATGATGGATTGGTAGCATTAACCCCCAAATGTGGATGGTGTGATGGAACCATGGTGATGTGACCATTGAATGGAACAACCCAACCCGACTTGGATGCGGAGTGAAAGTGTCATGTTCAAGAGCGACTTGCTACCAAAAAAGTTTCTTCAAGTTTTCTTCCCAATTTTCCCCACTCATTGCTGACCAGTACCTCTTTATTTTTGTCAAGCTTGAGGAGGATAACATATCCTTGTTCTATGATTTGACTTTCTGGAAAACCCATCGCTATGCTTTAACGAGCCTAGCGATAGTGAAACTCGTTTTTTGTCTGTTATGGACAAGTTTTTCGCTATTAGGTTTTAACGAGTTTAACGACAAAGATAACTCAGTCCTTTTCAATTTTAGAGAGTCTGAAACGGGACGTAAAGGAAACTCCAAAAAATCATTTTTCGTCTTCTAATCCCTTAAGTCTCAAAAAGTATAAAATAATACAGAAGGGATGAATTTTTGGTACTTTTAACGAGCCGAACAAAACAAGCGCTCAATCTTTTTGTGTAATAATCCCTCAGGTCCAAAAAGATTAAAATCTAAAGGAGGGATATCACTTCCGGTCACTTTAACGAGCTGGAGAGGCCAATAGCTCGACAATCTTTTCATATTTTACGAGTCAGTTGAAAAGAGCTTAAAGGAGACTCGTATTTGAGGAACGAGTGATAAATTTGGATAGCAGTTGATTCCAGGTAAGGTTTGGAATTTTCCAATCACGACAGTGTTACAAGGATGGCTAATAGGATCACTCTTCACAGCTGTTCCTCAAAAGGGGTAAACAATCAAGTGAAGGTGAATGATCGGCCAATACAAAGTGGAGGTGGCGATGAGAACACGACCAAGGATTTAAAGGCTGAAGTACTACATTCACGACGGTCATTTACCAGAAATTGGTTCATTTTTTATTTTAAAATGAGCTTAAACGCTGGGGGAAACACTTGCTCATTGCTTATGTTTATTTTTTAACGAGCTTGAAGTCCACGTTAAAACTGCTCGATCCAGTCGTATAATAAGAATGTCTCATCTAAAAAATGGCATTTTTTCAAAGCTTTGCCCCACATCCTTTCTTTATGCAAGTTAGGAAACGACCAATCCTACAAGTTTAAAGGGTTAGAGGACCTACAAATTTAAAAAATAAATAGTCGCTCTTCGCTTGCATGCCAAAAGGTTTGCATGCCCCTAGGTATAGTGAAATAGAGTTTCGAGGTTACCCCTCAATTTGCAGACAAAACATTTGTTTTATCTGGAAAGGCCTACCTCTTTCAGGTTACCAAATATTGTTCTATCTATGTTACAAACAAAATACTTCTTTGGCGATGTCTACCGAAATAGACAAAGGCAAGTGGCACAGACGCCTCCACTCACATAACTTTGACGAGGGAATCTTATTCCAGTCTAATCCCATTTTCCAAAATGGACGGGTGTGTCAGACTAGTCATATATCCCTCGCGGAAACCTACCCTATACCTGAAGTTTTCCTGCCGAAGCAGACCAGGGTACATGCCCCCTAGGTTTCAGTCATATCCTCCTAATCACTTGTGCTCATCATGAGGACATACTGGGGATTGATGAGGCATTCCTTGCGTGAAAAGACCATTCAGGGATGGTATATGACTATTTGCTATGCGTGAACCGGGGAATGAAAGCTAGTCTACGAGCTGGACCACTCTTCCTTCGTGCGGAAAACACATTACTCTAAAGAGTGAGGAGACAATGGCTCCCATGCAATAAATATAGTCTCGTCCAAGGAGTAGATTATAATCTAGGGGTCCTTGGACTACCATTACGTTCATGTGAACGGTTTTCCCTCTCAATGTTATGTGCACATTGGGAAGGATCCCTAATGGTCAACTGGTTCCTTTGTCAAAGCCTGGTAGATTTATCATCTCAGGCAAAAGCGATGGTGAACCAAGCGCTTTCCAAGCAATTGAGGAAAGGATACTCACAGAAGCCCCTTCATCTATGATGGTACTGGCCATGACCATTCTATATACTTGAGCAATGATTCGGAATGGTACACTAGCCGGTAAATGGGGTCTGCCTAGTAGATTCCAGTCAAAGGAAACAACTAGGTTGCTTGGAGGTGGGACCGAATAGATGGTCGGATATGACTTTGAAGAAATTCCTTTCTGCAGTAAAGGAATGGGTAAACTGCCCCCATGTTCATCGGAGTTTGTGCTTATGAAAAGAATTTGGACGGTGTCATCTTTGTTCTCTTCGGTGACTGTATCATCTGAAGATGGAACCTATGAAGGCAAGACCGGGTCAACTGCCGCCTCAACCTTTTGACTTTTGTCTGGTATGGATTTAGATGGTTTTTCTTGAATGATAGATACTTCGGCCGACCACAAGGGCGTGTCAGCCGGATTTTCAACTAGTGACGGACTTGGCAAGAGTTTCTTATATCTAGGAGGGAGCTGTAATGGTGAAATCGGACGGTCATCCAAAACTCTTTTAGCCTCATCTAAGAAGGGACAAAGGTGTACGGCGTGATCGCCTTCACACAGTTTACAAGGAAATTTACATTTTCATTTTTGTCCAGGGGCTTCACTTTCACTAGTTGACGGTGCACTTTCAACATGATCACCAGAGGTTGACAACACCGGATTGTGAAAACGAGGAGACCAGTCCCTTAAGATCCAAGGGATGCAAGGACAATCTCGATGATAGTGGTCTCCTTTGCAAATGATGCATGGCGATTTAGGCCTATTCGGTGCAGTGTGTGGATTTTCTCTAGATGATTCTTGGTTGCCCCTTTTTGCCTTTGGCTACTTCTTCTTATTCTCTTTCTTCTTCTTTTCCTTCTTCTTCTCAGGTACTTGATTTTTGGCTTTACCAGCTTCATCAAGCGAAGAGGAAGGAGAGAGGAAGAATTGGATGAAGTAGAGGGTTGGGGGGTAACTCTGGAATCGTTTAGTTGCTGACTCGATTGTTCAGGAATCACGGTGTTTTGAATGACAGAGGTGGAGAAGAGCCATACGGGCAAGCCAATTGTCAATCCTGGAAGCGACAATGTGGCCATATGGGGTGCACCAACATCTCCCCAAGAGGAGAAGGGACTAGGATTTCCTCCAAGGGGAACTCCTTGGTTGGTGGACTCCATCTTCCTCAACCTAAGACCAACGTAGGAAAGGTGACAATTATTCCATTTAAAATAAATTTTAGACACTTTGACACAACTTGTTTTTTCAATTTTTAAGAGTTGAGAAAAAACAAAAGATGACTCTAATCGCCTTCGATTTTAATGAGCCTGAAGTGACAAGTGCTCAGATGGACCCTTTCCGTTAAGGAGTCTGAAAAGGAATGAAAGGGACTGCTATGGAAATCTAGCCAGAGGGATTACCAAACCAATCGCAAAACTGCAGAATACCTTTTACAGTACGGCAGTCAATCTTCCTGAATGCTGTGTTCAGTGCATTGCGATCGATAGGGTGGCAGACACGGCTTCCTATGGATAAAGGATTAAGCCTATTGTGGTCTCCCAAAATATACTCGATGGTACGTGGGAGCACAAGTCTGTACTGGAACTTATCGTCTCAAAGTGGAGGAATCACCCAACCAACAGTGAAAACAACAGTTACCAGGCTTTACGACGCCGGAATACGTCTCTAGCCTAGACTTCTAGATGTTGTGCGTTAGGTTCCAAAGCATTTTTAGATTCATTAAATTTATTTTATAGTTGATCTTGTTTAAGAAATTTACGTTTCAGGTTCACCGCGTGATGTAAATGTACAATTCCTAAAATGCAATCTAAGATGATAAACAGTCGTTTAGTCTTCTTTTTGCAAATGAAAATCCTAGCTACTAAGGAAAGAGAGATGGCGTTCTTTCAACAAAGAGCAAAGAGCACACACTATACGCACTGTCCTAAATCAAACTGACAATCAGTCTAAATGGAAATGCACATGCATGTATTTGTTTTCAGCCTTCTTAATGTGTAAATGATAAAAAGAAAGCTAATGCGCAAATCTAAATTATTTTTCAAAGCAACAATTACTAACAAGTTTCTTTTCAAGAAAAAATGAGGACAATGACAACACTTTGCGATTTGGAATTGAAAAATTGCTTTCGACTCTACAAAAACTACTAATTCAGATCGAATACAATAGTAACAGGGTAATCGACTATCAAGAACAATCAGATTCTCTTCTATGACAGAAAACGACACTTGCGAAACTTTCAAATCAATAAATGACAGTACAACTACACTACTTCTTTGTAAAGGAGAATTGAAAATGACTCAAAAAATACATAAAAACATTTACAGTTCTTTGCACAATGGAGGCGGAATAACAGCAAGGAAAGGGGTTTCAAATAGAGGTGTACTAACTACAGGCAACAAAACTCTTGAATAGATCTGAAAAGAGTGAACACAGAAACCAAAATTTAAGAACAAGGCCTTTTCTGATCAGCGCACCTGTAACACAGTGAAACTGAAATGCAACGCACCTACTACACTTGGGAAGTGCACTGCATTTGAAGTTCATAGAAAAAATAGTGCGCTGGACTAGGGATGAGACTTTGATTGATTTCTGGGTCACAGTTTGCAGTTCAGTTCAGGGATTTAGGCCGAGCAAGTGGTAATTAGTAAATCAATCACAGGGGTAGATCTAAGGAGGTTACTAGAGCCACCACAAGGGAAATTAGAGAGCTTGTAGATCAATTGTTTAATTCATAAACAAAACCCGGAGATTGACTGAAGCAGCGTTGATCTACTTTGCACTTGCATAGCAAATGCAGTTCGAAGGCTAGCTGGCTTGACTTTAGGCTCCGTATGTAAGTTTATAAAGTAAACAAATGTAGATGAACAAACAATCTAGTCGCTCCCCAGTGGAGTCGCCATTTTGTTACCGGGAATAGTGTCTATGCAGAGCTGCTAATCCCACTAAGGCTGGTAGCTACCTTAGAAACAAACAAACTTAAAACTACTTTTGTTTTCCTTTATGAGAGATAGATGAGAGAAGAATAAAGGAGACCAACCTTTGTCTTGCGCTTGGTTCCTTGCTCAATTCCTCTCTCTTCTGATAGTCCTTTGCTACTTGCTTTCTTGTGTACCCAGCTTCACATAGTACCTGTAGAATCAAAGCAGCATAACACTATATGAGAACATAGATCTATTATCATAAGCAATATAGGCTCAGATGTATATTAACCATACAAATGGATAAAACATCAATCACACAAGTGTATGGAGGAAAACTTGAATAGCTTTATTGATAATCAAGAAAGAGCCAAGAGAACTACAACCAATTGTTCTGACCCAGCATCATCCTCTCAGCAAGAATCCCTTCTTCACCTCATGAAAAGCTTAGATCACCCAACACTATGATATTGCACCAATAAACCAGCAGCACTTCCTTACAAGATACAAAATTCCAGCCTCCGGATCTCTGGGATGAGGGATCCATATATAGATGTCTGTAAGGGAGGTGAGTCAGCTTGAGGTTTGATTAGTGTCTTCCCTCTGATAGTTCTTGATTCCACTTGGAGATTGATGATCTCTTACTCATCCCTGGTCGAATTCAGAGAGGCCAGTGTCACAGGAGAAGTTTCTGGAAGATTCCATGCTTTTCCACCTTGCGGATTGACCCTGCCATTTGTCTCTTCTCACCCATCACAACCCATAGAAGGGATTTTTAACATGCAATGCACCTACTGTGTGTATTCAGGTGGGATGCAATGCACTTTGCCTATGGAGCAGGTGAAATGATCCAGTTTTGACTAGTTCTGAGTGGTTTTTCATGGAGAACTTCTGGGAGAAGCTGTAATCAGTTGACCTTGCTCTTTTAGGGGTTGGAACAACACCTTTAGGGACTTAGGAGCCCTTGCTTTATGGACATTTATTCTTGGGGTTTTAGTGCCCAAAAATGTCTATAACACATAGTGTGATGGATTGTGTTATGGAGTAGGAGGATCAACTCACAACGCATTGAGTACATGGATACTTAGTGGTATGTAGTGACATATGGTGTGACACAGTGGGCTATTGGAGTGTTGCGTCCAAGGAGACTTATTGGCATGGATGTTATATTTACCATCAGGAGAAGCTCACCCTAGATTTATGGGGACATTGTTGAGCATCTAGGGACAACATGTTCAGCGGAGAGAGGTCTTCAATTGGGTTATCACCAGATCCAAGGCAAAGGGAGGGACATCCATAGGGTTACTCTTCAGTATCCTGGCAAACTCTTGGTCATAACCTTGGGGACTTACCCACCTATCATGCTCCAGTATTGCTTACAGTCAGAGGGAATTTGGTTGTTTCCCTTTGATGCTATCAGTATAGGCAGCAAGACATGGGAGGCTCACCCTAGGCAGATGAATGAGACACAATGTGTCATGGGCAAGAGGGAGACTCTCTAGTTGAGACATTTGGTGGGAGCACAAGTTGATAGATACAGGCTTAGGGATGGTGTGGTTTACTGCCAAGGTAGTATATGTTCATCCCCTAGGCTCACACTTGGGGGGATGACTGCGAGGGTGATGCATGATGCACTTTTAGCGAGACAGTCTAAGGCAATATATGAGCATGAGGTGAAGTGGATGATAAACCTCATCTATAGGCAGATGTTGTTGGGTCCCTATAATACTAGTGATTACCCCATTAATATTGTAGTTGCATCCCTTATTAATATTTTTGTGCCCCTATTATCCCCATATTGTTATTACTGTGCCCCATAGAATCCCTCTATTGTTATTTTTGTGGGTTTATATTATTATTGTTAGGTCGGCTGGGTTATATTGTGACTCCTTAGACTCCCATATATAGAAAGGAGGTTTTTTCATTTGAATCATTCAAGAATTGTTCACTTATGTAATGTAAAGGAGGTTTCCCCCTTGAAGAGGCTGAATTCTAAGGCATTTATCTATCTTTCCTATCTTTTCTTGAGCTGGTTTCATAGCATTTGGTATCGGAGCTTTGGATTCTAGGGTTTCGCTGCTCCAAATAGGCCATTGTGGAATTTTTAATATAAATTTTTTCTATGACGTTTCAGAAGCTAAAAAAAAAACCCATTTGAGAAGAAATCGCGCTAAATCTTGGATCCGAATTTCAAAGCTGCTCGCACTATATTTGCGGAGAAATGATATGAGGAATTTGGTCTTCTTGCAGACTCCTGAATTTCATTCCAAATAGGTGACCTGGGGAAAATTGTCATCACATTCTTTCTGAGCATCTGATTGAGATTTCGTAAGAATGTATAGAAATAGGATGTACTTTAGTTTCTTTTATATATTTTTCAAAGCCAAAGGTAGAAACAGTGACTCATGGCGCGCCATACAAGTGCACTCTATTGAACTAGTCTATAATCAGGTCACTATGGGAGATTTTGCATAACTCTTCCTTGGAGAATCCAATTTGGATCAGATTGGTGGCATTAGAAAGAGGACAAAGAGGGCTACTGCAGTTCGCAATTTCAGAACTGGATGATCTGAAAGTACAAAGATACATCATAGGCAATATCGAGATCCTACAAAGTGAAAAAAGGTGTGTAAATTCTTTTAAATTTTTGCTTAAGATTGGTTTGAAAATTTATTTTGAAGGAATTCAAAGGGCATAGTAGAGCATTATTATCGATAATGGATGCCTCGAGGAAAGAAAATGCAAACACCTAGTAAGCAACCTGAACGCCCTAGCATGACTCATGAAGAAGAGGAAGAAATGCTACATGATATATCAAAATTATAAGAACAAGTGCAACAAATGTGACGCTCACAAAAGCTAACAGAAGCTAAGATAAATGGCGTGGAATCTAAGATAAAGGGGATGGAAGCTAAGATGGGTGATTTGAATATAGATTTGAAGATATATTTGAAGAGGGACATGGCAAATTTGAAGACAAATTTGAAGACAGACATGGCAGATTTGAAGACAGATTTGACAAATTTTCTACAAGAAATACTTACTAATGGTGAAAAGGTTGTTAAGGAAACTCATGATGCGAACAAAAGAAATTTTAATCGTGATTTCATAGACTCTAATGTGGGATCTAAGACCCGCCATATTCCAAAAATTGATATCAGGAAGTTTGATGGCAAGGATCCCGCAACATGGATATTACAGATGGAGCAATTTTGTGATCTCAATAATGTGCAAAACACACAAAAGGTACGTATTGAAAATTTATATTTGGAACCAAATCAGTTTGTGTGGTATCAATGGCTTTTCTCTCGTAAACAAATTATCACTTGGGCAATTTTTACGAAATAATTGACAGCACACTATGAGGATACAAAAAGCAACACTTCTTTTAGCCAATTGATAAGTCTCAAACAAAAGGGTTCAATAATGGAGCACATTGAGGAGTTCCAAAAATTGAACATAAGGGTAAAAAATATTCCAGAGGAGCATAGGATTGATGTGTTCATAGGGTCTTTAAAGGATAATATCCAACACGATGTTTGTCTTTGGGAACCTGATTCATTAGAGAAGGCATTCAGGTTATCAAGAAAAATGGAAAGCAAAATTATGGCAACCAGGAAGCATACCACTGACAATTATAAAGATGGAAGTGTTGTTGCCCCTAGTCTTCTACAACCTATAAGGTTGACACCACAACAATTGGAAGAAAAAAGAGCAAAAGGGCTTTGTTACAATTGTGATAGCAAATACACTAAAGGTCATAAGTATGCTGAGAAGAAATTATTCTACATAGATTGTGAAGAGGAGGAAGAAAAGGAGCAAGATAGGTGAAAAGAAGAGGATACACGCCAGGAGAAAAGCCTAGATAAAGAATAAATGAATCTGACCATATCTTGTAATGCATTGGCTGGAATTACGACTCCTCAAACCATCAAGATATAAGGACAAATCAAGAAGAAAAAGGTAATAGTGTTGATTGATTCAGGAAGTACCCACAATTTTATTGATTGTAAGGTAGCAAAAGAATTGAATTGCTTCTTATATCCAGCACCAAAGTATCAAGTGATGGTTTCAAATGGAGGAACAATAAATTTCTCTAGAAAGTGCCATAATATCAAGCTATTGATGGGAGAATATGTATTGACTAGTTCAATGCTTTCCATTCCAATGGGAGGTGCTAATGTTGTACTAGGAGTCCAATGGCTACAATCCTTGGGTACAATAGCTTTTAATTTTCAAGAACTTTTCATGAATTTTTTTGTGGAAGGAAAGGAAGTTGAATTAAGGGGTATTTCAGGGAAACCAGGAAAGATAATCAGCTCTAATGGCATGACAAAGCTTCTAAAAAACGAGCAAAGAGGTGTAATTGCACAATTATGTTCGCTAGATGTTTCCACATTGGAATCATCTATTTCTCCAGATCTCCAAAAAGTCGTGGAAAATCATTCCAAGGTATTTGAGACTCCCAAAGGTCTCCCACCTATGCGTGATCATGATCATGCTATTCATCTGATTCCAGAAAGTGTTCCTCCAAACATCAGGCCGTACAGATATCCATATGTCCAAAAAAGTGAAATTGAACGTATGGTTGCAGAAATGCTAGAGGCTGGTATAATTCAACCGAGTCAAAGTTCTTTCTCTAACAGTATGACAAAGCTTCTAACAGTATGACAAAGCTTCTAAAAAAGGAACAAAGGGGTGTAATTTCAAAGTTATGTTCGCTAGATGTTTCCACATTGGAATCATCTATTTCTCTAGATCTCTGAAAAGTCTTGAACAATCAGTCCAAGGTATTTGAGACTCCCAAAGGTCTCCCACCTATTCGTGATCATGATCATGCTATTCATCTAATTCTAGGAAGTGTTCCTCCAAACATCAGGCCGTATAGATATCCCTATGCCCAAAAGAGTGAAATTGAACTTATGGTTGCAAAAATGCTAGAGGCTGGTATAATTCTACCAAGTCAAAGTTCTTTCTTTGCTCCATTAGTATTAGTGCACAAGAAGGATGGATCATGGTGCATGTGTCCAGATTATAGGGAGCTCAACAAGCTCACTATTAAAGATAAGTTTCTCATTCCTGTCATTGATGAATTACTGGATGAATTGCATGGATCAATTTACTTCACCAAGTTGGATCTTCGTTCAGGATATCATCAAATCAGAATGAAGACTGAAGACATTCCAAAAACAACATTTAGAACTCATGAACCTTCAACATTTCAAGGTTTGATGAATTCCATTTTCAAACCATTCCTTAGAAAATTTGTGTTAGTATTTTTTGATGATATACTAATCTACAGCAAGTCTTGGAAGGATCATGTTGAACATGTTGACAGTGTGCTACAACTATTGGAGGAGAAACAATTATATGCAAAAAGATCCAAATGTTTCTTTGGAGTACAAGAGGTGGAATATCTGGGTCATATTGTATCTCATGAAGGAGTTAAGGTAGACCCTAGAAAAATTAAAGCCATTAAGGAATGGAAAATCCCCACATCCATAAAGCATCTGCGAGGATTTCTTGGGTTGACAGGGTATTATCGCAAGTTTGTTAAGAATTATGGGAGAATAGCAGCACCTCTAACAACATTATTGAAGAAAGATGCATTTTCATGGACTCCAGAAGCAACAAAGGCCTTCGAACATCTTAAAGAGGCAATGTGCCAAGCACCGGTCTTAGCTACACCAAACTTCACAAAAACCTTTATTGTGGAATGTGATGCTTCAGGAAATGGAATTGGTGTTGTTTTAATGCAAGATGAAAGACCCATTGCTTTTGAAAGTCGTCCAATCAAGGGAAAGTTTTTACACAAAGCTATTTATGAGAAGGAAATGTTGGCAATACTCCATGCACTTAAGAAATGGCGACCCTACCTAATGGGAAGACACTTCAAGGTAAAAACAGATCATGATAGCCTTAAATACTTTTTAGAACAAAGATTATCCTCTGAAGAGCAACAAAAGTGGGTCACAAAGATGTTGGGTTATGACTTTGAAATCATCTACAAAAAAGGGAAGCAAAATGTGGTGGCAGATGCACTCTCAAGAAAGGATGAGGATGTGGAAGCATTGTTGTGCGCCATTTCTATTATCCAACCAGATTGGATAAACGAAGCAAGGGAGGAATGGAAGAATGACGAAGAAGTGTGGGCACTTATTCGAAAGTTACAACAAGATTCCAGTACGTCTGATACATTTAGCTGGAAAAATGATTCTTTATGGTACAAAGATCGCTTATACCTCTGTAAGAATTCCCAACTAAAACAAAAGATTCTTATGGAATTGCACACTTCTCCCTTAGGAGGGCACTCAGGATTTTTAAAAACTTACCACAGGGTTAAGAAGGAATTTTTTTGGGATGGCCTTAAATCAGATATTCAAAAGTTTGTGGCAGAATGTTTGGTTTGCCAACAAAATAAAGTTGAAACAATTAAGACCTCGGGTCTATTACAACCTTTATCCATTCCAAGCCAACGTTGGGGGAAGGTTTCAATGGATTTTATCACAGGTTTACCCAAGTCTGAGGGAAAGAGTGTCATCATGGTGGTAGTTGACAGACTTACCAAGTATGAACACTTTTGTGCATTATCACACCCATTTAAAGCCAATGCAATATCTACTGCATTTATGGAAACAATTCAAAAGCTACATGGAAACCCAAAGATTATTGTAAGTGACAGAGATCCCATTTTCACTGGAAATTTTTGGACAGAATTATTTTCTTGTCTTGGTACTCAATTAGCTCATAGCTCATCTTATCATCCTCAATCTGATGGGAAAACTGAGATAGTAAAAAAATGTTTTGAAGGATATCTTCGTTGCTTTGGATATGAGAAACAGACACAATGGGTCAAATGGTTGCCTTTGGCTGAATGGTGGTATAACACTTCCTTCCATACAACAACAAAAATGACCGCATTTATGGCACTCTATAGATATCAGCCACCATCCATTACATCATATTCAGGAGAAAATTCTAAGGTTCAAGCAGTGGAACATCACATCGAACATCAACAACAAGTCCTCCAACTCTTAAAGGATAACCTCGTGTTGGCACAAAATAGAATGAAACAACAGGCAGATCAACATCGCAGCGAAAGAAGTTTTGATGTAGGTGATTGGGTATTCCTACGGCTACAACCATATAAGAAAATGTCCCTCAAGCAAGCTAAGAAGGATAATAAATTATCACCAAAGTATTATGGTTCGTACAAGGTGTTGCAAAAGATTGGTACTATGGCATACAAATTGGAGCTTCCTGCAGCTTCTTGATTGCACCCTGTTTTCCATGTTTCATGTTTAAAGAAGGTTATAGGCGACAAGCTCCCAGTTCAAACAATATTGCCAGAACTTGACGAGGAAGGAAAAATTATATTGGAACCGGAAGCAGTCACAGAAGCAAGAACTTGAAAGCTACGAAATTGATCAATTTCGGAGTATCTTATCAAGTGGAAGAACTTATCCGCTGAAGATTCCACATGGGAGGATGATAATTTTATACAGAAGCATCCAGAACTACTCAAGCATTGAGGACAACACTTTTTTGAAGGAGAGGGGCATGCTGGGTCCCTGTAATACTAGTGATTACCCCATTAATATTGTAGTTGCATCCCTTATTAACATTGTTGTGCCCCTATTATCCCCATATTGTTATTATTATACCCCATAGAATCCCTCTATTGCTATTTTGGTGGCTTTATATTATTATTGTTAGGTCGGCTGGGTTATATTGTGACTCCTTAGACTCCTATATATAGAAAGGAGGTTTTGTCATTTGAATCATCCAAGAATTGTTCACTTATGTAATGTAAAGGAGGTTGCCCCCTCGAAGAGGCTGAATTCTAAGGCATTGATCTATCTTTTCTATCTTTTCTTGAGCTAGTTTCATAACAGATGTTTAGACTCTAGGTAGTATTGAGGTGCACTTTTTGGAGGCATGATCACAAATTTCACGATGTGGCATGGTAGGCATAGGTAAATTTTGAGTTAACCTGGTTGATTCATGACATGTAGAGTCTACACATTGATTGCATACATGGAGCAAAGATATGGAATAGGAAGGTTCCAATAGTCATCAAGACTATGTCACAATGAATCTTGTTATGGGATACAGGGATTCATTCAGCTGACAGGTCACTCCACTTTGTGATGATCAGAGACATGATAGAGCATGATCTAGTTCACCTTGGATTTGACACATGGGGGATCACTGAGACCTCCATTGTATGGGGAAGCAGATTTATCATGTTGTTGCTCAGGACCAAGATTGACAATGGATGGGTAGACATTGGCATCATGGAGATGCCTAGGTAGGATGATCTTGGCCTTCACATCTCTTTCGCCATTAGTGCCCAGGAGAGGTGGGTACAATCAGGTCACGATGGGGAGTATGTCGTACTAGGCAGAGTGGCGAAGTGCCAACATGGTGGCACCCTCCTCAGACTAGCATGGGACCCGAGCAAGACAATACTTCACAGCTCAACAACCTTTAGGGATGAGCTGGCTACTACATGGGGAGTCATTGATGGCATCTATAACATCATTAGCATGGAAGGTTGGTCACCATGATGATATCTGGAGAAGCTCATGTGAGCGAGACTTTATCTCCATAGGGCTTAGGTGGGATCTTCAAGAGTTTACTCTTGGAGTGTATGAGATGGACTACTTGGTAGGGCCACCTCATGAGGGGTTGGACATGGTGCCACATTATCATGATTCCCTACTCATTGATGGTATGTAGAGGGATTTTGGTACTTATACCTGGCAGGGAAGTCAATGGAGCAAGAGGAGCTTCATGTTGGATAGGATGGCTTGGGATTCTGGTATTTAGGGATTCCTTCATGACATGACAGTGCAGAGGTTGGGGACGACTCAGTGGCACATATGGTACCATGGCATATTTTTATTGATAGTAGGGATCAACAACCAAAAAACATGCTTGGTCAGGAATTGCTTGAGGACAAGCAATTTTTGGCGGGGAGGACTATGATATCCCCAATTTTGATTTATTTTATTTAAGAGGATTAACTAAGTTTATTGGGGAAGTGCTAAGCATAGAAAAATTTGTAATTTGAGCATTGGAGACATTTTTGATGCATGGGACTTAGGAGAAATTAAAAAATTCAATATTAGTTGAATATGGGGCCCACCCCTCATGGAATACGTACCCCTTAGAGGAAAAATTGATTTTGTGGAAAGGAGGTCAAAATATTTAGACGAGGGACCCAGAAGGAAAGGTGAGGCAACAATTATAAATAGAGGGTTGAAGGCAACATTGGAAAAATTTTCATAATTTGACATTTACACATTGTTTCTCTAGCTGTTTAGCTGAGTCACAAGTGTTGCTTAGCATCATAGGTTTCCAAGGGGCAATCTCACCCTCTTCTTCAGTGGACCACGAGTGTGACCCTAGGGAGGTATGGTCATGATTTATGGAGACTTGGGGGACCAGTCTCTGGTGGTATGACTTGCCTTCACTTTAGCCTAGACGTAGAAGAAGAACCACATAGGTCTTGGGTGAAGTGGGGTACTGAAATTAGAGGGTATACCATTACTGGCTAATTCCTTGTCCAAATTACAAGTGAAGGAAGAGAATTTATGGGAGTTGAGAGTGCCCTTCTTAGCAAGGCAAAGTTATTTGGCTGGGTTTGCATAGAGTTGTTGTAGGATTGCGCATTTATTGGTGGAGTTGATTATGGGAGGCTTGAGAGAAGGATTTAGGAGCTGAGCTATTGGGATTTCATTTGGAGGGCCATTGGAGGAGGATTGTTGTAGTTTGGAGAGCAGAGATTGATAGGAGAAATTAGAGCAACAAAATTCGAATTTGGTGGAGGGCCAAGCTGTGAATGGTAAAAATTTTATGTTTGGAACCAAGGTAAACCCTTTCTATGTTTTTTTGGGATTTTGACAAGGATCTCATATCTAAAATTCCAGAATTTTTTGGCATATTTGAGGAGTCAAACAGGGTCCCAACTCAGCCAGCATCAAGAGGAGCTAGGGGAAATTTGGACCAAAATTATGAGGTCAACATTTGGACAATTCCTTCATGGGGTTTTAGTGGAGAGGTCGAGGTTAATTTCCTGTATTTTTCCGAGCACTGGAGGAGGCCTTAGCAATAGTTCTTCACATCTAGGAACATATTTCTTGACAATTTCATTGCAGAGCCAGGAGAGAGCTGCATTAGGTTTGTGAGGGACTTCTTATTATATATTTGGGCTTAGCTAGCTTGCCTTCAACAAGCCTAGGTGCACTCTTTCCAGAACCTCATTGTACCCTCTTCATATTATAATAAAATGGCTCAGCAAAGCAATTTTTGGTGCAATTTCATGGACTGATTCATGTGTTTGATTTTCATGGTTTTTATGTCTATGTTTCCTTTGTTATTTAGTGTAAAGATTCCATAGTAATATTACAACAAAGGTAAGTGAAATTGATTGAATAAATATGTGGATTTTAGAATAATTGTAAGAAATTTACCATTTACATATCTCTACCTCTTCATCATTTCAATGTTTGTTGTATTTTTTTTGACCGAGTTGCATGCTTTGACAAATTGAATAAATGGGAATTCTAAACCAAAAAAAAATTATATGGCAATATATTTTTTCGATAGCTAGGTTGAAAATATATTCAATTTCATGAAAAGGTTGAAACATCAGGTGAAATGTTCACGACCTCTTATTTGTTGGGATAGCTCGATTGGGAGAGGGTCATAATGATCATATATTCAAATTTTCTTTAGGTTATATAATATAATTCAATAGGTTATTTAGGTTCCATAGTTTACTTTAAGGTGTGATGTCTAATTAGTTTTTTTGGTGAGATTTCCCATCTTTATTGTGCATGATTTTTATTAGCCATAATTTTGTTTGGCCTTACTTGCATATCTATATATATATATATATATATATATATATATATATATATATATATATATATATATATATATATATGAAGAATTGAGAAAATGAATTACTCAGACAAGATTATTTTTAAGTAATGGGGTTTTTTTAATTGGGAAATAAAGATATATTAGAATTATATATATATATGTGTGTGTGTGGGTGTGTGGGGGGAAGAATTGTGTAAATCAATGATTTTAACAAGATTTTTAACAATACAGATTTTATAATGGAAATTCTTAATTTGTAAATATAGTTTCATTAGAATAAACATGTCAATATTATGGCTTATAAATACCACATGCATAAAAAAAACTCATTTCATATGACATTTATTTATAGGATATTTTTTTTTAATTAATAAATTTAATTTGAAGAAAAATATGCTAAACATTTTAGAAATAAATCTCATTCTTTGATTTATTTATACTATAAGAATATTTTAGAATTTTCTGAAGGTTGGAGCCCTACCATCCTCCTAATACCGTTATCCAAGCTCTATTTCAAATAGGCATTATTATATACATAATTAATTGATATTGGTAGATTAGTTAATATTGTTCATTAATAATATTTAATTAACGTATATTATTGTTATTCATTACAAATATATTCATAATGTATATCGTGATAAAATGTATACGTTTTATGATTCATGTTTGATGTACTTTAATGTCTTTAAAATAAGTATTAAACGTCATTGGCAAAGTTGAAATTGATTTGCTATCAATATTCTTAATACAAATAAAAATCATCATTTGTAAAAGTTGAACATATCTGCTATGAGTGTTATCTATTATGAGTGTTGATTAATATATTAATAAGTTTATATATATGTATATTTACATTAATATTTTATTATATTAATATAATAGATGGAAAAAGGTAAAGCATAGAGAACCATTTGATGATCTTTTCAATTACTTATAATTATTTTAGTGAGAAATTGATCATATGTACATTTACATTGTTAATTTGATGTTCATTTGGAATTTATGAACTATTATGCACAATATATACTAGCGTCATCAGTTATGTTCAAGAAAGTAAACACTTTTGTAGAAAAGTAAATATACCAACCGCTAAATGTGGCATGTTCAAGTGTAACTATATTTTTGGTTTGTTGTAATAAAGATGTAATGGCACATGCCTAATATGTAATGAATAAAAGAAAAAAACCCAAAACAATATTGAAACATTATTCAAATCTCAATTGTAAATTGCTACTAAAAATAGAGTAAAAGTAAGGTATAGGCGAGGTGCAGCAACAAGAGTTGTAGTAACAACTAAAATGTCTTAAACACACAATTATATTAGCCAATAGTTGACCCTAGAATTAATTGTTGAATTATGTAAGCTAGAGTTGTAACAAGTAGTGAGTAATGTGATTATAGCATAAGTAAATGTTGGAAATGCAATAGAAAGAAATTGATGAAGTTGCAACAAATGGAAACTAATAGAATTTTAGAAAAAAGTAAATTAACTGAATTGCAGTAATATAAAATAATTTTAAATTAATAGAATTCTAAACACGAATCCCCCTGTTAACACTATCTTGAAGTATCAAGCTAAGGACGGGGCTATACTTCCTTATATGAGGTATTGTGAAATCTTCAATCACACAATCACATGATTGGAGTTGATGGATTGGAACAAAGAAGTTTTTCTATTACAAAAAAGAGAAAAATTATACAATAGCCACTAATAATTCTTGTCTTTCTTTCCTCTCTCCTGGACATTGAAGTAAGTTAGGTATTTATACAAGAAATTCAAAATATAAATGAAGTGAATGTTCAAATAAACCTCTTAAGAGAATCAAACAACTCATCCTATTGTAGTAACCTATTTAGAAATTGGTATGATTTGAGAAAAATATAACTTTGATTAGTTGGACATCACTAATTGTTGAATTTCCTTCTCCATTGGTCACCCACTTGTCTCTATTGCCTTCCATTATGAGATACTCATGTTAGGAATACAACTAGAGTGTTAATTGATAAGCTAACATAGTATGCTAGAGTTATAGTAATGGGAGTTGAAACAACACAAAACCAAGACATTTGTGATTTGCAACAACGTCATTTGTCCTTGGTGATTTGTGATATTCCCTTTAGAGACAACGTCATATTTGTAGCTACGATGAGGAATTTTCACACCTCTACCTTAGCTAGAAACATTCATGATGGAGTTACAACTAGTGTTGCAGTAACTTGGAGGAGTTGTAACAATTGTGTGTTTGTTGGAAACACTCAATGTGGAGTTGCAACACTGTTGCAACAACACAGAGGAGTTGGAGCCACTCACTTTTTCTCCTATTTAAAAACATTAATATGAAATATGACAATTTCACAACATAATAATTAATAATAAGTATAAAAGTTGTGAAAAATAGATTATTCATACCTACACTAGAAATAGGGTAATAATGGATGGATAAGGAAGGAATGGAAAGTGGAAGAATCACATCGAAGAGATTTCATGTGGGTGTTAATAATGCTCCAATTTGGATGTCCTTAAACTTCCCAAGTGAAAACTATTGCATGTACCTTATGCAACCAACATTCAGTTAGAGTCAGACAAAATAGGGTTCCCATAAAAGTTGTTGAGGTTGAAATCTACTTATCCCACTTTGCCTAGAAGGACATATCCTTCTTTTTCTTGTATGGATTTCTAGCACACAATTTCCTTTTTCTTCGCTAGCTTATATTGAGAAATACACTAGGCATGGTTGTAAGATTCCAAGCCTTCATTGTCTCAAGGGTTTGTGGTGAATGAGTGAGCCTCCCATGGTGCATGTATCTTTCCTCCTTGGAGGAAATCTACAATAGAAATTAAATATTTGGTAAACACACACACACATAATGACCTCAAATATCCAAATATAAGAAAAAACAACATATTCGCTATTGCTAATTTTCTCAACTTCACCCTTTTTCTGTAATGCCATGGGTAATTGAATAATAAGCTAGCCCTTTCCTTAATCACTCAATGTGATTCACATGATGAACACTTTTGGCTATCAATGCTTACTAATTTGCCAGCTCTTAATAATATATAACTTGAATTGCATACTATCTATTACCAATTTGTAAATATGATAGAATCAAGGTCTGACAATTTTATGTGATCAACAATAGTTAGTTGTTTTGGGGTGTTAAAGTGAAGATTTTTTATTCTAACCTTTCATCTAAAATTACCAAAACACTTTACATCCATGTTTAAAATATGAACTTATTTTGGGAGTTTTGTCCCATATGAAAAATAGCCTACTATTTATTGGGTGAATTTTGAGGTTAAAATGGGTCTCCTAAGGAAAATAATGAAATAAAAGTTAATTTTTTTTTTAAGGAAAGGAAAGAAAAATATATTTTCTAATAGTATTTTTGGATTATATCCTTATTAGGTTTACTCACATGTCAAGTGCGGGCAGCTACTCGATGCAAAATCAAATTCTACATCCAACAAGTAGCCATTCTGCATACTTTTGAGTAGATCCATACCAAAAAGATGAAAATACATGAAAAAATGTTTTTCTTTCAGGAAACACATATTTTCATGTATTTTCAAGTTTTTGGTGTGTGTCATAGCTCAAAATATCACCCCGTTAGGTTCATTAGAGAATAACATGATACTAGAAACTAGAGTGCATAAATTGGTCCATGGAGGCTTCATAAAAACTAATGGTTTGTACCTTTAATTCTCAAACACTAGCCTACAATGTTGTTAGGCGTAAAAATTCTCTACATGACTTGACATAGGGTATCTAAGGGCTCAACAACTTTGTAATTACTCTAAAAAACAGAGTAGAAGTAGCATTGTGAATGGATAAGAGAAAACATGGTCAAGGATGATCACTTTTTGAGGATAAGGATGAAAAGAGCTAAACCAAAAATGGTAGAAAAATTGTCTATGTGCATGTAATCACTCCTCAAAGTTACCTATAAAAGTGATGTCGTTGAAGAATTGCATTATTTTGAGAGTTTGTTACCTCACTTTTCACTCATTTTCCACTTATCTTCACATCACTATACTGGTATTTTCAAGTAAATAACAAGAAATAACATAAAGGTATAGTTTTATCTTAATTATATATGTTTTTATTTGTAAATTTAACTTAATTTGCATGAGTTACAGAGTTTGTCACATTCCGCAACCTTAGTAATATTATACATTTGAATCCAAGGTTTGAATATATCCTGCAAAAGACAGATAAACCAAATCACATGAGAAGATTCTGTTGGAAATAATACTGAGGGGGGGGTGAATCAATATTTACAATTCAATAAATTTTCATTTCACAATCAGATTTATATACGCTACTTCAGTGAAGTGAAATTGCGTGTGCATGCAACTATTATTAAGGAAACCAACGTATACCCAAAGAACTTATGATTCATTTAATCTATCATGTATTGATCTTTAATTAGTGCATCAGTACTTTATTAAATAGTAACTATGAGCAGTAATAACATAATAAACCATCACACATAAGCAACACACATGAACACCAAGATTTAAGGTGGAAACCCAATGTGGGAGAAAAACCACCTATTGTTGTTGTCTCTGTCTTCTTTTTAATATAAAGAAAATTAGTTTACAATCTTGTACTGGTGTAGATTCATACCAGTACGCGGGCACCCACCTGCAGAAGGCTACAACCTTCTCTCATTTTCCAACATCTACAGGAATGGAGCTAAATCCCCCTAGTTCTTGTACTAGATGATATGTTTACTAGTACGTAGGCACTGGCCTATAGAAGGCTACGACCTTCTCTCTTCCTCCAGGGACCATGTTTCATAAATTTTCAGATTGGATACTCTTGATACATAAGAACGCAATTAATCACCACTGTTATATTTGCATCTACCAAAAATCAGTTAATCTAAACAGTCTGATCATTATCACCAAAACACTTTGCTAAACCCAAAAACCTGTATCATCAACCAAACTAGCCACAACCTCAAAAATCATATGTTAGAATGCATACGCTACTTTAATGAACCCAATTTGCGTGTATATGCTACTTCCTTTAACCAAACCTGCATATACCTTCAAAATTACTAAATCATAAAAAAATCTGAAACAAATTTGTACCAACCAGTAATATTCTGAAGATCTAATTTCAAATTACAAAGATCGAAACATTCAACAACAAAGATCAGCCTTCTTACTTAATCAATCAGACTCAATATCCTTATGCATTCAGTTCTACTTTATGTTCTAGGAAGACATCATTGACAAACAGTAGTAAAACAACAACACTGAGCAGATAGATCAACCATTTGTGAATAACAAGCTTTTCTTTTGCATACGGTTCTTGGAAGAGTCGAACCAGCATGTATATGTGCCTTCACTAAGGCAAACGAGTGTATAGAACTAATAATACTAACTTACAACTTCACTGCTCTTCCAAACTTTAGACATACTCAGGCCATGGCATTTAAAAATAAAACTTGTGTAAGTAATCACATATAGCCAAAGCAATATCAAATCATTCAATGATAAGTCATTTCAAGTCTCATGATCCCAATCCAACATTGTATTCAAGGTGCACAAAATATTTCAGATCATATCATAATCATAGCCCTTGTAACATAAAATATACTCAGATAGAAGTATTCTTGAGAAACCTTTTCACTTACACACTTGGCCCTTTGATCTTCTCCTCCTTATATAGTTTGTGGCCTTTCTCAATACCTCAAACCCAAACAACACTTAGAACCTGTGGTATTCTTGGACGGGATCAAATAACCATTACTTCGCTTAATATTGTTGGCTAATACCATGGTATTAACCCTTGGTATTGTTTAATCTTAAATTTCATTGATTTTCCAACCCATATGCGCTTTTCCTCTTGTGAAAGTGCATTCATATGTATACGCCCTGTTTGTTCTGTGAACTCGCATGTATACGCTTTTTTTACAAGGTGAACCTGCATATACAACTTAAAATAACTTAAAACATCATTTTTCTTCATCTTCTTGATTCTGATCAATAGTCCTTTGTTCCAACTTCCTATTCTTCTGTACCTTTGCCCTGTTACCTCTAAATTGACCTCTTACAATGTGAGTTGCCCTTTATCAAATCTGAACTGAATTATGAGTGAGTTTCCATCAAGGACAACACCTGTATCATAATGCCAAAAATCTCCCCCTTTGGACTTGATGGCAACCATATTGGTGTTGATTACTTCAAGCTATAGAAATTGTTAGAGTTATCAAGAAACACCAAAATAATCTCCCCCTTTGACATCAAGGGAAAAGGTGGACCAAGATATTCTCCCCTTTGAGATACACTATGTTTTCCATGCTCCCCTTGAGTACATGTAGAGTCTGCAGAGATATTTTTCAAAAGAATAACATGACTCTATAACTCAACTATGTGAGTATGACCTTCCTGTCACCAATGACTCATACATACATCAATCACCCAACTAAGTGGGGATATACCAAATGTTCATACATGACTGAATAATTGCAATTATTACATAACCCTTCCCATGCATAGTGGGAGTACAAATTACATCATAGGCCTTTACATGAATTTTACAACAAATGATATGAATATCTAAAACCATAGCTAAATTCATCAACCATGATGCCAAAAATGTATAATGTTTTTCAAGGCTAATGCTCCCCCTGAACCTTTGCTACCTATGCATTGTCAACAAATCATTCATCAAGGCATCTTCATCATTCAAATAAACATCAATGAATAAAGCATATCAACAGACTATAACCAGCAATATCAAACATGTCAGAAGCTAATTTTGAGTCCAACCTGCTATTTTTCTATCAGAAAAACATATACCCTCATGCAGCCACCGAAATTCGCGTATATACGTGATTCTTCTTCATGAAACCCACATATAGGAACCATTCCTTTGAAAACTAGATTTAACAGCAGGATGATGCAGAAACTACTCCCAACTTTTATCTGAGATATTCAAATATTTCTCGGGGAAGCGGCTTGGTAAATATATCAACAACTTGTTTTTGGTAGAAAATGATACTTAATGGGGATGTGCTTGGTCTTGGAGTGCATGACATGGTTTTTCAAAATACTAATGGCACTTGCATTATCACATAGAATGGAGATAGGTGGAGAACATGTGATTTGAATATCTTCCAATGTTTGCATCATCCAAAGTAGTTGATATTCTGCTTCAGCAGTAGATAAGGCAATTGAACTTTGTTTTTGGATTTAAGAGGTCTGTGGTTTGTATCTTTTGATTCAGTTACTGGAGAATCCACAGTATGAACATTTTTATGCCAACATTTCAAATCCCAACAGGGATCCATCATCAGGGTTTATGAATGATGATAAAAGAAGAGCCGCTAAGAAGGAAATAAATAATAATGAGGAAAATAATTTGTTTTTTTTTTTTTTTTAACAGCAGAAGTCGGCTGAATATTAATTATTAATTAATTTATTAATTAATTAATAATTCATTCAATATATTAACAGCTTTAATTAGGTATTATTAATATTTTTAACTCTTCTAATATCTCTTATCATCATTAACTTTGATTTATTAACATTTTAACATTTTCTTAGCTTAATATATTAATTAGCTTATTATATTAATTAATATAACAATTAATTAATATATTAATTATTATTAATGTTAATTTCTGTTAATTCATTATTATTGGTTTATTAATTAAATATTAATATTTTCTAACTTTATTAATTAAGTATTATTAATATCTATTAACTTTTATTGATGAATTTAATATATTTATTAGTTTATAACAATTAATTAACTTTTATTGATTAATTTAAGATATTTATTAGTTTATAACCATTAATTAACATTTACTTTTATATTAATTAGCTTAATATATTAATTAATATGAAAATTAATTAATTAATATATTAATTATTATTAATGTTAATTTATTATTAAATGTTTATTAATTAAGTATTAATATTTACTAACTTTATTAATTAAGTATTATTATCCCTATTAATGTCTAATATTTATTAGTTTATAACAATTAATTAATTAATTATTATTAATATTAATTTATTAACTATTATTAATATTTATATAATTTTCTCTAATCTTTAATTCTATTATATAAGAATAAATAAACTTTTCGCTTCTTGAATCATAATTAAATTAATCATTAAATAATTAAATGATTAAATAAAATAAAAATTAAATTAAATTAATTAAATAAAATAATTTTTATTTATTTTTATTTTATACTAAATAATTATTATTAGTATTACCATTTAGATTTTGAATTAAAATTAATCTATTAACTCACCTATAAATAAAAATTAAAATATATAAATCTCAAAAATTAAAATGAAAATAAAAATAAAATAATTGAATGAATTATTAATTAATTAATAAATAAATTAATAATTAATATTCAACCGACTTCTGCTGTTTAAAAAAAATAATAATATTATTTTCCTCATTATTATTGATTTCCTTCTTAGCGGCTCTTCTTTTATCATCATTCATAAGCCCTGATGATGGATCCCAGTTGGGATTTGAAACGTTGGCATAAAAATGTTGATACTGTGGATTCTCCGGTAACTGAATCAAAATGAACTTTGTTTCTTGCTGAACCAAGACACTAACTGTGATCCCATATAGAATGCACCTCCACTAGTTCTTTTTCGATCATCAACATTTCCTACCCAATCTGCATTTGTATATGCATGAGGTGTGAGATCTGTATCTTTAGGATATCATAAAACAAAGTCTTGAGTTCCTTGGAGATATTTGAATATTCTTTTTACAGCCTAAAGATGTGATTCCTTTGGATGTTCTTGTAACCTTCCAACAATTCCTACTACATGCATGATGTCTGGTCTGGTACTTGTTAGATAAAGTAGACCTCCAACCATAGATTTGTATGCTGGTTGATTCACTCTAGGTGATTCATCGTTAGAACTGAGACTACATCCGGTTACCATTGGAGTACATACTGGTATAGAATCTTCCATTCCGCACTTCTTCAGAATCTTCTTTAGATATTTAGTTTGTTAAGTAAAAATACCATATTTTGTTTGTTGTACTTGTAGACCCACTAAGGACATTTCAAATTCTTGCTGCATAACCGTAGCAAAGTTCTCACTCATAGATTGTTCATTGCTACCAAAGATGATATCATCAACATAAACAACAATAATTAGCAGTTTATCATTTTCAATCTTTGTGTATAAGTTATTGTCTGCAGATCCTTTTGTGAAACCTTGTTGTTGTAGATATTTGTCAAGACGATGATACAAGGCCCTTGGAGCTTGTTTAAGTCCATATAGAGCCTTTTTGAGCTTGCATACAAGTTTTGCATCATTTCCTAGATTGAATCCTTCTGATTGTTCAATATAAAACTCTTCTTCTAAATCTCATTAAGAAATTCTGATTTTACATCCATTTGATATACTTTGAATTTTCAAAAACTTGAAAGAGCAAGAAACATTCTTATGGCTTCAAGTCTAGCAACAAGTGAAAAAGTTTCTTCAAAGTCTATACCTTCTTTTTGAGCATACCCTTTATAGACAAGTCTTGCTTTGTTTCTAATAACCTCTCCATTTTCATTTAACTTATTCTTGAATATACATTTTGTTCCTATAACATTTATCATGAAGTCTATGAGCTAATTCCCAAGTATCATTATTTTCAATTTGGTCAAGTTCTTCACCTATGGCATTAACCCAACATTCATATTTTTTAGCTTCATTAACATTATGTGCTTCTATGGAGGATAGTAATGGTAGATAAATCAAAGTTCCTGCAAGAGTTCTTCTTGTCTGTACTCCAGACCCTTTTTCTCCTAGAATTGGAGATTCTAGATGATTCATTTGAACATGCCTGGATGGAGTCTTTTCCTCGTTAGTTGTATCTTCTTTTAATGCTTCATTGGTTTCTCCCTATATATCATTTTGATTTGATATGGGAAAGAATTCACTGTCTCCCTCATTGCCATATTCCTTTGTTCATTTCATCTGTTCTAGATTTATTCATGCTTCATCAATTACTACATCAATGCATTCAACAATTTTTCGAAGTCTCTTATTATAACACCTGTATCCTTTACTTCTAGATGAATAACCAATAACAATTCCTTTGTCTGCTCTGGGTTCAAGCTTGCCAAGTTTTTCATCAATATTTTTTATGACAAATTTTCTTCCAAAATCTCTAAAGTGTTTTACAGTAGAAGGCTTACCATACCAAAGTTCATATGGAGTTTGATCACTATTTATCTGAAAATTATCTTTGTTTGAGAATATTTATGATGGTAAAAGCAACTTCAAACTAGAAGGTGGCAGGAGTTGTAGATTCATCAAGCATATCTCGAGCCATTTGTTGAACTGATATGTTCATTCCGTCCACCACACCATTTTGTTGAGGAGTTATGGCAACAAAAAACTGTCTTTTTATTCCATTTTGTTGACAAAAAAATAAAAATAAAAAAATCATCTGATATGAATTCTCCTCCTCGGCCAGATTTGAGACATTTGGTTTTTTGACCTAATTCATTTTCAACTAAAGTTTTGAATGCTTTAAACTTTTCAAATACTTCATATTTATGCTTTACCAAACCAATCCAACACATTCTAGAAAAATCATCAATGAATAAAATGAACTATTCTTCTCCACGAGGTGAATTTTTCCTTGTTAGCCCACACAGGTCAATATGAATGAGTTCAAGAGGCTTACATTCTAATCCTTCTTTCTCATTGAAATGAACTCTAGTTTGCTTACTAAATTGACATGGTTTGAAAATGGTATTTTCTGGGATGCTGATATATGGAAGATCACGAACTACCTTGAGTCTGCATGTTTTCTTATTTCAGAAAATATTAGATGCCCCAATAATCTATTCCATAACTAGTTCTCTTCTATTTTTCTTAGATAGCATTGGTCTTGACCTCCTTTTATTATATATAAATTGTTTGGAGTTCTTGTACCTTTGATCAGTGTCTTTCTTGTATCAAGCTCACAAACCACACATCCATTTGATCGAAACACAACTTCATTTACTTGATTGCACATTTGACTGACACTCTACAAGTTATGCTTTAAATAATCAGCATACATAACATTTCCATCTTTAACCTTTTATTTCAAATAAACATAACCTTTACCCATAATGAAAACTAGTGTGTCATTTCCAATAGAGAAATTCTTTTCTTTTTCTAAAGCATTATATGAAAGGAGTTTATCTTTATCACCTGTCATGTGTTTAGAGAATCCACTGTCAATGTACAACTAATTTTCTTGTGCTTCTGCAAACAGAGCTATGCCACATCTTTCTCATTGAAATTCCTTCTTTCTCCATACCTTGGAATTTGGCGATGTTTTCTCTTCTTGAATTGTTGGCCGAAATTTGCTTGTGCATTCAGATTATTCATGACCAAAGTTATTGAAAAATGAACATTCAATTTCATCTTCAAGAGGAGAAAAGTTATTATAAGACCTTTTCTTGATTCCTGTCACGCTCCTTTGTTTTCGTGCTTCTCTAATCATGATAGTTTTGTATGCAACACATTGAGAAACCTTATGACCAAAGTTATGGCATGAAAAACATTGTCCATTAAAGAAGTTTATGTGATCATAAGATCTTTTGGTATTGTTTACCTTTTGGTTGATGCTTCTATTGATGTTCACCCTTGGAGTAAAATGAGCATGATTTACTTGAGGAGTACTTTTAGGATTTTGCTAAAGATTGACGCACTGTTCACTGGTCCTTGTTGCATCAAGATAACTTCTGGTGATGGTTGACAAATTTTGTGACTGGGATGTTTCTCCATTATATCCAAGACTAGTATTTATAAGAGGGGAACGCTGAACCTTGATGATTTCATCTAAAGTTTTTGATCCTTTAGAAAATCTAAGATTAAGAGATTTTGTTTTCTCAAGTTTTTTCTTAGACCCACTACTTCACATCCTAATTTTTCATTGTGCTTTTCTCTTTTAGTGAGTTGATGTGTCAAAGTATCTATGACCATATTATTTTCTTCCAAACAGATTTTAAGTTGAGTGATTTCTTCAATAAAACCTTCCTCTTCTAAAGCATCCATAAAATCATCATTTTCATAAGCCATGAATAGTTTAAATTCTTTTTCAGATTCATCTTCATCACTATTAGACATGCCATCACTATCTTCATGAGTATAATAACTTATTCTATTGACAAATTGTTTTCTATTACCCTTTGCAAACTTCTTTCCCTTTTCATGATTCCCTTTATGAGAACATTTCGCAGCATAATGGCCAACTCTACCACAAGAAAAACACTTTAATGATAACTTACCTCTGAATCTTCTGGAACCACGTTGAAGCTTCTTGACAAAGCTTACCCCATATTCTTCTAAAATATTTCCTGAATCATTGAGATCTTCCTTCTATTTTCCCTTTGCTGAAGCTTTGAAAGCATCTTCTCTAATATCTGATGGACCTCCTTTCCTCATTTCAAAGGAAGTTAAAATTCAATGAAGTTAAACAACAGTAATAGATTAAAGATCCTGCTTTTCTTCTATGGGATATACTTTTGACTCAAATTGAGAAGACAGAGATCTCAAAATTTTCTCTACTAAAGTAGCCTCCTTTATTTCTTCAGCTAGATTCTTCATACAATTACAATCTCATCTACTCGTAAAAAATAACTAGCAATACTTTCATCACTATGCATTTTGAGAGTTTCATACTATATTCTAAGAGTTTGGAGCTTAGCAAGTTTTACCTGGGAGTCTCCTTTGTAGCTCTGAATGATTTTATCCCATATTTATTTGATTGTCTTGAGATGCATGTCTTTGAAGAATTCTGACAAACTTCCTAATAAAGTACTGACTACTTTGGCATTGGTTTCGTAGAGATTCTTACGTGCTGTATCTGTAGGCATGGCTACTCGAAATTGGTATCCTCCCATAATTTCCCAAACATCAACTCCAACAGATTGAAGATAGGCTCTGGTTCTTATCTTCCAATATATTAAGTTGTTTCTGTTCAAAATTGGTGGTATGGTAGATCCCATGCCTTCGTGCTTGTTCATCTTGAAACATCTCCCTTCAAGTGATCAAGCTTCTTCTGAAGGACCTTCTTTGATACCAATTGGTTGAAATAATATTGAGAGGGGGAAATGAATCAGTATTTACAATTAAATAACTTTTCATTTCACAATCAGATTTATATACACTACTTCAGTGAAGTGAACTCACGTGTGCACACAACTGTTATTAAGGAAACCAACATTTACCTAGATAACTTATGATTCAGTTAATTCATCATGTGTTGATATTTAATCAGTGCATCAATACTTTATTAAATAGTAAATATGAGTAGTAATAACATAATAAACCATAACACATAAGAAACACACATGATCAACAATATTTAAGGTGGAAACCTAATGCGGGAGAAAAACCAAATGGTGTTGTCTTCTTTGTCTTATTCTTAATATAAAGAAAATAAGTTTACAATCTTTTACTGGTGCAGACTCATACCAGTACGTAGACACCCACCTGCAGAAGGCTACAATCATCTCTCATTTTCCAACTTCTACTCGAAGGGATCTACAACTCCCTAGCTCTTGTACTAGTCGATATGTTAATCAGTATGTAGGTGCCGGCCTACAAAAGGCTACAACCTTCTCTCTTCCTCTAGGGACCACATTTCACAAATTTTCAGACTAGATACTCCTGGTACACAAGAACACAATTAATCACCACTACAATAACTGCATCTACCAACAATCAGTCAATAAGAACATTCATATCACTATCAGCAGAACATTGTACTCAACCTAGAAACCTATATAATCAACCAGAACCAGCGACAACCTCAAAAGTCATATGTCAGAATGCATACACTACTTTAATGAACCCAATCTGCATGTATACACTACTTCCTTTAACCAAACCTCTGTATGCCTTCGAAATTACTGAATCATACAAACTTATAAAACAAATATGTGCCAACCAGTAATATTCTAAAGATCTACTGTCAATTACAGAGATCTAAACAATAAACAACAAAGATCACCCTTCTTAATTAATCAATCAGTCAATTAGACCCAAGCTCCTTATGCATTCAGTTCCACTTTCAGATCTAGGAATACATCATTGACAAACCACAGTAAAACAGTAGCACTGATCAGATAGATCAGTCAATTCTGAATAACAATATTTTCTTTTGCATATGCTTCTTGGAAGAGTTGAACCAGCGTGTATATGCACCTTCACCAAGGTGAACCAGTGTATATAAATGATAATACTAACTTACAACTTTGCTGCTATTCTAGACTTCAGACATACCCAGATCATCACATTTAAAAATAAAACATGCGTAAGTAATCAGATCTAGCCCAACCAATATCATATCATTCAATGATAAGTCATTTCAGGTCTCATGATCCTGATCCAACATTGTATCCAAGGTGCACAAAATATTTCATATCATATCATAATCATAGCCCCTAAAAAATAAAATATACTTCAGATATAAGTGTTCCTGAGTACCCCTCTCACTTGCACACTTGGCCCTTTGATCTTCTCCTCCTTATATAGTTTTTTGCCTTTCCCAATACATCAGACAAAAACAACATTTATAACCTGTGGTATTCTTGGACTGGATCAAATAATCGTTACTCCGCTCAATATTGTGGGCTAATACCATGGTATTGACCCTTGGTATTCTTTAATCTTAAATTTCCTTTATTTTCCAACCCATATGCGCTTTTCCTCTTTTGAAAGTGTGTGCATACATATACGCCATTTTTGTTCTGTGAACCTATGTGTATACATTGTTTTGACAAGGTGAACCTGCATGTACAACTTAAACTAGCTTAAAACATCCTTTTTATTCATCTTCTTGATTCTGATCAATAGTCCTCTATTCCAACTTCCTGTTCATCTATACCATTGCCCTGTTACCTCTAAATTGACCTGTTACAATGTGAGTTTCCCTTTATCAAGTCTAAACTGACTTGTGAGTGAGTTTCCATCAAGGAAAACACCTTTATCCTAATGCCAACAGATTCCAAATGGTTCCTACATGGTTCTCCACCTATAGGTTGATCACAACATCAAAGTCAAACCTTAGGTCAAACTATGACATGGTGTATTCAAAATACTTAGCATAAAAACACAGTATCAAGTGAGTGTGATTCCCCATCATGTGAATTAGAGCTCTCATAGAAATCAAAGATTGAGATGTTAATTCATAGATCTACCTTCTAGAAATTAGTTTCTCAAGGTTGTTGTTTTAAAAAAATTATAAAATGCTTCACTGAGAAGCAAATCATATACTAAGTTGTTTTTATTCCATTTGAACTTAAGTTATTTTGATTGTACACACACTATGCTATTAATAAAATTCTTTATTATTTTTCCACCTTCGTAAAAAGAATCCATGTTTGATCAACGAATTCTCTGATTTTTCATCTCTCGTGTGCCTCAGGAGGGCCCTGCGTTGAGTACGAGTGTAGATTAGTTTATTTACATTTTCCTTTTGCAATATTTATTTTAGTACTTAGTTTAATTTTTTGCTACGTTATTTTCATTTTCACACTATCTTTTACTCATTTATTTCTTGTTCCTCTAAAGATACAAGCGCTTGAATAAATTTTTGCAAAAAAACCATTTGTTAATCACTTTTTGATATTAGTCTTTTACTTCTTCAATTGATTTAGTCTTAACTTTATATATAGGATATGAGTTTTTTTCAAATACATGAATGAATTTTGAATTTTGTACATGCATGCCAATATTTCATATGCTCTAGCTTACTTTGATTTCATAAATATTTTCGATTTAAAATTAGTCTTTCTATTGTAGTGGCTACAACCACCCTCCAAAATTTTTCCTTCGCTTCGTTTTAGAGCCTCACTCATCGAAATCATAGCATATATCCTGCATTGATCAGTTACTTGTGTTTATTTGATTTTATTTGTAATTTAACAACTTGTGTTCACTTACTTTTTCTGTTGACCAACCACAGGCTGACCCAAAACTTGGTTGAAATTTGGTCCTTGTGTTGTCGGGTAAAACTCTGCAATCCTTCAGGTTTGTCTTTCTTCCCCTCAGGAATTGTGCAGAGCAACCCAATAACTACCCTAGACAAAAAAATTGTGCAAAGCAGGCCAGCCAACCTTGGTCTGGAAAATTGCGTAGAGCAGGCCAACCAACACTACACTCCAGAAATGTGCAGAGTTGGCCAGCAAGCACTGCTCTCTAGAAATGCACAGAGTAGCCCAGCCATCACTTCTATCCAAAAATGTGCATAGCAGGCTAGAAGCCTTGCTCTGGAAAATTGCACAGAGTTATCGAGCCTGCCAGGGCCACTCAGCCCAGAATTAGCGGAAAATCCTTTCTCTCAATGACTATTTGTTACATGTGTCGGTAGGTTTCCCGGTTCCCTACAAAATGATGCAATCATTCTTGCATGTTGGGAAAATTTTCCCTGAAGAAAGAAAAAATCAAAAGCAAAAAAGCATCCCTCGATTTTAGGGACCTATTTTTAGTAGTGTGAGTTACATCCAAAGTCGATTTTAGAAACTTCCCACCAAGTGTCGCTTTTTCCTAGATTCGTCGCATACATGTTATAAACCCTAAGTTTGCCAAATATATTTCAATGATGCCTCAGAGCTCATTCTTCACATTGAATCTTGGAGCTCTAGCGTTCCTGAGGCATCTAGGAACCTTCGACAAAGTCAGTGCATCTTTTCTGGGTAAGTTTTTCTTTTCATGCCTTTTGCCACTTTTTCTGTCGCTTTTTATTTCTCAACCTATGTGAGTGTTTTTTTCCTTGTTTTATTGAATGATATCTATAAATTTATTGTATTTTCACTTGTAGAATTGTTGTTTCGAGTTTTGCATTGCATTTCCTTAGTGTTGCATGCATAACACTGTTTCTGCACTGATAGTCGTCGTTGCAGCAACTCTCTTCATGAGCTTCATGGTTTTGTCATTTGATTGATTTCTACACTTGCTTGAATTGCATGCATGTCTATTCACTTATATCTACAACATCTTTACACACACATTCATTCCTTCGCATTTTCAGGTTGCCATTGGGTAGATCTGGGATGTCTTGGCCTAGATCTTGCTTCTCCCGACATGCACTACGCATTCCTGGTAGTCAAGTATCTACCTTTCCCTGAGGAATTACACAAAGGTTTCCCACATTGGCTCCCAACTGTGCTCTGCGCAATCCTAGGAGTTTGTGCCCCAGTCCTACCCACTAGAACTACGCATCGTGCAGTTCCAACCAATAACCCAACCTGATTGATCTGCGCATTGTGCAGTTTCAGTTAGGAGTCACCCTCTCTACGCTGCACATTGCGCGGTTCGAGTCAGAAGTGAGCCTCACTGGTAGCTAAGACTGCCTAGTTCTAGCTAAAAATATCCCAGCCTCCGAGAGTCAATGCTGTGAAATCTTGCTCAACAGACACCAATTTGTTGGTAGATTGAATCTAAAATTTCTTTATGTTTATTTATCTGACATTGTCTTTTTGTGAGTGTCTTCTCTGTCTCTAGATACCACATGTTTTGAGCAGCTTCTCAATAGTACAACTATCATGGCCTTCAAGAGAGTTAGATCAAAAGACATAGTTGAAAGAAGTACTGGAGATGTGGTTGAGTAGGGGACTATGAGCTTACCCATGTACATAGACACACACCTGTTCATTGAGAAAGACATCAAGGTCACATGGCAAGAAATCAAAAATATTTTCGCAGACAACTTTGAGGAGAATCTGGAGGACCGACAAGTCTATGCCAATATTAATAAGTGAGGATTGTACAATGTTGCATGTAGGTATCCCACCTTCTCGTGCATAGATGTGATCGACTAGATTGTCTCACACACTGATCCTGCAATGATTATACTGAGCAGTGTTAGTGGAATAGAGATTTCTTCCTTTAGGACAGAAGATTATCAATAGATATACCATTTTCCATAGCCAGTGAACAGGATGGATGCATGGTTCTACACTCCCAATAGCAACAAAAATACAAGAGACATCTTGAATCATTGGGTAAAGGAGCCATTAAATTTCGAGACGACACCCAACCGGATATACAAGGCAAAGACACTCTGGAAGGCTTACCAATTCTTGTCATCTTTGCATGTCGCTTGTATGGCTAAGGGAGTACGAAGACCTTCCTCGAGAGTTGGGTTGTTATGTTGGATCAACTGGAAAATGATGAAAAATCATTCAACTGGTTTGACATGTTGGCTCTCCTTTTGAAATTACATGTATCTAATACCCAGTGTCCACCCAAGGATCAACAAGCAAGATTCTTCATGTCTGCCTACCTTCTCGATGCAATCATGTCTGTCAACAATTTCCTGGAATGGGTTGGGCATGGACACCTTGAGAGAATGTTGTGAATGTATATTTCAAGTTGCTCTCGGAATGGAACTACCAAGGAGTCATGGCTACACTATCTGACCACTTCATCACCCCTCTGTACATGATGATATTTGAACAAGATCCACCTTGCTTGTCCCAGGAAACAATGGAGGCATTGTTGAACATCATAAATTGGTATGCCTCACCCGATGGCACCTTCATCAGGATGTATAGCACGAAGAAAGATCTGCATGTGTTGCTGAAGTTTTCCATGGACAAGCTAGTCATGCAGGAGGTTGCATACCACATCTCGACATGGTTATTAGTTGGACTGCACAGGAAGAAGAAGGCACCATGGCTTATCCTTTCTTTGCAGATTGGGTTGTACATGATTCAAAGTTTGAAAGAAGAAGATAGCGAGGTCGAATACTTTAAGAATTTTAAGTTCAGCACCAAGAGTTTCAATCCGTATGATTGACATGGCTTATGCGGGGACCATTTTGTGAAATTGTACTATTTTTGGATCCATGGGGTGTGTCATTGGCTAGAGGAAGAGCCATGGAGATATTGCTACAATTCCTCTAGGCTCAATGAACTAGTAAACATGGTAGTAGATTGGCTAGCAACACTCAAGATAGCATCACCATAGGGATATGAAACAATATTAGCAGCATGCAACAAACTTGTGAAAGACAGAGGGAAGAGGAAGATTTCCGAAAGCATAGAGACGGAGAAAATCTACAAGTTTAAGGAAGGCCCACTAGTGGAAAGAATAGCTTTTCAGATAGAAGCAAGGAGGCAACAACAAAATAGGAGAGGAGCACAAAAGAGGAGAGATAAGAAAAGGATGGAAGGGATGGAGAAAAAGTTGTAGGAAGTAGAGCAAAAGCTCAAAGAAGAATAAGAGTTGCGCAGAAGAGAGAAGGAAGCATAGCAGGAACATGAATAGGAAAAGGAGGAAGTGTAAGGTGCACAGACAACCCAAACTATGCTGATATAGGTTGAAGACTCATAACCAATAGCAGATGAGGAACAGGATGAGCAACCACAGGAACAAGAACTTGCTCAGCAGGATGAAACAATAGTAGAACAAATGGACATGAAGATGGAGCAGCCAAAACAAGATCAGGACATCGGTCTTATGCCAAAAGAAACCAAGCTCACCCCACAGGCTTCACCAGCTCCACCAGCAGAGCAAGTCCCAAGTGAGAAAGGGGATACTGTTCTCCTTAAGGATAATCTAGGATCATATGTGTACAACATAGCCTTTGATGAGTCACAACATGCACAGATGAGCATGTGTCACCTATACAGTTCGAAGAACGGGTGATTGTGTCGAATGTATGAAGACATCCAGCTGCCTTGGCTGATGTTACAAACGCTTAGGCCGAAGCCACGAGGTTGAGTGTGAAGTTCTTGGTAAAAGAAAACAAGTGTAGGACTAAGGAGTTGCAAGCAGCCAAGCATAGAGAGGAACTATCAACAGGATCCGCCAGGGCAAATATGAAGAAAACGATACTTGCTTAAGTATCGACTCTTGAGACAGTCACACAGAGACTATATGACAGGTTCATCACCATGCACAAGGAAGTTTTCCATTCACGTGGTCATCGGTAGTGCTACACTAAGATAGCGCAAACACTCCCAGATATACATGTCAGTGTTGATCATGTACAAACATGGACAATGAGGTACAAGGAAACCCCGCTTCACCTGCATAAGATGATGAAGCCATAGGTAGAGTTGGAAAAAGCATGCATCCGAAGTCTGAACCAGAACTATGAGGAACTCTCCCCGCTCATCACCAATGTTGAGGCTTTGTACACATGGTTGTTCATAAGTTTGGATGTCATGGTGAGAATGTATGGAACCCCATCAATTGGTATGCTCATTGAGGAAAAATAGAAGGACCAAGTCCGAATAGAGCTCAACACGTTCTTTTATTAGTTTATGCTCGTGGCCACGAGCACAAATTTGCAAGTTAGCATAGATAACATTTGAATGTACATCATCGGTTTGGCCTTGCTCAAGACTAAGCTGCGCATGTTACAAGATGAGTTGGATAAAGGTTCCAAATCAGTATACCTGGAGGCAATGGTGGCACGAGTTCATTTCCAGAATGGCATCATCAAAGAGTGCGTGGACACCATTGCGCACTATCAAGTATGGCATTAGTTCATCACTGAGGGCCATGGGGATGCTGTTGATGAGTTGGTCTTTCCATAGTCATCCAAGTCTTAGTGTTGTCTTGTTTGGCTGACTCAAGCCCACTTTTGTCCCACATGGGTATATGTGGAGAATGTATTTTGTAAACATGATGTAAAGTGAAATTCCAAGTGTCATGAGTGGAATGCTAACAATGATATGTAATGTAAAGATTTATATAATTAATTCGAAGAGTCATGAGGATATTCCAAGAGTCACAAAGGGGAATGTCAAGGATCACCCCACCCTTTGTTATAAATAGAACCTGATAACTCATAGAACATGCTTTTGAGAACCAAGATTTTGCTAGGCATTGCTTAGATATGGCTTGGATATTAATGTGACGAGCCTTGGCTTCTCCACAGTGCAGAGCAAGTACATCTCTTTGGAGGATTAGGAGGTGTTGACTGTAACATTCTACTATTGGGGCTAGTGGCTGTCATGGTTGTATGTATGGATGGAACTTTCACTTTATATAATATAATAGAGCCAACACATTTTCATGCATATGTTGTTATTATAGTTGGACTATTCTAGTTGCTTTATAAATGTATGTTATTTAACTTATGCATTCATGTATGAACTACTTTGTATATGATTGTATGAATCTTGTTGGAATCATGTTGTTGGTTTAACCAGCCACCCTTGATTGTGGACTATTCTACTTCTAACTCGTGATGTCATTCTACTAGTGTGTTCCTCTTAGGCTGTGTACTATTGCAGGCTTCTAAGGGACACACTTCCTTTTCCCCTTCATGTGTTAGAACCTCACCATGCATCTCTCTTGACTCACTGCAAGGTCACACACTTTCTTTCGACAAAGATATCACGCTTACCTCTGCGTGCTATCGCAGTCAATGCATAAATTTACTACCCACTCTTGGGACTCCTACTCCAAACGGTCTGCGGTCTAGTTGGGACTTTACTAGGTTGAGAATTCTTGTTAGGGAGATCCCTTGACATGTTGGCAGGTCAGCATTGTCAACACTTTCATAGAAAAAGGATGTACTTATGTTGATAAGATAATTCTATCTTTATCTTCCTTACAATAGAGTTTAAAATGTTTCCTTAGAACATAATTCAAATGCTCCCCTAGAATACTGTTTCACTAGAATAGGATTCAAATGGTTTTTCATATAATAATATTGCCTTTATTTTCCCTAGAATAAGAATTTAAAATTCTTTCGTAGAGGTATAATTTGATTGAATTTCATAGGATAAAAGTTTGGTTGTCTTTGTAGCATATAATTTAATTGTCTTTCTAGCATAGAGTTTGATTGTTTTTCATAGTATATAATTGCATTTATTTTCCATATATTATAATTGCATTTTCATTTCCCATAGATTGAAATTTAATGTCTTTCAAGTTTAGTATCAATTATCTCAAGATTTATTGCTTTTATTAGATTAAATCTGATTGCATTCCTAGAATCATTTTATTTCTACTTTCAGAGAATAAACTTTTAAATAGTTTCTTCTTTTAATGTGTTTCATAAGAATGTGTGTGTATTTTTTTTGGATATCACTTCATGAGTAGGATTTCATTGTAATTTTATTCTTGTAATTACTTTCATTAGACTCGATTTCCTTTTGAATTGAAGCTTAATTTCCTAGCATTTATTGTGCAAGTGTACTTCACAAGTGTACAAACCTAGATTGACATTTTAATGAAGTAATTTAAATTACAATTAAATTACCCTACATTTTTTGGTGTCATTGCTGCGCAAGTATACACAAGCATTTACTTTCAATTTAGAATGTATTTTTATTTTACACAACTTTGATTAGGAATAGAAGTGAAATGAGAGATAAGAACATGTGCATCATGATTATGGGGTTCTTCCTAACTAAAGTTGTTTCATTGCATCTCATTCTTAGTTGGATTCATTTTAATATGCAAAAAATTAGAATTCATTTTAAAATGCATGTATAGACAAAGAAATTCTAGGTGTATAATTTTTAGAGGATGTACTTCAATCGAATTCAATCCCATTATCACCAACTACTTACTAGGCGACATAGTGTAGTAAGAGCCACATCACCAACCATATCATGAATTCCATTTTTAAAGGTAGAATAAGTTTTCCTAAGGTACAAAGGTAAAGAAATTTACCTAGAGAGGAACGAACTTCATCTACAAAAATAGAGGTAGAAGAACCTACATCTTCATCCAAGGCAATCATCTTCCTTTCTTCAACAGTTGAATAACTCATTGGACAAGAATTAGAAGTACCTAGTGAAGTGTAAGAGGAAGAGGAGATTTTCCATTAAGAATAAAAATAGTCATTAATATAATAGGTGGAAGAAGATAGTCGAGTTGAGGAAAATTACATAAGCTTAGAGGAATCAACAATGGAAGAGGGTGAGGGATAATTATCTAATGATGGACACACATTGATAGGAGGAGGAGGAGAATAAAAAACACCACTTGGAGGTGGTAGAGGAGGAAGAAGGCCTCCTCTTGGAGGTGGTAGTGGTTGTATAGGGAAAAGTGGTGGGGTAGGTGGTAGAGAAAATTATGGATATGACAATCAAGAATAAGATCCTTTTGGAATTCCTATTCAAGATACTGATGCTACTATTACCATGAAAGGTATCTCTCCATCTGTTTTTCCTAACTTCCATGGTATGAAGACAAAGGATCCATAAACTTTTCTCGTTGAATTTGAAGTCTTTTGTAGATATTATGATTATTTACTTGATGATTAAACTTTGAAATTGTTTCCAGCCACATTTAAAGATGGGGATCTGAAATGGTTTATGGGTATAAGGACTAATTCTATAAGGTCATATGATGATATGAAAATATCATTTCTAGAAAAAGATAAGTATTATTGTATACATCATGATCTTAGAGAAGAAGTTTCTAATGAATCAAAAATAAGATGAGAGCGTTGAGGATTTAGTAGGGAGATTTGCACATAACGTTTAGAGAGAAAATTTACATAATATAGGACTTGATACATTAAAAAATCTCTTAATTAGAGCAATAAGGGATGAACAGAATGATATTCTTAACCTTATGGGTAAAGGAGATGTGTCACAATTATCATTTGAATAGATTTGTGAATTATGTAAACATATATCAAGAGGAAAAAAAAAATATCACAAAAATCCTAGAGATCCAACTATGACAAGAGTAAGTATATCTGCATCAGGATCAATAAGTTAAACTAAGGTCACTACAATGAAAATATATTGTAGCCAAGGTTATAACAAAGGTTTTAATTGTTATAAAATTGGAAAAATTTATCAAGGAAACATCCGCTACACATTCATTTGTGGTAGCAGATGTTTTAGCGGAGCTAATGATGAAACTTCATCACAACTAAAAAATATGGGTGGCAGGAGGTTTTAGAATATTCTTTCTTAGTTCTGATCTTACTGGAAAAAATCATACCAATGCACTGCCAAAATAAAGCATTGGTGTGGTAAATTTAAATAAAATCATTGGGACTGGAAATAAACGTTTGGAGCACCAGTGCATTAACTTTATAAAAGCATTAGTGCATTAATAATAAAAATGCATAGAGTGGTACAATTTATGATACCATGCACCATGGCATTGAATGCAAACAAAATCAGCTCCTAAAAAGTATAATGCCTCAGTGGTTGTCATCTAAAAAAGTCCCAGGCAGTACTTTTCAGGAATGATAGTGGGGCAGGCAAAAGAATCTTGCAGCCCTGGTGCTTTTATCTTCTCCAGTGCACTCGGTCATTATGTCTAAGAATCCATCGGTGTTGATGAGTTGTATAAAATCATCAATGTACTACAGATATAAAATAACTTGTGTTATTAATTTAAATAATAGCAATGAGGTTGGAAACAATATTTTTGAGCACCGGGGCATTAGTTTTGTGAAAGCACCACTACCTTAAGAATAATAATGCACCAATGTGTTAAATGAAAACAACACTGATAATTGAAATGTATTGTATATTTTTACTATAGACTCAAACTTCTTATGTGATATGCTAAAAAAAAAGACATGAATCTACTCTACTCATCAACGAAAATAAAAATTGATCAATGAAATCATGAACTTGCAGAAAAGGAAGAATTTCAATCACACATAACAAAAAAAAATTCGGGGAAAGCATCGTCTAAAAACCCCGCTATTTGTATATTGCATTAACCAGAAAGAAAACACAATGCTTGGACCCAAACCGAACAATCTTTACATAGGTGAAAACTATGTCATTGCTTCACAAACCAGCTCATGCCATTACTTAGCCAAATCTATTGCCTGCCAATCCCGTACTTCCTTGTGTAGTTTTCGAGGGAATTAGCCCATATTTAATTGGGAAATTCCTCACTCATAACTGTGCATTCCATCCATAGGCCTTTTACTGATTCCACTCATCACCTCTTTAATTTATATGAGTTTACAACTGATAGTATACTGTCCTTGAACTCTAATTTCAACTAGGACTTCATCTGAACTAACATGCGTGAGCTATTTTGAGTGAATAATAAGTTATCTCATTGATCACTGCATGTGCATTAAATCCAATTTAATTCACTTGACCACTCACTAGTTCCTCCAATAGTTAGAACTAGTTTAACTGAATTTACTCATTTAAACTAAATTAAATAATTACAACTCAATAATAACTCAATCTGGGCCCCTAAAATTTAGGGATCACTCTATATGACTCTAAATAAACTTCCAACTCAAATTTACTGAGCTAACTAAGTCAACTTAACTTATTTAACTGCTACAAGCTACTATGAGAATAGAATTACAATCAAATTCACCATTTAATTCAAGGACACATTAAATTAGGATTTTCTTGTTGCTATTTTTAACACTCCCTCTCAACAAGAAATGGATTATCTACTACCCTGTCTTGCCTATGTGAAACTCTAATTTGCATCTTAACAATGCATTTGTCGAAATATCTACATCCTGCTCCTTTGTAGGAATGTACTCCAACGACATGATTCTCGTTTGCACACAATCTCGAAGATGGTGATACTAGATGTCAATATGCTTGGACCGATCATGAAAAACTGTATTCTCAGAGAGTTTGATACAACTCTGATTGTCATAGTAAATCAATGTTGGATCCATCTATTGACCAAACAATCCAACAAAAATTTTCCTCTTCTAGATAGCCTCACAAGTTGTTTGACTAGAAGCCATGTACCCTGCCTCTGCTAAACTGAGTGAAACTGATCTCTACTTCCCGCTGTATGAGGAAAATATTGTTGACCCAATACTCAAGTTTCCCCTTGATGTGATCTTCCCGTCGAACGAACTTACTACCCAATTTGCATCTGTGAAGCATTGAAGCTTCACTCCCTCTGTCTGTTTGTAGCAAAGACCAAACTGAGTGGTGCCTCTAAGGTATCTCAACACATGTTTAGCTGTCTTTCAATATAGTTTGGCTGGCTTAACCATGGCTTGAATAGGACAATTAACTTCATAACACGTGTCCATTCGTGTGTTCACCAAATACATAAGTGATCCCATAAGTTGTCTTTGAATATTACCCTCCACTACTTCACCTGAAGTAGCATCTGTTGGGTGTGGAGACTGATTATCTTCTTTATTCAGAGGTATTTTCGCATTGGACCCCAGTTCGTAATGTGGCAGAAACATCACCCATAAATTTATGCCACCAGGGGGGTCTTGTGGGGGGGGGGGGTGATGGTAGCGCCCCCGAAGCTAAGAATAGATGTAAAATTGCCTTGTAAAATGTTGAAATTTCATAGTCAATCTGGGCCTTTCATTAGGTGAAGATTTGACGGTAGAATTTATGTTTAATTTAGGGGTTTTTTCTCTAGAAGGAAACCCCTCGCTATATATGATGGAATTGTATTTCATTTATGTATATTTATATTCTGAGTTAGAAAGAGAGAGGAGATTGCGTGAGAGAAAAGAGGGAATTACAACGGATCTGTTATAGGTTGCACCTCTTCAATTTTATGGAAAATATAAAAGGAATGTCTAGTTGTTTCTCCGTGGATGTAGCCAAAATTGGGTGAATCACATATATCTGTGTCTCTCTTGTTTTATGTGTTTTCTGTGTTTATATTTCTACAATATATTTTATGTGTTACATTGCTCTGTAATATATAATTTTCTAACAACATCCTTCTTCATCTAGTTACTAACTAGACGAGTCTCCATGGGTTTGTTGCTCTCCATGTGGAACCTCTTCAGTATCTCATTGGAACACTTTCCCTAAGAGACAAATAGTTCCTCATCTCCTTTCCATACTTCCATACCAAGAAAATAATGCATGAGGCCCAAGTCCTTCATCTCAAACTCTCTTGTAAGATCCTCTTTGCAAGACTTGATCAACTTCTCATCACCTGTCAGAATCAAATTGTCGACATATAAAATAATAATAAAAAATTTGCCTTCAACCACGATATGGTAAAGGTTCACATCTGCTTCACTTTTGGTGAAGTCCAACCCGGTGAAGCAAATGTCAATCCTAGTGTACTAAGCATGGGGTGCTTGTTTTCGTCCATACATCACTCGTTTGAGTATGAAAACATGCGACCCTCTGTTGAAGGTCTCAAATCCTTCAGGATGTTCAATATACACCTCTTCCTCAAAGATATCATTGATGAATGGTGTCTTTACATCCATTTGATGTATCTTCCATCTTATCTATGCTAACAATTCTAGAATAGATCTGGTTGATGAGTACCTTTCTATAGGAGAAAAAGTTTCATCATAATCAATTTGCTCTACTTAAGAGAACCCTATGGCCACAAATTTGGCCTTTTGTTTCTCCGGACACCCATCTACGACTTTCTTTACCTTGCAAAGCCATCTGGTACTCACCATTGACATGTTTTCTAGTCTTTAGACCACCTCCAAAACATTTTTTTTGGTAATGGAGTCATACTCCTCAACCATGGCATCGACCCACACCTATTGCTGCACTACTTCCTCGAATGAGGATGGATCAATCTCTACACTCTCGCTCATTAGAGCCATGTTGCCAGTGTACGTCTTTAGTGGCCTCCTATGCTTTCATTGTGATGTGGCTGCTCCCACATTCTCTCTAGCATCATGCAATAACTTGGCAGCATCTCTGGTCTTCTTTCTCCTATCTCTGGAAGTCTTTGTATGAGTGGGTGTTTCCACTACCTTCCCCTTTGGATGTGGCTGCTCCACATCATCCTTTGGAGCTAAAATATCCTCAACTACATGAAGTTGAAGCTCCCTCTCAAGGGAACATCTCGTGGCCTTCTCTTCATCTAACTTTACATCTCTGTGAACCATTGCCATCCTGTTGGTGGGAAGGTACACCTGATAGTTGTGAGGTGTATCAATGTACCCACAAATATGCCTAACTTAGTTGTTGGCTCTATCTTGTTCTGTGCATGTTTGGTAACTTGGAAATAGACTGATGAACCAAAGATCTTAAAGCGTGGCACATCTGGTATCTTCCCTGAGAAGGCCTCTTCTGGTGTACTCATCCTGAGAATTCGATGAGGGCTTCTATTATGAAAATAAACAACTATGTTTCATGCTTCATCCCACAAGTATAATGCTAGGCTCTGATCATGAAACATCGCCATTACGGCTCTCACACTAGTTCTATTATTCCTTTCAAATACCCCATTCTATTGTGGGTTATGAGGTGTTATTAATTCCCATCGAATGCCTTATGTTGCACACAAGTTCTTGAATTCATTTGACACATACTTTCCACCATTATCGCGTGTGAGACCTTTCAATTTCCCATCAGTATATTTATTGATAAGTGCTTTAAACTCATAAAACTTAGCGAACATCTAATATTTTTTCTGCATGAAGAAAATCGAAGAATTATGAGAAAAATCATCAAAAAATATTACATAATACCTGTTCTTGGCCATGGATGCTGTCAAGAATGGTCCACACACATCTGACTGAACTCGATCAAGGATTGCTTATGCTCGATTGTCTTTGTCATGAAAGGAAGCCTTGGTGTACTTCCCCAATGTACACCCTTTGCATGTGTCTCTCTACTCTATTGTACCCTTGGAAAGTCTTGTAGAATTTTGTTTGCACGATCTTCAAAGCTCCGTGGTGCAAGTGACCAAATATTCTATGCCATAACTCACCAATGTCTGGGCTTTGCACCTTCTCTGCTTTAGTGCTCAAAGCAGCGCAAACTTCTACCTCCAATTTGTAGAGGTTCTTTACTTGAAACCCGATCCAATTCACCTGTCCTATGGCTATGTGACAAATGAATGCCTTTCCCTTACTAAATATAATATCATAGCCTCAATCCTCCCACACGTCAACAAAAACCAATTTTTTCTTCAAGTATGGAACATACATGACATCTCTCAATGTGAGGGGAGAACCAAACTCCATCTAAAAGGAAATAGTACCAATGCCTTTTGCGGTAGACCTCCCATCATCACCCATCTCGATATGCATCTGGAGATCCTTCTCCTCCAAGTCATTGAAGAGATATTTGTTTCTGGTCATATGGAATGAAACTCCACTATCCAGGTACCACACACTACCCATCACTATTGATACCATGCAAGCAATGATGGTAAAATCAAGTTTGAATTTCGAAGCAAGAGCTTCACCTACCACTCCTCCTGATGGCTTCTTGTCGGCGTTCTTATGTGGACACTTTGTGGCATAGTGTCCTAGCTTGTGATAGTGAAAACACTTGATTTTTGACAAGTCTTTCCTCTTGCTGCCCTAACTGGAATCTGATTTCGAATGGGATATTCTCCTTCCCTTTCTTCACCTTCCTAGCTAAGGCACAATTCTCCTCATCCTCATTCTTTCATGATGATTCGTCTCTGTTGTTCCGCTGAATCTCTTCCTGTACCAAGTTGGACCACAATCACTCCCACTCTAGTAGATTCTACCTCCCATTAACATAGTCCTGGTAATAGTTCTAGCTCTTGGGAAGTCATAGAAGTGCTAGGCTTACCAGATCATCTTGTGCAACAATAACCTAGACACTTCCAAGCTCATCCCAACATTGGGTGAACTTGGTCAAGTACTTTGGAATTGAGTCGCCTTTCTCCAAATTAATATTTTTGAGCTTGTCCTTCAGTGTCAGCTTCCTGTGGTCACTGCTATTTTGAAATAGGTTCTTCAATGCCTTCCATATTTCAAATGGAGTTTCCTTACCATGGAGATTCGAGACAATATGATCTCGAACTCCTTCTAGGATAATCCTTCTCGCCTTTTCCACACACTTTCTCCATTTAGCCAAATCTTTAGAATCAGATGTTGGAGGCTTCGAGTTATCATGATATATGAATTCCCTCAACTCGTTGTCTTCCAACACTACCTCCATCTTGAAGTCTCAAAACATAGAATGGCATCCTGCTGACTCTAAAGTATGAAACCGCAAATTCGATTTCACCTACACAACCAACTCGTATTCCTCTCTTCTGTAGTGACTTCAACTTCGATACCATGTAGACTTTTACTATAGATTCAAACTTCTTATGTGATATGTTAAAACAAAATACATGAATCTACTCTACTCATCAGCGAAAACAAAAGTTGATCAATGAAATCATGAAGTAGAATAGGAAGAAGTTCGATGGCACATAACACAATATTTTTATGGGGACAACATTAGCTAAAAACCTCGTTATCTGTATATTGCATTAACCAAAAGATATGAGAAGAAAAAATAATGTTTGTTCAACCAAAACAATCTCTGCACAAGTAAAAACTATCTCACTGCTTCACAAACCAGTGCAAGCCAATACATAGCCAAATTTGTTGCTTGCCAAGCCTCTACTTCCTTGCACAATTTCCAAGGGAATTAGCCCATATTTATTTGGGAAATTTATCACTCATAAGTATGCAATCCATCCATAGGCCTTCTATTAATTGCATGCATCACATGTTTAATTTAGATGAATTTACAACTGATAGTACATATTCCCTGAACTCTAATCTCAAATGGGTCTTCATCTGAACTAACATGCATCAGCTATTTTGAGTGAGTAATCAGTTATCTCATTGATCACTACATGTGAATTAAATCCAATTTAATTCACCTGACCACTCACTAGTTCCTCCAACAGTTAGAACTAGTTTAACTGAATTTAACTTAGTTAAACTGAATTAAACAATTACATCTCAATAATAATGCAACCTAGGCCCCTAAAATTTATGGATCACTCTACATGACTCTAGATAGACTTCCAACTCAAATTTAGTGACCCAACTAAGTCAACTTAACTTAGTTAAATGCTACAAGTTGTTATGAGAATAAAATTATAATTTAATTCCCAATGTAATTCAAGGACAAATTAAATTAGGGTTTTCTTGTTACTATTTTTAACTTGTATAGCACCCTGGTGTTTATGTGTTTGCAAAAGCCTTGGTGCTATAACTTTCACAAAAGGCACCAAGGTAGGAAAATACATCTTCCAATGCTGGTCCTTTTATGTAATATAACGCACCAATGTGTTAACGGTAACAATGCACCAATGCGTTAAATGTGAATTGGACCGGTGCATGAGATGTATATCTTCCCAGTACATATTGATTTTACACACACACTAGGATTTTATATGTACGTACACATTGGGATACCCTTTTTTATTATTGGTATACACATTAATATACGATGTCCCAATATCTATTTTCACTTTTTTAGAAACATCGACCTATGACAGTGCAATTATTTTGATGTTTTAAATCCATTATTCATCAAGAAATTGACATATATCTTTTAACAATATTCATATAAATTAAATTTTGATCAATGAATTTATATATGATTTTTGGATTAATTTTTTATATCATCAAATTCGGCATGACTTTATTATATTATTTAATCATCCATATATTTAATCAATGGTGTAACATTTCACAGTGACATTGGACAATGCAATAGAATAAATTAAAATGTATTTTATTATATATAAATAAGCGGCTCTTTCTCATACAAAATATGATAGTTATTGGTAACCCCTTGTATTTCAATTGGGACGTTATATCCATTACATGAAACAAAATGTTTGATTTTGAGAGACAATTATTTCAAAAAATATAAAAACTTGCACTGATATCTAAATAGATCATCATTCTTAGCTGGAACTGTCGTTAGTGCTTGAGCTACTTCCATGAATTGGGTTGTTTGGAAAAACATTTTTTTTGATTGCATGAATTTTTTTCGTATTCTTCAAGTTCCATCTACAAATTTAAAAATAAAGTGTAATGAGTGTATCTACAATGGTGAAAATAATAAAATTTAAATAAATGATATACATCAATCTAAATAAAAAAGAAATGTACCATATCATATATATTGTTGAAGTGTATCATTCGCATAAAAAACTATAAAATAAATTAAATATAGAAAAGGCCCTTTCATCTAAATAAAAATATTTAAAAAATGACAAGCCTCAACACCACTCTTCCACTCTTAATTATCCAGTAGACACCCACTTCATAGGATGGATAGGTTAAATTCCATGAATAACAACACCTTTGAGGTGAGGCTACAGTTTTCACACACTTAATTATGGGAATGTTTACTTAAATACATAGATAGGTGTATATATTTCGAAATAAGGTTCCACAATTTTTATTTTTAAATATTAAAAATTATAAATTTAATAAAACGTTATTAAATAATAATAAAATATGAATAACCCAAATTTAAGAGAACAAAAAAAAAATTTAAGAGGCATATTTCGAGACCAATCCCCTCACCCCTAGAATTTATGGCCTTCCTAAGATTCATAAATTTGGGGCTCCCTTGAGACCTATTATTAACACAATAAGTGGGCCTACTTATCTTCTTGCTAAATTCTTAGCTCTTAAGCTTAAGCCTCTTGTGGGTTGCATTGATTCCTATGCTAAGGACTCTGTGTCCTTTGTTAAAGAATGGAAGGACGTAAGTTTGGACCCTGGGGATATGCTTGTTAGTTTTGTCATTGTTTCATTATATACAAAAATCCCATTCAAGAGGCCATTGGTGTCATAAATCAGATCACTAACCAGGAGACTGCCAAATTGGTTGGCCTCTACCTCACCTCAACTTTCTTCAATTTCCATGGTGAATTTTATTAGAAAACCTGCGTTTTTCGATGGGTTCCCGTCTTTCCCATATTGTTTCTAACTTATTTATGGAATATTTTGAGACCAGGACCTTAGCCTCAGCTCAATTTCACCCTAAGAAGAGGAATAGTTTTGTTGATGACACTTGCGTCATTTGGCCCCATGGTCATGAGAAATTGGATCTATTTTTGAACCGCCTTAATTCCCAATCTGACATCATCAAATTTGCGATGGAAGTTGAGCTGGATGGATGCCTTCCTTTCCTTGACATTCTCCTCTCTAGAATGGATTATGATTCCATTTCTCACCAATACTTTCGTAAAAAAACTCACACAGAACAATATCTTCATGCTAGTTCTCATCATTTTTCTGCTAAGAAATTTGGTGTTCTCAACACCCTTTCCACCCGTGCTTTGAGAATCTATAATGACAACCACCTAGAGTAGGAAAAATCTCACCTTCTTGAAGTTTTTAAAAATAATGGGTACAACAGAACTTAGGGCCTCAAGGCCTTTCAAAGAGCTTATAAAGCACCAAGAGTTAAAACTACTCATGTTGATCCTATCTCCAAGGTTCATCTCCCATTTATTCAAGGAACCACAGATAGGATTTCCCATAGCCTTAGAAAGAATAATGTTTCCTGTTCATTGAAACCTCGAAGGACCATTAGAAATGATCTTGGTTTTGTTAAAGACCCTATCGACTCGCAGGACATGTAAAGTGTTTACCTGGTTCAATGTTCCTATGATATTCCATATATTGGAGGAATGGGTTGATCAATTAACCAGAGGATCCATGAGAATGTTGCAGACATAAGGCACAATCGTTCCCACTCATCGGCTCTAGATGAGCATGTTGAGGAATCCAAGCACCATGTTTTATTGAGGAATCCAAAATCATTACTAGGGTCAATCATTTCCAGCATAGGAAGCTTAGGGAGGCTGTTGAGATTGAGAGGCATACTAGAAATCTCAACAGAGACAATGGTTGGAAATTGAATAAGAGTTGGATTCCAGCCCTCTCCTTATGATCCTCCAGACTCTTTCCCTTTTTTTTTTAATTCCCTCCTCCCTTCTTCTTTATATATTTATATCATATTTTATCCCTGTTATAATTATTTATTTAACATAATTAAAATAATTTTTCAAGCTCCTAATTGCTTTATAATATTTTTTCAAACCTATTCTTAACCTCTTTGTTACTATTAAATAAAATTCCCTCCCATTTTCTTTATACATTTGTAACATATATTATCCCTTTATCTTTATTTTGATTCATTTTTTGACCCTATTTATTTAACTTAATTAAAATAGATTATTGAGATCCTAATTACTTTATTAATATATAATATTTTGAAACCTTCTCTTAACCTCTCTTAATCGTATACTTTATAATATATAATATTTTGGAACTAAACCTTATAACCTTATTATTATTTAATATTATATATAAACTCTTAACGACTATTTTGATTAATATTTATAACTTATTCTTAACCCATTATTAAATTATGAAGTATTCCTAACAACTAATTTATAACTAAATTTATAATATTAAATTATTCCTATCTACCTTTTTAGCTAATCTCCAGTGACTATTCTTCAATAGCTAACTTTGGGCAATGATGCATCCATGATATTTATTCATGGAGATTGTATGATTTTTTCACCTTTGCCCTGAGGATGAACCACATTAGTTGGTTTGAAACATCGACCAAATCCTATTTCTGTGATTAATTTGAAAAACATTTATCTAGACATATATTTGGTTGTACTAAACATTGTCGTACTCAACATGCGACAGACAGATGAAAGTGATGACTTCTCAATCATTTTTTCTGTTTTAATGACTTCTCAATTGGCTTGGAGTTTTACCTTTACGTTTCCAAAATACACCTTACCTCTTTGAGATTCAAAATTGTGGTTGTGTAATCATTATATGTTTTTGAGTGTTTATCTAGAATTATATAAATCTTTTTTTTGTTGAAATCTTCATTATTGTTGTTTAAAAATAGATCTTTTTACTCTATATATAGATTCAACACCCTCAAAAACTACTATACCACTCAAATTGTAGATATTTCACAACTTAACAAATCAATATCATATTCGAAGCAATTAGAACAAAAATACAACCTCAAAGTCCTCTGCCTTTGGAAATCCATTTTGAAAAAGGCTTATACATAACATGCAAGGCTTAGCCTAAGTGTACATACGTTTAAATTGTGGCTAGTCCAATATGGTCCTTTTCATTATTCTAATGACTTTGAAATCATTCCTTTTCTCCATTTTGATGACCATGCAATCATTTCTTACGCTGATTTATGTATGCACGACATTCACTTACAACATTGACTTTGGCATTAGTAATATGAATGATGGGTTCAGTGCTCTTTTTGTTTTATCATTTGAATACAAATTAGCTCTTCCCTGATATATACTTTTTTGCAAGAGAGGCATGTTGATGTGGGAAAACGTACATCCAATGATATGGCACCAATTTTATTGCTTTGAGTATCATGATTTTAATAATGCATTCAACTGCGAGGCTATTTACGATGGTTTCCATTGCTAACATTTTTTCGATAAAATTTCATACAATAAAATTTTAGTAATTATATATAGATTAACATACATAATATACATTAATCTATGTTATTGTTTAGCTAGAGATTTTTTCTCTCCTTAATTCTTTGTACTAGTATCATAATAGGGTTTTAGATGGAGAAATAAGGAAAATTTTTGAGGAAGGTATGAATATCTTTTTCAGGAGGAGGAAATAATTAACAGAATGGTGAGCCAAGTCATTGCAAATCTGCATAGCAAAGAATTGAGAGTCCAAGGAATAACCACCATAATTATGCAAGAAGAGGAAGAGATGTTAATTCATGGTTTTAAGGAAAGCCTCTCCTCAAAGAAAGAGATGTTTCTACTCATTGTAGTCAAACACATTCCCATTGAAGAAATAACCATTTTTTCCTAAAGGATCTGTGTAGTTGTTAAAGGACAAAAATAATAGCCAAATCCAGATTTGCACATGAAATGGAAGGCCAAAGAATCTCTTGTGGGGCTTATGGATCCAATTTCTCCATCATCCTCGCATATGGTTCATCTTGAGGACCTCGAACTGGAAATAGACACATTCTAAAAGTGTAGGAGGCTACTTGGAGATTAAAGAGTTGGGCCATTTGGCTCAGGGAGGGAGATCGAAACACTTGCTTCTTCCATAATTTTTCCACACAAAGGAAGAATAGGAACTCTATTTGGGAAATGGAATCGGCATCGGGAGGTGTTGTGCCCTACAACAACCCCCCATTTCACATCATTTATATTCACAAAATTATTATATGAAATGGGTCCCTCTAGGAATTAATTGGTATCAATAGCGCATTCTTTTAAGAGGTCCGGAAACCAGATGAAGATATTATTTAAAGCCTTTTGAAAAACCCATTTTTTCAACAAATAAAACAATCTTTTATTATTGAGATAAAGCGATCGCAAGATCGCATATCGCAATGACATGGAAAACACATATAGGTGGCACATTGGTCTCCGCCGATGCGATTTTGCTATTGGCTATTGGCAATACTCCATACACATCTTAAAAACGCACATAACATAAGCTCCGATGCGATGCGCAATCGGCGATCGGCTATCAGTGATACTTTATATGCAGTCAAAGCACCTTAAGTCATTTACCCCGATCCGATGAGATTTCGCAATCGGAAATCGGCAACATCCCATGTATAATAATAAGGCGCCCAGGTTTTACCCCCGATGCGATGCGACATCGGCGATCGGGCAACCAGCAATGCACTCTCTATGCATATTGTTATGCCTTTTCACGCTAATCCGATGCGATTTCGCAATCGGCGGTCGGGGGTATCCTATTCATATGATTATATAACACCTATTCTCCCGATGCGATGCGATATCACTATCGGCAATCGGCGTTTCGAAATTGATAACTTAAAGATTTAAAGTGTTCCCGATAACCGATCAGGATAGAGCGCAGATTTCGAAAAAAGCCGTTAAATAGAGGGATAAGGTGATTCATTCGTATTTAAAGTTTTATCTCTTTAATTAACGATCACCTGCGCTCAACCGCCAAAATATCCATAGCACGCTTAAGCAAGCCAGTCAGCCGAATAATGGTGTAATGAGAATTTAAGGGGTAGCAGGCCTTAAACGGCCATTTAATGTATCTGTAAGATCTTCCCATTGATTGGATCTGCAGCCATTTTTTAGAGTTAATATCTCGGCACGCTTCGATTGATATATATTTCCCGTATTGGATTTTCATTATCATATTTCTGTGTTACGGTTATTTTTGCCTTTGTGCAGAATTCATCCATAGAGGGAAGCTTGAGCAAGATGGGAAAGAAATCTAAGAAGACCGCAGGTTCTTCTGCTACACCAGTTGCAGGACAAGCTGCTGTGGACAAAAAGAAGGGCTTAATTTCTGATACTACATGTACTGGTCTCACCAGAGTTACTTGGCAAGGCACTTACAATTTGATTGAAGCCGAACAGCCAGTAAAGATAGTAACAGAAGCAGGCGTGGATTTACTTCGGAAGTCTGACAGCACTCTCAAAGATTTGGCCGACTCTTTCCTTCACAGGATAGCGGCCAGAGAGCAAATCCTCCCATACACAGACGTTGTGCGATGGGCGATTGAAGAAATTCCAATCTTGGATAGAACTTTTAGCACCAGAGATGGGAGGATTTTCGGATCATTCAAGGCAGATGATCTAAGGAAAATGTATCATTTGCCCGAGCCAGAGAAGGTGTATAACAAGACGTTCCCGGAGAAGTTTGCATGCGATAATGAAAAAAAATCCGAACCCATCCGGGATTGGAGACAGAATCCAGCCAAACACAAGCACGAATCTTCCGGTAAGTACTCGGTTGACTCTCTGGCTTCTCCTTATTGCTATGCGGGGATAATGATGTGTAGATTATGGGGATTGCATGATTCTGCTAATTTTACCATAGAAATGGTTCCTCTGATGGAGGCAGTAGTAAATAGTATAATTATGGATTGGGCCACTATCCTTTCCGACAAACTAGCACAAGCTGTGCTTGAGTTTAGAAGTAAGACCCGGGTTACTGAGAGGATAATTGCCCCATTTTACTACAACACTTATATTCTAGACACCCTCTGTTATAATTCTGAATTCCCCGTACTCGGCTGGAGGTGGACTCTGCAAGACCCCTCACCCATTCATATATATCACCAGAAAATGTGGAAGTCTTCTTATAAAGATCATTTATACCAAGTTTGTAATGGCTTTATGTTGCCTATTCATTATTCCATTTTTGATAGACCTGCTCCCAAGATGTCTTATCTAGCCGGATTTGATTTAGCCGGAATAGCCAGTTGGTTTGGAGAAGAAAGGTTTACCTACATAAGAGTTTTCGGCAGCCAAGCCAGACCCCATGTCCTCCCTCTGTACATACCAAATAAGCTTCTAGCGAGGGAAATCTCTTACCAAATCATTTCCGAGAGTGTTACACAAACACTCAAGAAGAATAAAAAGCAAGGCTGGCCCTCTTTTCCTTTGAAGTGTGGTGTATATACCCTGCATGATCTCAAACATGCAGAAAAGGAAGCCACAAAAATCCAATCCTTGACTCTAGCGACTCTCCCAAATAGGCATTTTGATCCAAAAAAGGTTGCCTATAATGCTTTAGAACAGGCCAAACTGACAAGATTTGATCATCAGGAAGATCTCTTTGATGACCTGTTCTCCTCAGCCGAGTCAATAAGCCAGGTTAGGAAATTCGCCCTACAAAAGTACAATGATGAAGGGTTGACTGAGTTCAATAAACTTAGAGAACAGAGGTTGCAAACTCTGCCTCTAGATTTACTGGCAATGACCCCAGCAACATCATCAAGCGAGCCTAGTTAGCAACAGCCGAGCCTACCTCCTGTTATAACAAAAGATCATAAAAAAGAACAAGAGGAAAGGCAGAGGAAAGAACAGGCAGAAAAGCAGTGGAGAGCACAAGAAGAACAAGAGGAAAGAAAGAGGAAAGAGATAGAGGAACAACAGAGAAAAGAACAAGAGGAAAGAAAGAGGAAAGAGATAGAGGAACAGCAGAGAAAAGAACAAGAGGAAAGAAAGAGGAAAGAGATAGAGGAATAGCAGAGAAAAGAACAAGAGGAAAGAAAGAGGAAAGAGATAGAGGAACAGCAGAGAAAAGAACAAGAGGAAAGACAGAGGAGAGAACAAGAAGAGCAACAGAAGAAACAACAGGAAGAAGTGCAGAAGGAGTCTGAAGCCGAAAAGCAGAAACAAACCACCATTGACCCCGAATTGCTCCAGCAGTGGAAGCAATTTGACTCTATTATCAGTGGGATGGAATGTTCCAAAGATACAGACACTTCCAAAACAAATGATACGCAGGACATCACTTCACCTCAGGTTCTAAGTGGAACCAGCGGCCCACCCATTTCTAAGGATGTTGTAGTAATACCAAAAGATCCCTCCAACCAAATCATTCTACAGGTAGAAGATATTCCTCCCCTGGATTTTTTCTACAGCCCAAGGCATAGAGCAGTGGTCAAACGACAAAGGAAAAGAAGGAATATTGATCAACCTTCCCTTTTATAGGAACAAACTGTCACAGGCAGCGTGGTTTGGAAAGAGGAATTCGACCCCTCCGATGATCTAACAAAACTGTCGCAGTATGCAGGAGCTTATTCGGCAGCAACAATCGACAAAGCATCAGAGGTAAGTCTTTTACTAAAGACTAAAGACCAAGAAATTTTTGCATTGCAGGCAGAGTTGGCTGAATCAAGGCAGAAGGCAGAGCAAGCGGAACAGCAATTGTTGACACAGCAACAAATGAACAATCAATTAACTCTGCAGTTGCAGGCAGAGAAGCAGAGGATCGACCAAAGTGCGATCCAAAAACAGAAGGAGTTATCAGAGGCATTGGCACAATTGAGGGCAGCGAATGAGCAAATGATGAAAACAAAAGATGAGCAAATAGCTCAATTGTCATCACAGCTCGAAATCATAAAGGGCACTCCACAAGGGGATGAGTTCAGAGCAGAAGCATTGCAAATAAAAAATGCATTAATATCACAAATTAGGCTCCTGTGTCAACAACTCACTGAGGCAGAGCCATTGTGTGAGCTAACTACATCCATAAATCAGCAGGTAGAGAAGGCAAGGAATGAGTTAGACCAAGCTGAAGAAATCATAACCGCATATCTTGATTGGTAAGATTCTGATCTAGGAAAAACAACAAATTTGCCCAGGATCCAAGAAACATATAAGGACATACTCTTCACAGAATGGCAAATTCAGGTGATGAAAGCAGAGAGGGCGGCTTCAAGATGTAAATCAACTTCCAGCAATCTAGTTGATTTGGTTAACAACACTCTGTACTTAGCGAATATGATTTCCCAATGTACACAAGGAAAGATAACAACAGCAAACATGATAGAGCAAACGTGTTATCCTGACTTGGAGGAAAAGGGGAGATTAATCGCTGGGGTTAACACTTTAACCTTCGATGCATATTGGCTCTTCCTGATTAAGCCACACACACAGAGATCCGCCCTTAAGTGTTTAACAGATGAAATCGGGTGCAGGGAAAATTTTAAGAACCCCTCCTAAATTTATAAATATAATAAATGGGCGAATCTCCATGGTATATAGGAAAAATGGAAGGCAATTTTATCAATAATATAATATGTATATATAATTTTTTGGCGAATCTCTCACCAGGCATGGCGAATATTTTACTCAATTATAAAATCTTGTAATATCTTGGCAAGTCTTTCACTAAATAATAAAACTTTGTAAAGTCCTAGTGAATCTTATCATAGGCTACATGCTTGTTTAATTCCCCCATTTAAATAGGCTACATTCCAGGTGAATACCATGGGTCAATACCATGTGCCATTTTGGTGAATACCATGGGTCAACACCATGTGCCATTTTTATTTTTATTAATTCTAATATTAGGGTTAATAATGGTTTTTTGCATGGTATTAATAAGAATCTAGTCCATGGTATTTGTCCCATAGTATTTTGGCCATAGGTTTCACCTAAATATAACCCATTTTTTGAGTGTTCGTAAATATAAGGTGACTTATGGAGTAAATATAAAAAAATGTTTTATTTGTTTACCATACCTCTCGTTTATTTATATTTTTATTAATTTACCATACCTCTTTTACAAATATGGTATTTGGCCCATAGGATTCACTTAAATAAAACCTCTTTCTTGAGCCTTCATAAATAGAGCGAGGGTTATGGACTAAATATAAAAAGAGGTTTTATTTATTCACGATACGTCTAGTTTATTTATATTTTTATTTATTTACCATACCTTTTGAGTAAGTATAAAAAGACGTTTTATTTATTTACCATACCTCCACTTTACTTATATTTTTATTTGTTTACACCCTTACATGTATATAAGGTGACTTATGGAGTAAATATAAAAAATGTTTTATTTATTTACCATACCTCTCATTTATTTATATTTTTATTAATTTACTATACATCTTTTATAAATATGGTATTTGGCCCATAGGATTCACTTAAATAAAACCTATTCTTGAAATGTAAGTCCTAATTTCAAGGGCTAAATTTACCTTTTTTACCCTCTCCCTTAAAATAAGGTGGGCTATTTGAGGTGATTTGTAAAAATGTACTATGATACAAAATATTCGCCCACTCAAAATTTAAAACCCCTTAATTTCGCCAAAGGGCGAACATTCGCCCCTAAAATTATCCTTGATCGGGTGTATAATTCCCGATATTCAAGATGCCACATATGCCGCCCAGCTCAGTTCACGCCTCAACAAATCACCTGAAGTAGAGCCAATGCTTGCGATAAGTCAGCTCAGATTTAAAGGCAAGCAGCCTACCTGATGAATCATGCCGCCGATTGCCAGATCGCTGAGGGAAATAGGATCAATATTTATTGATACCAATTTAGTAGCATTTCAGTTTCATAGATATTTAGATTAATTTAGTATTTATAGACCCTTTCCTATTTTTAGAAAGGGTCGTAAAGTTTTGTATCAGACTTAATAGACTGAAGTTTGCACTTCTGTGCTTCAGTCAATATACTTTTATAAAACTGGACCAGTTGTTCTTAATTCAACAAGAAAGCTTTTATGCAATCGTGCACTATGTCTTTGTTGGAATGTTTTTTGCGTTGAAGGAAGAACTACAAATAGCGATTGATATTGGGAGTGTTGCGCAGCTCATATGGTATTTCTATCTATGTCTGAATTCATTCCTTTCATATGAATTGTTATGTGATTATTCTTGCTATTATTGATTATATGCATGCGACGTAACAACAGATCTGTATTCATTCGACTATTGGATGTTTTATGATGTGTTTCTTTTAAATCATGTATATTTCAATGATATAAATGATGAGTGTGGTAATATAGTTATAATCGCTTTTCTTAACCATTTAGGCACAGCAATCTTGAATGAGCTAATATCTATGTCTCAAAGATGGAGACATCTACATGTCTGTCTTTAGACGCAGACCATCAAACGCTACACTTTAAAGATCAATAGATTCCTGGGATATATTATAGTTTATATATTCTTGTCGATAGTTAGTTATTCGCCCCGCCATCTTAGATTATAAATCATCCATTTATCCCGTTTATCCAATTTTGGGAAACTGGTCCCATTATCCCCAGTCGGAGCCACTATTTCAAACGGAAAAGGAGTTGTACTAAGGTCCGGACCGGGTGGTTATCCCCAATGTTGTTGCAGCGATTTTCGAGGCATCAAAATTTTTGGCGCTAGAAGGAGGGCCGACTGTGAATGGCAAACAAACCCAAATCTGCAAGCCATTCTAAGAGTAATTCTCCCTCCAAATCCCCTCGAACTTCTCATTCGCATGCTGGTTCGCCAGTATCCGAACAAGAAGGAGAGGAATCAACTACCACTGCTCAAACCCATCATACTCCAGAACAATGAAGTCTTGAATCGCCTGAAGTTCAGTCTCTTATCCACAAACTTCAGAGCTTCTCGATTTCACCACAGAAATCTGAGGTATCACAAAGCAGTGCGACTTCGCAGTTCAATTTACCTCACCCTCTCACCAGACTTCAGAGCAAAAAGCTCGGTATTGAACCCACTGAGTTTCCTCTACCTAAAAGGAAAAAGGCAAAGAAAAATACTGAAGGATCTGACAGTGAAGAGCTTTCATCCACATCTTCCATTTCAACTTCTCATCTGCAAAGTCAACCACTCACTCCCCCATTACATATTGTCGTTCCCCAGGGAGTAGAAGCTTCAGCATCCCAACCTGCACCTCCCTCAACATTATTTCCTTCCCAGACATCTGGAGTTCCAGCGATAGTATCAACTACTACTGCTATTATAATGGCAGATCCATGGACCAGGCCTGGTGCAGTCAATATGCCTGCACCATTACATCCACTACCAGATCTTCCTGAAAAATGGCTACCCAAGTTTAATCCAGATAATGGGACCCAGGCTGAGGAACACATCAATAATTTCATGTTGGCAGTCAACTTGAAAGGGGTAACAGAAGAAGATGTTGTTGTTAGACTTCTCCCTTATACTTTGCAAGGATCAGCAGGATCCTGGTATTTTTCCCTACCACTTGGTTCCATTACCAGTTGGAACACTTGCCAAGAGCAGTTTCTTACCAAATATGGAGATGATAGGTCTTTGGCTACCCTAATAAATGACCTCTCCAATTTGAGAATAGAGCATAGGGAACCAATTAAGGAATTTAATGCCCGTTTCAATAGACTCCTAAATAAAATCCCCACAGCCTCCAAACCAAGTGAACAAATTTAGAGCGAATGGTATATAACAGCTCTGCCTGCCAATATAGCCATCTTTGTAGACAGGGCTGGGAAACCTACTTTAGCCGAAAACATGAAAGAAGCGCTTGCTGTGGAGAAACGCATTAATGCCTTGGAAAAGAAAGCTGCCTTGGAAGACAGAAAAGCCAAAAAGGTCTCTTTTAAAGATGACTCAAGAAAGAAAACCTCTAAAGACCCCTATGACATGGAAGGTTTACAAAAGGTTCTAAAAACTTTATCAAATGAAATGGTTGAAATAAAGAAACAGGTAGCTGAAACATCAACCAAAAGGCCCTTTAGAGCTTTTAAGAAAAATGAATCAAAGCCACCAAATGTCATATCTAATGCTGATTCGGAGCAAGAGGAAGAGGAAGAGGAATCGATTTCACAAACTAGCGATGAAGAAGAAGTAGTAGAATGTCACGGAATGTGGGATTTTATACTCCCTAACTCTGATACCGAAAACGAAGAAGAAGCATTTCCGGTCACTACTAGAAGCAAAAGTATTGCTGAACCTATTCAGATAACATCAAAGAAAAGAAGCGTTGGTGCTGCTACAACCAAAGAAAAAATACCTGCAAAGAAATCACCTGTGGCGATTCCCCAAAATCAGCCTTCAACTTCTAACATTCCTTCAACATCTAAAACATTAGTGGTATCAGATTCATTGGAGTATAATATTGTTGATGATATGAAGAAAACTAAAGCAAACATTACTATGTTTGAACTTAGTAAATTAAAGCATCAGCAGAAGTTACTTCTTAAAGAATTGAATGTTGTTCCTTCTACACCTCTTCCCAGTGCAAAAGCTGCTAATGATTCCGGCCAACCTCCTTCAGGAATGGTTGAAGCTACCGATTCAGTTTTGATTGGAGACAGGTCAAATTCTCACACCCCACCCTTCCTTTTAACATATGAGATTTACAATAGAAACTTGCACAACTGTTTAATTGACTCAGGGGCATCATCTAACATAATGCCAGCTTCAGTTTGCTCTAAACTGAACATAGAACCCCAAAAGTCTGCTATTCATATTGTACAGTTGGACAGGACCAAGGTACAGGTGTTAGGAGAAATTAACTCTGTAACCATTAGGTTATCGGCTGATCCAAGAATAGTACAGAGGATTGATATCCTAATAGCTGATATACCTGAGTTTTATGGTTTAATTTTGAGTAGGAATTGGTCTGAGAAATTGCATGGATATATTTCCACTGATTGGTCACATATGTGGCTTCCCTACAACGGCAAGCCAAATCAAATAAAGATCGATCGGGAGAAACATATGACCCATACGGTTACTGAATTTGAACAAGAAAACCAACCGGTAGCATTCAACAACAACATTTTGGGAAATTATTCATCAGAGTCATTCTTTGGTAACTTTGTTGCCCAACCATCCCCTTTCTCTGTTAATCATTTCACATCTCAGATTGAGAATTTTTCACAAACAGATAGGTCTAGATGTTTCAATGATGCTGAGAAAACTGTAAATACATTTGTTAATACCTCTTTGTTTTGGTCTTTATATTTCGATGGGTCCAAGTCTAGCGAAGGCTCAGGAGCAGGGTGTATTTTGGTTAACCCACAAGGAGAAAAGACAATGCTGTCCTGTAGGCTAGAATTTGAATGTACTAATAATACAGCCGAATATGAAGCTTTAGTTCATGGATTATATAAAGCAATCGGCCTTAAAGTGCAATATCTAAAAGTATTTGGCGATTCTGAGATTATTGTGAAACAGGTAAGAAATTCAATTCATTGTCTTTCAAATCACCTCAAACATTATCAATCGCTAGTACAAGAACTTACCTCGCACTTTGCTGCATTCAATATTTCTTCTATTCCCAGATCTCAAAATTCGGCAGCCGATCTCCTAGCTAATGTAGCATCCAAGCTCCTACCATCTGAAGACTATAGCCCAGATAGATTTTCTATAGAATTGCTTTTTAGGCCTTCAGTGCCTGACAATGTCACTAATTGGAGAGTATTCAATCATGATGAGGATGTTTTACAATTCTTAATTTCCGAAAAGTCCTATGATAATCAAATCATTGAGGAGGATGAACATGATTCCCAAATGAGAGAAACACCCCTGGAAAATGCAATTCCTAAGCCTGTGGTAAAGCTGGAAGATCTTTATGATATTAAAGACAGGTTTAAACCTATAACTAATGCAAAGCTCTAAAACTCTACCCTTAGGTTTGAATTGATCAATCTAGGTACTGAACAAGCTCCTCAAAATATAAATTTAGGATTAGGACTCTCTTTTGAAGAGAAAGAGGCATTCATTAGACTGTTAAGGAAAAATAAACAGGTCTTTGCTTGGAAGTATGATGATTTGAAGACTTATGATACATCTATTATCCAGCACACCATCCCAATGCTGCCCGACCAGAAACCGATTCAGCAGAAGTTAAGGAAAATACATCCAAACTTAGAGAACCAGATAAAATCAGAACTTAATAAACTCTTGAAAGCCAAGATTATTTTTCCTGTCCGACACTCAAACTGGGTCTCTAATATGGTACCAGTCAGAAAGAAAAATGGCGACATTCGAATTTGTATTGATTTCAGAAATTTGAACAAAGCAAGCTTGAAAGACAATTTCCCATTACCTACCATGGAGAAAATCCTTCAATCAGTAGCTGGCTCTGAATTAATGTCCTTTCTAGATGGTTTCTGAGGATATAACCAAGTACTAGTTCATCCTGATGACCAGCTTAAAATGACGTTCAGAACTAAATGGGGAACATATGCTTATCAGAAAATGCCTTTCGGACTTATAAATGCAGGAGCGACATTTCAAAGAGCTATGGATATAGCTTTTAGAGGGTTGATTAATAGAACAATAGTCATCTATTTGGATGATATTACTGTGTTTTCTAAAGAAAGATATAATCATTTGCATGATTTAAATCAAATTTTTCAGCGCTGCAAAAGGTATGGTATTTCTCTTAATCCTAAAAAGTCTTTCTTCGCCCTCGATCAAGGAAAACTCTTGGGATTTATTGTGTCTAAGGATGGCATTTATATTGATCCTGATCGGATCAAAGAAATCTCCGAAATCCCTTTCCAACACAGTAAAAAGTCAATGCAGTCATTTTTAGGCCAGATTAATTTTGTTAAGAGATTTGTTCGAGATTTCTCTCAAATTATATTGCCTCTTCAAACAATGATTAAGAAAAAATCGGTCTTTAAGTGGGGATCAGCAGAGAAGGAAGCTTTTGATCTAATCAAGCAATCAATAATCAATGCCCCAGCATTGGATACTCCAAATTTTTCTAATCATTTTACATTGTACACCATCGCATCCGATTTGTCTTATGCTGCAGTACTCACGCAATTAAATGATCATAATTTGGAAGCACCCATTTCATTTTTTAGCTCTAATCTTCAAGGTGATGAATTAAATTACTCCGATGTAGAAAAACAAGCCTTTGTTGTATTTAAAGCAGTCAAGCATTATAGACCCTTCCTTTTGAAAACCCACACAAAAGTTATAGTTCCCTTCCCCGCAGTTAGGCAACTATTAATCCAAAAAGAACTGGGTGAAAAAAGAGCAAATTGGGTCACAGCGCTTCAAGAATATGACTTAGATATTAAACCAGCAAAGATTGTTAGGGGTCAAGGTTTTTGCAGGATATTGGCAGGAGCATCCAACATTCCAGAATCAGGCGATACAAGTCAAACTGAAGAAATCAATCAGATAAGTGCCACTGATTCTCAATCTCAATATGCAGATTTAATCTTTTTCTTAAAGAATGGTTATGCCCCTCCACACTTGTCTTACAAATACAAAAGGGCCATTAGGTTAAAAGCAAAGAATTTCACGCTTATTGATGATGTGCTTTTTAAGTAGAATTATGATTCTATCCTGTTAAGATGCCTTGAGAAACCTGAAGCCCAAAAGGTTTTGCAGGAGCTACATGATGGACCAGCAGGAGGACATTTTGGAGCTGATACGACAGCCCACAAAGTTATTCATGCTGGGTATTATTGGCCTACTCTATTTAGAGATGCCCACGAACATGTAAGGAAATGCTTCAATTGCCATACTTCTAGTGGAAGACAACGTAAATCGGCTTTCCCTCTGCAACCAGTCAACATTGAACAACCATTTGAGCAATGGGGATTGGATATCATTGGGGAGATTACTCCACCATCTTCCAAACAACATAGGTATATCCTTACTGCTACTGATTATTTTACTAAGTGGGTAGAGGCCATCCCTTTGAAGACAGCAAATTCCGAGGCAATCATTGAGTTCATAGATCAATGCATCATTACCAGGTTTGGTGTCCTGAATGCTCTTGTTTTTGATAATGCATCTTATTTCTCAGGCAATGCTATGTTTGATTTTGCCATTAAAAGAGGATTTAAATTAAAGTATTCTGCTAATTACTACCCCCAGGGTAATGGCTTAGCCGAATCTACTAATAAGAATCTGATCAAAATCATTAAGCGGACTATAGAGAAAAATCATAAAAATTGGCACAAATCTTTAATGTTTGCATTATGGGCTGATAGAATAATGCAAAAGGCTTCTATAGGATCTTCCCCATTTAATCTGGTATATGGAAAAGAAGCAGTATTGCCCACAAATCTTGTTCTTCCTTCTTTAGCCCTAGTACAGTACATTGAGGAAACTCCTTCTTCTATTCAGCTTAGACATGATCAAATTATAAAATTAGAAGAAGAAAGAGAAAAAGCTAGAGTTACTCATGCTAAACATCAGCAAATCATTAAAGCAGCTTTTGATTTAGTCTCTTCCGGTTCAAAACAATTTCAAGTAGGTGACTTAGTTCTGAAATGGGACAAAGCCCATGAAGATAAGGGAAAACACACCAAGTTCCAGAAGATGTGGCTTGGAACATTTCAGATCTGTGAAAAGGTGGGCCATTCGACCTTTATATTGCAAAACCTATCAGGGTTGAGAGATTCTCTCCCTGTTAATGGCCTTATCCTGAAGAAATTCTTTAATTGAGGAGGTACCCCCTTCTCCTTTTAGTTTGGTAAATTTTTATAGTTTGTAGGATTTGTAGAAAATAATGTTGTAAGGTATCTACCATTGACCTTTGCTGTGTTTGAAAGTTTGATCTACAAAAGTACTCTGATATTTGCTTTTAAAATAATGGAGCTCATAACCAAAAGGGATAATTTCTAGGAAATTAGGTATCATTGCATTCTGAAACCACATTTCAAGTTTTGTGAACTCCTCTCAAAAGTTTAAAAAGTATTGTAAATCATTTTCTGTTTTCAAATCGGTCTCAAAAGGTTATCCATATTAAGATAGAAGCTAATCCAATTTCAGCACCTTCAACTCTTAACCTGTCATCCATTTGCTCTTAAGGAGAAGATTGTTCATCCCATTCACTAAAGTTTATGATTACTCAGAGTGTAATTCTAAAATATTTGATATTAAAGATAAGAGGTCTTATTACAAGCCTGCTTACCATGTTCATAGGGAAATAGTTTAACCGACATTACCAATACTGCATACCAAAACAGGGTAATGTCTTGAAATTAAAAGACAAGGGGTCTCATCACGAGCCAGCTTGTTCGGTTAGATTACTACCAGTGAATGGCATTGTCAATAGCTGGATACCAAACTAGGACAATGGCTTTTTATCTTATCAACAACAGAAAAAAGAAAATGAAATACAAAATATGAAAACATGTTTTGAATTCATTCTGTTAATCGCACTCTGAATTGAATGCAACAATGGACAATAGCATGGTTAAAAGGTATCCCTGTTGAAACTACAAATGTTTGCTGGCAACAGAGGCTCTACCTATGACAGAGGAGTTCATTTTAAACGCTGATTTGGAAAAGTATTCTGTCTTATCATTATAAACCCATAGAGACCTATTTAAAACTTAGAATGTATCTATTTTATTAAAAGAGGAAATTAGCAAAAATAGATTCATTTTGGAATACATATATACCTAGTTATATTAGAATTTTCCCCTTTAGTTAGAATTCTATTTTGCAAAAGTTTAAGTATTTTAGTACTTTCCAGAGATAACTGGTTCTTCCAGCGAATCGCCAATTGTTGTGCCCTACAACAACCCCCCATTTCACATCATTTATATTCACAAAATTATTATATGAAATGGGTCCCTCTAGAAATTAATTGGTATCAATAGCACATTCTTTCTAAAAGGTCCGCAAACCAAATGAAGATATTATTTAAAGCCTTTTGAAAAACCCATTTTTTCAACAAATAAAACAATCTTTTATTATTGCGATAAAGCGATCGCAAGATCGCATATCGCAATGACATGGAAAACACATATAGGTGGCACATTGGTCTCCGCCGATGCGATTTCGCTATCGGCTATCGGCAATACTCCATACACATCTTAAAAACGCACATAACATAAGCTTCGATGCGATGCGCAATCGGCGATCGGCTATCAGTGATACTTTATATGCAGTCAAAGCACCTTAAGTCATTTACCCTGATCCGATGCGATTTCGCAATCGGCAATCGACAACATCCCATGTATAATAATAAGGCGCCCAGGTTTTACCCCCGATGCTATGCGACATCGGCGATCGGGCAACCAGCAATGCACTCTCTATGCATATTGTTATGCCTTTTCATGCTGATCCGATGCGGTTTCGCAATCGGCGGTCGGGGGTATCCTATTCATATGATTATATAACACCTATTCTCCCAATGCGATGCGATATCGCTATCGGCAATCGGCGTTTTGAAATTGATAACTTAAAGATTTAAAGTGTTCCCGATACCCGATCAGGATAGAGCGCAGATTTCGAAAAAAGCCATTAAATGGAGGGATAAGGTGATTCATTTGTGTTTAAAGTTTTATCTCTTGAATTAATGATCACCTGCGCTCAACCGCCAAAATATCCATAGCACGCTTAAGCAAGCCAGTCAGCCGAATAATGGTGTAATGAGCATTTAAGGGGTAGCAAGCCTTAAACGGCCATTTATTGTATCTGTAAGATCTTCCCATCAATTAGATCCGCAACCATTTTTGAGAGTTAATCTCTCGGCACGCTTCGATTGATATATCTTTCCCGTATTGGATTTTCATTATCTTATTTCTGTGTTACGGTTATTTTTGGCTTTGTGCAGAATTCATCCATAGAGGGAAGCTTGAGCAAGATGGGCAAGAAATCTAAGAAGACCGCAGGTTCTTTCGCTACACCAGTTGCAGGACAAGCTGCTTTGGACAAAAAGAAGGGCTTAATTTCTGATACTACGTGTACTGGTCTCACCAGAGTTACTTGGCAAGGCACTTACAATTTGATAGAAGCCGAACAGCCAGTAAAGATAGTAACAGAAGCGGGCGTGGATTTACTTCGGAAGTCTGACAGCACTCTCAAAGATTTGGCCGACTCTTTCCTTCACAGGATAGCGGCCAGAGAGCAAATCCTCCCATACACAGACGTTGTGCGATGGGCGATTGAAGAAATTCCAATCTTGTATAGAACTTTTAGCACCAGAGATGGGAGGATTTTCGGATCATTCAAGGCAGATGATCTAAGGAAATTGTATCATTTTCCCGAGCCAGAGAAGGTGTATAACAAGATGTTCCTGGAGAAGTTTGCAAGCGATAATGAAAAAGAATCCAAACCCATCCGGGATTGGAGACAGAATCCAGCTAAACACAAGCACGAATCTTCCGGTAAGTACTCTGTCGACTCTCTGGCTTCTCCTTATTGCTATGCGGGGATAATGATGTGTAGATTATGGGGATTGCATGATTCTGCTAATTTTACCATAGAAATGGTTCCTCTGATGGAGGCAGCAGTAAACAGTATAATTATGGATTGGGCCACTATCCTTTCCGATAAACTAGCACAAGCTGTGCTTGAGTTTAGAAGTAAGACCCGGGTTACTGAGAGGATAATTCCCCCATTTTACTACAACGCTTATATTCTAGACACCCTCTGTTATAATTCTGAATTCCCCGTACTCGGCTGGAGGTGGACTCCGCAAGACCCCTCACCCATTCATATATATCACCAGAAAATGTGGAAGTCTTCTTATAAAGATCATTTATACCAAGTTTGTAATGGATTTATGTTGCCTATTCATTATTCCATTTTTGATAGACCTGCTCCCAAGATGTCTTATCTAGCCGGATTTGATTTAGCCGGAATAGCCAGTTGGTTTGGAGAAGAAAGGTTTACCTACATAAGAGTTTTTGGCAGCCAAGCCAGACCCCATGTCCTCCCTCTGTACATACCAGATAAGCTTCTAGCGAGGGAAATCTCTTACCAAATCATTTCCGAGAGTGTTACACAAACACTCAAGAAGAATAAAAAGCAAGGCTGGCCCTCTTTTCCTTTGAAGTGTGGTGTATATACCCTGCATGATCTCAAACATGCAGAAAAGGAAGCCACAAAAATCCAATCCTTGACTCTAGCGACTCTCCCAAATAGGCATTTTGATCCAAAAGAGGTTGCCTATAATGCTTTAGAACAGGCCAAATTGACAAGATTTGATCATCAGGAAGATCTCTTTGATGACCTGTTCTCCTCAGCCAAGTCAATAAGCCAGGTTAGGAAATTCGCCCTACAAAAGTACAATGATGAAGGGTTGACTGAGTTCAATAAACTTAGAGAACAGAGGTTGCAAACTCTGCCTCTAGATTTACTGGCAACGACCCCAGCAACATCATCAAGCGAGCCTGGTCGGCAACAGTCGAGCCTACCTCCTATTATAACAAAAGATCATAAAAAAGAACAGGAGGAAACGTAGAGGAAAGAACAGGCAGAAAAGCAGTGGAGAGCACAAGAAGAACAAGAGGAAAGAGATAGAGGAACAACAGAGAAAAGAACAAGAGGAAAGAAAGAGGAAAGAGATAGAGGAACAGCAGAGAAAAGAACAAGAGGAAAGAAAGAGGAAAGAGATAGAGGAACAGCAGAGAAAAGAACAAGAGGAAAGACAAAGGAGAGAACAAGAAGAGCAACAGAAGAAACAACAGGAAGAAGTGCAGAAGGAGTCTGAAGCCGAAAAGCAGAAACAAACCACCATTGACCCCGAATTGCTCCAGCAGTGGAAGCAATTTGACTCTATTATCAGTGGGATGGAATGTTCCAAAGATACAGACACTTCCAAAACAAATGATACGCAGGACATCACTTCACCTCAGGTTCTAAGTGGAACCAACGGCCCACCCATTTCTAAGGATGTTGAAGTAATACCAAAAGCTCCCTCTGACCAAATCATTCTACAGGTAGAAGATATTCCTCCCCTGGATGTTTTCTACAGCCCGAGGCATAGAGCAGTGGTCAAACGATAAAGGAAAAGAAGGAAGATTGATCAACCTTCCCTTTTCCAGGAACAAACTGTCACGGGCAGTGTGGTTTGGAAAGAGGAATTCGACCCCTCCGATGATCTAAGAAAACTGTCGCAGTATGCAGGAGCCTATTCAGCAGCGACAATCGATAAGGCATTAGAGGTAAGTCTTTTACTAAAGACTAAAGACCAAGAAATTTTTGCATTGCAGGCAGAGTTGGCTGAATCAAGGCAGAAGGCAGAGCAAGCGGAACAGCAATTGTTGACACAGCAACAAATGAACAGTCAATTAACTCAGCAGTTGCAAGCAGAGAAGCAGAGGATCGACCAAAGTGCGATCCAAAAACAGAAGGAGTTATCGGAGGCATTGGCACAATTGAGGGCAGCAAATGAGCAAATGATGAAAACAAAAGATGAGCAAATAGCTCAATTGTCATCGCAGCTCGAAATCATAAAGGGCACTCCACAAGTGGATGAGTTCAGAGCAGAAGAATTGCAAATAAACAATGCATTAATATCACAAATTAGGCTCCTGTGTCAACAACTCACTGAGGCAGAGCCATTGTGGGAGCTAACTACATCCATAAATCAGCAGGTAGAGAAGGCTAGGAATGAGTTAGACCAAGCTGAATAAATCATAACCGCATATCTTGATTGGCAAGATTCTGATCTAGGAAAGCAGCGAATTTGCCCAGGATCCAAGAAACATATAAGGACATACTCTTCACAGAATGGAAAATTCAGGTGATGAAAGTAGAGAGGGCGGCTTCAAGAAGTAAATCAACTTCCAGCAATCTAGTTGATTTGGTTAACAACACTCTCTACTTAGCGAATAAGATTTCCCAATGTACACCAGGAAAGATAACAACAGCAAACATGATAGAGCAAACGTGTTATCCTGACTTGGAGGAAAAGGGGAGATTAATCGCTGGGGTTAACACTTTAACCTTCGATGCATATTGGCTCTTCCTTATTAAGCCACACACATAGAGATCCGGCCTTAAGTGTTTAACAGATGCAATTGGGTGTATAATTCCCGATATTCAAGATGCCACATATGCCGCCCAGCTCAGTTCGTGCCTCAACAAATCGCCTGAAGTAGAGCCAATGCTTGCGATAAGTCAGCTCAGATTTAAAGGCAAGCAGCCTACCTGATGAATCATGCCGCCGATTGCCAGATTGCTGAGGGAAATAGGATTAATATTTATTGATACCAATTTAGTAGCATTTCAGTTTCATAGATATTTAGTTTAATTTAGTATTTATAGACCCTTTCCTGTTTTTAGAAAGGGTCATAAAGTTTTGTATCAGACTTAATAGACTGAAGTTTGCACTTCTGTGCTTCAGTCAATATTCTTTTATAAAACTGGACCAGTTGTTCTTAATTCAACAAGAAAGGTTTTATGCAATCGTGCACTATTGTCTTTGTTGGAATGTTTTTTGCGTTGAAGGAAGAACTACAAATAGCGATTGATATTGGGAGTGTTGCGTAGCTCATATGGTATTTCTATCTATGTCTGAATTCATTCCTTTCATATGAATTGCTATGTGATTATTCTTGCTATTATTGATTATATGCATGCGACATAACAGTAGATCTGTATTCATTCCACTATTGGATGTTTTATGATGTGTTTCTTTTAAATCATGTATATTTCAATGATATAAATGATGAGTGTGGTAATATAGTTATAATCGCTTTTCTTAACTATTTAGGCACAACAATCTTGAATGAGTTAATATCTATGTCTCAAAGATGGAGTCATCTACATGCCTGTCTTTAGACGCAGACCATCAAATGCTACACTTTAAAGCTCAATAGATTCCCGGGATATATTATAGTTTATATATTCTTGTCGATAGTTAGTTATTCGCCCCGCCAGCTTAGATTATAAATCTTCCATTTATCCCGTTTATCCAATTTTGGGAAACTGGTCCCATTATCCCCAGTCGGAGCCACTATTCCAAACGGAAAAGGAGCTGTACTAAGGTCCGGACCGGGTGGTTATCCCCAATGTTGTTGCAGCGATTTTCGAGGCATCAACAGGAGGCTAGGTTTTTGTTACAAAAGACATACAAAAGGAATTTGTCATATATTTTAATGATTTGTTCTCAGCCAGAACAGAGGTGGACATTCTTGGCCATCTTTTGGGGTGTGGAGGCTTTTCCCAGTATCTTCACACCATCATTAAATGATTAATTAGGTAAGCTGGTGACTATTGAAGAGCTTCATAAGACTCTGAAAACATTTGTGAGAGATAACTAATTGGAGGAATATTCTTGGTGATATCAGGAACTAGAGCTAGGTCCTATCGAGGAGGAAATTCCTCAAGTTTAGGGTGAAACTCCCATGCAAAAAGCCCCTCTCTCAGATAAAAAAATCTTAGTTGAATGGGTCAATTGGATCTCTGACTGTGACCATAGCAGTGGTTGGTTCAATTGATACATGAAAACTATATACTTTTATTGAAAAATGAAACTCTTTTTGGGACATACATTGGTGGATAGACAGGAGCATCAGGAGGACATCCTTCATTCAAAAGGAATGCATTTACCACCATCTTAGTAAAGTGGATCAGAGGTTAGAAAAAATTGAACAACAACTTAGCATAACCCCAATGATGGAAACAAATTATGAGGACTCAAACGAGCCTATGCATATTACAGTATTTGATTCATACCCATCAAAGAAGTTATTTGATTTCCATCGTTTGTGTCTTATTATATAGGTATTTCTAGGTAATTTATCTCAAGAAAGGACTCAGGTAATATTTAGTCATTTGTAGTCTTTTTTTGTGATCAATTATCTTTGTCCTCTCTACAAATATTTTTTTCCTTGGTTATGGTTAGGTCTCCCTAGTGAGAGGCTCACAAGTCAGATCTATCCTTTAATGTAATATCAAGCTTTTGAAGCCAATAAGATTTAGCTTACAAAAATAATATATTCATATAAATATATATATTTTTAATGGAAAAATCCATTATATATATATAAACTTAAATTAAAAAATATAAAATAAATTAGAGTAAACATATTTCATGTTAGTTAAATTTCAAATAAAAATTTGCAATCATGTTAATCAAGGTTTTCTTTTGTATCCTAAAGGAACTGAGCAACCACCAGACATGTAACCACTAATGAACCTCTAGGGGTTTACGACCTATCCTCCTTGTCATAAAACATTTCACTTCAGGGGGATTTGAACTTGGGTTGCCTTATTTCCACAATTTCACAAAATTCAAATTAACCAATTGAGTTGTCCCCCAGGACCATATGAATCAAGTCTAAATTTTTATTTATATGTATAATTTTTTTAATTAGAAAATTCCACATAAATTAAAGGAAAAAATTGATATAAAATAAAGTTGTTTAAAATTTAGAAATAAAAAAAAAAAGCAAAAATACTTCCTAGTAATGCAATTAAAAATGGAGTTGTCTATAAGTGAGACTATTGGACACCTAATCTGTTAAGGGTTGGTGTGGAATGTAAACAATCACTAGAGTCCAAGAGATCACTTGGAATATGAAAACAAGGGTCACTAGACTTTTATAAAGGTACATCATTGTGAATAATTATGGATTTAACACTTATCTTAATTTGTTGTCCATTATTCTTTTCTATGTTTAATATGTTATCAGACAAGACGTACTCCTTCCCTGCCCATATTTGAGCCACTAGTTTTGTGGATTTTCTACATGTTATTTATGTCATTTTTTCTCCCAGTCAGGAGCGTTTCCTTTTCTCACCAAACCTACTTACATAAAATCTACAGTCTGCATTTAATTCCCTAAAATTATGCTCCTGAACTCTGTGTTGAACGAGTTGCATATTCTCTGGCATTGAGAGGGATGCTCCTTTTAATAAATGATGTATGATGCTCTTGATATGTGGGATGTATACATTGAATTTTTTTGGATGATGTGACAACATTGAAAACTTAGACGTTGCATTCATTTCAGTTAGCTACATTGAGTTATTTACACTTATGTTGAAGCGTTACTCAAAATAGAGCATTGAAATAGTGGTATGCACTATGAAGTTTTATATGCTGGTTACTATTAATTTTTCTCAGTCATTTCATCTATTAGGCCTACTTTTCTCTTAACAAGTTCATTCTCCTTTCTCCTATGTTATCTTGAATGAGAACGACGTAAAATTTCAAGTGTCTTAGGGCTTATTTTCTAATAGATTGGATGTGTTGATTAATCATTGTCGTGCTGAGCTTCTTGCAAGGACAAGATTTGAAAGTTGAGTTCTACTGGTTTTCAATCACATTCATAGTGGACAGCATACAGCTTGAATGCTCTTTTATATCTGAAGTCATTTGTTCATATTTGAGACTTATTGGGAAGGCAACTTGTTGTTAGCAATACGAGTTGTGTTCATGTTGTTTAAGATCAACATCATATAAATAGCAAGGCTTCCTTTGGAGTGTGGATTGACATCTTTAGTGGTCCACCCTTTTTGGAATTTCGTAACATTCCAACGTATAGTTGAAGCTCTTATCTGAAAGATATTCCACTAATGGTATATTTTCTAGTGCGCAACTCCTACAGGTAATGTACACTCCCTGCGCTGCTACTCAAATGCCTGAACTTGCAAAAGAAACATTGAATGAAATGTAGTAAGAGGGTATAGATTGTGTGTAAATGGAATATATAACCTCAAAATCAATATTGGTAGATCCTCTTGGTTTGTCAAATTCAGACGTGAATTAGGTTCTATAGCACTTTGTATGCTCCGTTGGTAAATGCATCCTCCATATCTGACTCCTTAGGACTAGGTCTACCATCTCGAGGAATTACTTGTTTGGTCAAGAAAGAGTTTGGTGGCGGATTTGAAACACTTCATTGTGATTTTCTTTTATTAGATCACTGTTATCAATTTCATTCAACAAGCTAAAGCGGTGTAGTGAATTCAAAGATAAAATATAAACAAAATTGAAAAGATGTAGATGTAGCTCACAGGTGTGGCCTGCACCTGGAGACTACACTCACAAAACAGAGAGATCACTCTCGTACACTCTATTACACATCAAATGAAGGATTACATCATTTAAGTACAACTCCAGAAATTAGGGAGTTGCAACCACACTCCTAAATTCTAGGAACAAATCCTAAACTAAGGAGATTCGTTACAACTATGTAACCATTTCTCCATTAATACAAAATAATATTTAATTATTTTCAACTCCCCCCTTTAATGGAGAAAGGGTTCTCCTGGACTCCTAACATCCCTCTAAACAATTCAAACTTTATTCGTGCAAGAGGCTTTGTAAAAATATCAGCCACATTGTCACAAGTTTTACAATATTCAACAATAATTTCCTTTGACTATACTTTCTCTCTAATAAAATGGAGCTGAGTGTCTATATGTTTGGTGTTTTTATGGAACACTAGATTGTGTGCCAATTTAATGGTACTCTGGTTGTCGCTTTTGATGGAAGTGGAATTCTTCTGTTCTTTTCCTGCATCCTTGAGAAGCCTTCTCAACCAGATCGCTTCACATGTCGCTGCACACAATGCTTGATACTCAGCTTCACATGATGACAAAGCTACAATACTCTGCTTCTTACTACTCCATGCTATGACCCCGGATCCTATGTTGAATGCATAACCTGTGATGGACTTTCGATCATCCAGGTTACCTGCCCAGTCTGAGTCTGAAAAACCTGCTAGAGTAACATCAGATACGTCAATGTATAAAATACCATAATTAACAGTACCACACAGATACCTTAACACGTTCTTTGCTGCTATCCAGTGACTTTCACGTGGTTTTGACATAAATTGGCTCAACACACTAACAGAGTATGCTAAGTCAGGTCTGGTTGTTGTAAGATATATCAAGCTGCCAACCAGCTGTCGGTACATTGTAGCATCAACCTCTTTAGTGCCGTCATCACTTCTCAACTTCAGATTCTGCTGCAAAGGTGTCGCTGCTGATCTACACTGATCCATACCAAACTTTTCCAACAGATTTCTGGCATACTTCCCTTGGGTAAGAAAAGTTTGCCCAGTATCTCTGCATACTTCCAATCCCAGACAGTAATGAAGGCTTCCGAGATCCTTCATCTCAAAAACTTGTGCCATAAGCCTTTTGATTTCTCTAATTAAATCATCTGCATCTCCTGTTATAATCATGTCATCCACATACAAAGAAATCAAAATAATTTGCCTCTGATTATTATACTTGGTATACAAATTTGGGTCATTTAAGCTCCTATGAAAGCCATGCTCTAAAAAGAAAGAATCAACCTTTTCGTACCAAGACCTGGGTGCTTGCTTTAAACCATATAAAGCCTTTTTCAATCTGCAAACAAGATGTTCCTGCCCCTGCTTTACAAATCATTCTGGCCATACTATGTAAATTTCCTCTTTTAAATCACCATTTAGAAATGCAGATTTAACATCAAGCTGGTGTAATTCCCAATTACATTTAGTAGCTAAAGCAATAAGCATTCTGATTGTATTTAGCTTTGCTACAGGTGCAAAGGTATCATCAAAATCTATACCTTGCTGCTATAAATACCCTTTTGCAACCAACCTAGCTTTTAATTTCTCTATACTTCCATCTGCATTCATTTTTGGTTTAAACAACCATTTACATCCTATGGGTGTTTTATTCTTGGGCAGCTCAACTAAATCCCAAGTATCATTTCTAAGAATTGATTCCATTTCTTCATTCATTGCAGTCCTCCACTCCTTAAATTGACTAGCTTCTTTGTAATTAGCAGGTTCTACAATGTTTAAAGCTTTTGACATTAAAGCATAGTCTCTCAATTTAGCAGGTAATCGTGTCTTCCTACCTAACCTCCTTGGTAGGGGACTTACCTCAACTCTATCTATTTTAGCACTTGCATCCTCATTGATTACATTATCTGTCACTTCTTGTTCTTGTTTCTGCTCCTGCTCTTCATCTTCCTCATTGTTTTCTTCTATAAGCAATGGAATGTGGCAATCACTGTTAGAGTCCTCCTTTCCTTCTTCAACCTGTTCATGAAAAATGACATCTCTGCTTGCAAAAACTTTGTGAGTCACAGGATTATACAACTTATATGCCTTAAACTCAGTGCCATATCCAACAAATATACATTTCAATGCTTTGGGGTCTAACTTCTTCCTATTTGCCTTAGGTATATGAGCATAAGCTTTTGACCCAAAAATTCTTAAATGACTAACTGCTGGTTTGAGTCCAAACAATGCTTCAAAAGGGGTTTTGAAGCCTAGACATCTAGTAGGACTCCTATTCTTCAAATATATAACAGTGTTAATAGCTTCTGCCCAAAGACCATTTGATAGACACTTACCTTGTAGCATACTCCTTGCGCACTCCACAAGAGTTCTGTTCTTTCGTTCTGCCACTCCATTCTGTTGTGGAGTGTGTGGCACTGTGAATTGTTGCATAATCCCATGCTGCTTGCAGAATTTCATGAACTCTCCTAACCTGTATTCTCCCCTTTGGTCCGAGCGGAGAATCTTTATCCTTTTTCCTGTTTGGTTCTCTATCATAGATTTAAACTCTTTAAAGTACCGAAAGGCTTGACTCTTTTTACTTAGAAAGTACACCCATGAAAACCTAGTGCAGTCATCTGTAAACAACAGAAAGTACAATGCTCCTCCTAAAGACCTAGTTTGCATAGGTCCACAAATATCTGTATGCACTAGTTCTAGAGTGTCTCTTTCCTTTCCATTGACATGTAAAGGGAACTCTTCTCTATGCATTTTCCCTAATGCACACCCATCACAATCCATCTTAACATTATGAAAAACAGGCAGTCTTGTAGGAATTTACAGGGTAAGTTCCTCAGAAAGAACACCAAAAGGACACCGCTCACAACCAGATCACAGATCAATACACCAGTATTTTTGACGTGGTTAAAACCCTCAAAGAGGGAAACAGTCCATGGCCTGCGCCAACGTGGCTACTACAGGCAATTTATTAATCAAAGAATGAAAATTTACATAAGCTTCTCTCATGCACGGATTACCCGAACAATGACCCTCCATGCGCTTTAAATAGAACTCATGGACCAATCGGGTGTCAAGCCACGGATCAAGTGTCGGTAATACCGAGGAGAGAGTGAACCGTCAGATCACTACATATCATGACCGTCGGATTGTAAGTTACAAAATGTACAACGGTAAAGAAACACACTTTACCTAACTCTATACCTAGCTCTAAACTAGACCAAGTTGAACTTATCTATTTCCTATGTGTCGGAATATCCTGACATCCCCCCTTAAGAACAACTTAGGATAGGATTGAAGGATTTACAAATATGACACAATAGGAGAAGGAAGGAGGCCCTAGAGCCTATCCCCCCTTAGTGACAACTTCCTGAACTCCAAGCATATATCGAAGTTTAGTGAACTTCGCCTCTGTGAGAGCCTTTGTGAAGATGTCTGCAACCTGATCATCTGTTGAACAATATTGCACTTCAAGAACATGGTCATGAATGAGCTTTTTGATGAAGTGCATTTGTAGTTCAATGTGTTTACTGCGCTGATGCTGGACTGGATCTTTGCATAGCTGAATGGCACTTTGATTATCACACCAAAGTGTGGTTGGATGCTGCTGCTCAAAGCCAAACTCTGATAGGATCTGACGAAGCCACAAGGCTTCCTTACTAGCTTCCACGGCACCACGATACTCTGCTTCTGCTGACGAAAGAGAAATGGTAGCCTGTTTCTTACAAGCCCATGTAATAGGTCCTGAACCAAGAGTGAAGACATAACCCGCAGTAGACTTCCGATCATCAGGGTCACCAGCCCAATCAGAATCAGTGAAACCAACTAATAGAGGAGCTGCTTCGGCACTGTAATGAATCCCAAACTGTACTGTACCTTGAACATAACGAAGTATTCTTTTGGTTGCTTTCCAATGACTTTCACGGGGGTTTTGCATAAAACGAGCAACAAGGCCAACAGCAAAGGAAAGATCAGGACGAGTATGGGTTAAATACAAGAGTTTTCCTACAAGTTGACGGTATAAGGTAGCATCAACTTCAGGAGAAGTACAAGAGACTGAAAGTTTGACTCCAGACTGAAAGGGAGAAGGGGCTGGCTTACAGTCTTCCATGTGAAAATGGCAAAGAATATCACAAGCATACTTGGACTGGGAAAGGGAAATACCCTCCTTGGATTGCAAGACTTGAAGACCGAGAAAATAGTGTAAGTGTCCTAAGTCTGTGATTTCAAATTTCTTTTTAAGGCTGGACTTCACATGGTTGATAAGGTTGGGATCACTACCAGTAAGAATAAGATCATCAACATAAAGAACAAGGATGATAAGAGAGTTTCCCACTTTCTTGGTGTAGACAGTATTGTCAGAATAACACCGAGAAAAGCCAGATTCTAAAAGAAAGCTATCCATTTTGGCATACCAAGCCCGAGGAGCTTGCTTGAGACCATAAAGGGATTTCTTAAGTCGACAAACAAGGCTGGAGTCTGTTTGTATGAAGCCAATGGGTTGTTCCATATAGATTTCTTCCTGCAAGTCCCCATGCCAGAAGGCAGATTTAACATCCATGTGATGGACTTCCCATTTTAAAGAGGCAGCAAGGGAAAGAACAAGGCGGATAGAGTTCATTTTGGCAACAGGGGAGAAGGTTTCAGTGTAGTCAATGCCTTCAACTTGTGAAAAGCCCTTAGCAACAAGACGATCTTTATGTTTATCAACTTTCCCATCTGGTCCATACTTGGTTCAATAAACCCATTTACATCTAACAAGTTTGCGTCCCTTTGTTAGAGGAACAAGATCCCATGTATCATTTGTCAACAATGAATGATATTCTTCATTCATAGCTACTTCCCAATGTGGATGGCCTGAAGCTTCTGCAAAAGTGTCAGGATCATGATTCACTGGAGCTTGAGCCAGTAAAGAAGAGGCTATTTCAAACAGAGAACGTGTACGTCGCTGATCTGTAGGATCACCGGCAAGATCACCTGCTGCATCCCGAGTAGCACAGACCCATCTTGGAAGTTGAGGATCCTGAGAAGGTGGGGGAGGATTATCATCCTCACTTTCATCATCTGAAGAAGAAATGTTTTCAAAAGTAGAAGAGATAGGAAGAGGTGGCACATCCACCGGACTAGGCTCGCAGGCCGATTTATTTTCATCAAATTTTACATCTCTTCTAATGATAACATTTTTGGACTTAAATGGAATAAGTCTATAACCTTTTACATCTTCAGAATATCCAACAAAAGTACATTTCTCACTCTAAGGTCTTAAAGCTTTATGCTTTTCATCTGGAATATGGGCCCATGCTTCACTTCCAAAAACACGAAAGTGACTTACATCTGGTTTAATGGAACTCCAAGCTTCTTCTGGAGTGATATTCTTTAGAACCTTAGTAGGAGTGCGATTGATTATATAATTTGCACAATTAATTGCTTCGGCCCAAAAACTAAGACTGAGTCCTTTAGATTGCAGCATACAATTAGCCATTTCCTTTAAGGTGCGACTTTTCCTTTCAGCTACACCATTTTGTTGTGGAGTGTATGGAACAGTATGTTGCATTTGAATTCCATTTTTGGTGCAAAAGTTGATGAATGTGTTTTTAACATATTCTCCACCATTATCAGTTCTTAGCTTAAGAATTTGATGTCCAGATTGTTTTTCAACAAAGACTTTGAAGGCCAAAAATGTGTTAAATACTTCGCTCTTGAGTTTTAAGAAGTATACCCAAGTGCGTCTGGAGAAATCATCAATGAAAGTTAAGAAATACTTGCAGCCAGAGAATGAAGCAACAGGAAGTGGACCACATAAATCACTGTGCACAAGCTGTAAAGGGGCTGAGGCGTGCCAAGAGGCACGTTTGTCAAAACTGTCCCGATGATGTTTTCCGAGTACACATCCGGAACAAACACCATCTCTGCAAGATACCATAGGAAGACCTGTCACCATATTTTCTTTACATAGATGCTGAAGGGAGCGATAGTTTAAGTGACCAAATCGCTCATGCCAAAGTTTGCTCACTTCATCATTATGAGCAACAAATACTGAGGGAAGATTTGATGACCCAAAGTTGTGAAACTTATACAACCTTGTGGAATCATCAGCAATACCAGTAGCTAGAATCTGTTTAGGATCTCTTAGATCCTTGATTACAACATCATGAGGTGAAAATTCGACAATTTTACCTTCACCTGAATGAGTTATCTGATATACAGATAGAAGGTTGCAGGATAAGGTTGGAACACATAATACATCATTAAACTGACCATTGTCTAGATGAACAGTTCCAGTCCCTACAACATTAAGAGATCTATCATCACCAACATATATATTTTTGGTGTTACAATCATTTAAAGAAGAAAACATGGCTTGGTTTTTGGCCATGTGATAAGAGGCTCCAGAATCAATGAGCCACTCATGAGAAGGAGAAGAAGAAGATACATTTAATGCATAACCAGACTGAGATGATTGACAACGACATGCAGAAAGTGCCATTCCGGAAGTTGAAGTTGAAGTATGCTCTACATGGATGTTATGTTTCTTCATTGCGGCTTCCAAGGCTTCCATCTTCTTAAAGCATTTAGATTCTAAGTGGCCATCTCGATTACAAAAGTTACAATGTCTATCAGTCTTCTTCCATTTGTTTTTATTGGTCTTATCATTTTGCTGAAATGATCTTTCATTTTGAGGCTGAGTTTGCTTAGGACCCTTGTTTGGTTTAGGACCATTCTTTTTAGGATATGACTTCTTAGGATTCTTTGAATTTGGTTGCTGCGGGCGGCTAACGCTTTCTTGGAAGAGTTTCCAAGATTAAGAAGACCAAGGTGTAAGAGTTTTTCTTGTTCTCTTATTAAGGAATCACAAAAGGAGTCAAAGGAAGGGGCCTTGTAGTCTTTTCCTTGACAAATGAAAGCTTCCCTTGTAGAATGGAAAGTGGAAACAAATACAGAGTAGGCTGGTCCCAACTTAGTAAGGATGGAATAAATAAGGTTACCATCTTCTTTCTTAACCTTAACACCTTCCAAGAGATATCTAAGGGTCTTGAATTTGGACAAGAAATCTTCAAAGCAAGAAAAATGATTAGGATCCAAAGTAAGCAACTCATTTTCAAGTTGATGGGCTCTAATTTCATTTTTAATCCCAAAAACTTTAGCGATTTTTTCCAATGCTTCATGAGGAGTCTCAAGTTCTGCAATATGGAATCTAAGATCAGGAGAAATAGACATCCCTATCAAACCACGTGCTTGATCTTGTCTATTTTCCCATTTTGCAGCCTTGTCTTCATCTTTTGGTTTCTTCTCTTGGTCTGTGGCTATTCTGTAGAGACCTTTACTTCTAAGTAAATCTTCCATGTAGGCTACCCATTGGAAGTAGTTAGTGTTGTCAAGAATGACTTGGCATGGACTTTCCATTTAAAAAAAAAAAACTGAAGCTGAAGATGCTGAAAGTAAGTGTCCCAATGGATAGATCTCGAAAAATTAGGCTGTTTAAAAAAAAACGGCTCTGAAAAAGGCTTCCGGATGAAGAAGTTATGGCTTTTTGAAAAAAAAATTGTTGAAGTTGCCGGCAAAGTGCGCGAATGTGCGGGAATGAAAAAATCCGCCCCCACAAAATGGAGACTTGAACCCAAGACATCTACTCTCTTAAAATAGCCTTGAACCAATTGATCTATACAAAAAATTTGAGAGAGAGAGAGAGAGAGAGAGGGGGGGGGGGCCTTGGTTTGCGTGCTTGCCTTGAGAAAGCTCTTTTTCCCTACAAAACACAAAACACAAAACCCAACACGAATATGCAAAGAAAAACGAACCTTGCGGCTCGAAGTTAGCTTTAGCCAAAAAACTAGATATTTAAAAAAAATGAACCTTGCGGCTCGAAGTTAGCTTTAGCCGAAAAACTAAATATTTTTCTCAATGTTTCTGATTTTCCGAGATCACACTAAGGTGCAGGGAAAAGAGCATACGCATGAGAAAAATCCTTCCTTTCTGTTTCTGATTTGCCCAGATCGCACAGAGTCGCAGGGCAAAGAGCATATGCAGAAATGAAAGGTATAGATCCGGTTAAAAAAAGGGCTAAATAAACCGAAACCGAAATAAGTAGAGAGAAAATAACAGTAAACTGCAAAAACACTGTATACCTCCCGATCTGAAAAATGACGCAGCTAGGGCTACCGGAAACCTTTTCGCGTGAAACAAAAGGGGTTCCTCACTGGAACAGATGCTCCGAACGCAACAGAGCAGTCCTCTCGACCCTAAAGCAGTCAAAAACAACATATCTAGGAAATGACAGCCGCATGCAGTTCTACCGGCTTCAGATTTGGATCACCAACGGACGCGGCCTTCAAATAGCTCTGATACCATGTAGGAATTTACAGGGTAAGTTCCTCAGAAAGAACACCAAAAAGACACCGCTCACAACCAGATCACAGATCAATACACCAGTATTTTTGACGTGGTTAAAACTCTCAAAGAGGGAAACAGTCCACGGCCTGCGCCAACATGGCTACTACAGGCAATTTATTAATCAAAGAATGAAAATTTACATAAGCTTCTCTCATGCACGGATTACCCGAACAATGACCCTCCATGCGCTTTAAATAGAACTCATGGACCAATCGGGTGTCAAGCCACGGATCAAGTGTCAGTAATACCGAGGAGAGAGTGAACCGTCGGATCACTACATATCGTGACCGTCGGATTGTAAGTTACAAAATGTACAACGGTAAAGAAACACACTTTACCTAACTCTATACCTAAATCTAAACTAGACCAATTTGAACTTAACTATTTCATATGTGTCGGAATATCCTAACAAGTCTGTCAACCATACCTTTTCTCTGAAGTAAGATGAGGTCGTGCAGATTAAGATGGCCGAATCTCTAATGCCATAGATTTTCGAATCTTGATCCGGCTACGACCATTGCTTGCTGTGGCATACTCTTCGCATCTAATCTGTACAAGCTCCCCACGCGCACTTCTTTTGCAACTATTTCCATCTGGCTGTCCTTAATAACACAGTTATTCTTAAAGAATTGCACTTGCATATCCTGGTCAGTAATCATTGAGACAGAGACCAAATTTTTCTTAATTCCTGGAACATATAATACATTTTTAAGATGCCTAATGTCTCCACTAGGTAATTTTACAGGAATGTCACCATGTCCTTTGATCTCATACCCACTATCATCTCCTAACTAAATTTTCGACCCACATGATGTTTCTTCAAGAAATTCAAACAATTCCTTCTTACCAGTCATATGTGAGGATGCACCTGAGTCGACATACCATTTGTCGTCCTCATCTCCCTTTGAAACTGAAAGAGCACAATCGACTGTAAATAGTCGAAGTTTGTGGCTGTGTTCCTCCTCTTCTCCAGCAAAACAACCCTGATGTTTCCTCTGTTTGCTTCTTTTCTCATCCGCCTACTTCTTATAACATTATTTAATCTGATGACCAGGTTTTCCATAGTAAAAACATTTCTCAACATAATTATCAGTCATACCTCTAAATGATCTCTTTTGAAATGTGTTGGCTCCTTTCTGTTGCTGCTGCTGCGGTTGCTGGTGCTGATGCTGCTTCCCTCTGTACTGCCTCCTTTTTGCCATCAAAGCAAGATCATTGCTCTGAGTTTTCAAATTTTTCCGCCGCTCTTCTTCCTGCAGCAAGATCCCAGTCAGTTCTTCAAATGAAGGGACTTTCTCCCTTGCTAACAGCCCTGTGATGAATGTCTGATATTCATCAATCATTCTGTTCAATGTGAGCATGACCAGATCTGAATCGGAAACTTTCTCTCCGATTGCTCCCAGTCTGTCACTCAAATCCTTGACTCTGGCAATGAATCCAGCAACGGACTCATTCTCCTCCATCTTCAATGCAAACAACTTGCCTTTAAGTGACAAGACATGGTTTGTATTCTGCGTCTCGTACAGGTTTTTGATTGTCGTCCAAATGTCTGCGGCCGATTTACAGTCTCTAATGTGAGGGATAACACCGTCCTTGATGGACATTTTCAATATGACCTTCACTTTCATCTCCCTTTTATCCCAATCTTGTTCTTGTGTTGTTGTTCCAACTCTCGTTTCATTTCCTGTGACAATCGCCCACGCATTTGCACTTTCGAGCAAAGTCTGTATCTTGAATTTCCAGTTATTGAAATTTGATCCATCGAGTTTGCCAAACTCGTGGAGGTATGATTCTAAACTATTATTCATATTTACTTAAAAATAGATCCAAACCTCTGAAGAAAAAAAAAATTGTACCTTCAATGTGCCACCACCGGGCAAGTCCGATCTGCTGCCACCGAACAGATCCGAAACTTCACTGCGCCACCACCGGGCAATACGCCTCCACCGGGCAAGTCCGATCTGCTGCCACCGAACAGATCTAGGACTTCACTGCGCCACCACCGGGCAAGTTCGATCTGCTGCCACTGAACAGATCTAGTACTTCATTGCGCCACCACCGGGCAATACACCTCCACCGGGCAAGTCCGATCTGCTACCACCGAACAGATCTGGGACTTCACTGTGCCACCACCAGGCAATACGCCTCCACCGGGCAAGTCCGATCTGCTACCACCGAGTAGATCAGGAACTTCAGCACGCCACCACCGGGCTGCTCTGATCTACTTCCACCGAACAGATCCACAAATTGAAAGTGCCACCACCGGGCAACTCCAATCTACAACGAAAAATTGCAGATTTTCAGAGAGAAAGAGGTTGTCTCTTTGGCGCTTTGAACAGCTATTGATCCGTGGCAATTCAGTTACTTTTTCGCTAGCACGCTTATCAGCCTCAAACCCATGCTAATGGGCACGTCTGTTCACTGAAAAATCACGCCAATCAGCTTTTGCATTTAAAGGCACGCAACAAGTCTGAGCCAACCCTTTCTTGCACTCAGAGATGATCAGTCATCTGAGATCCATCTTCAGGTGTTACTATAGTCCACCTAAACTCCACTGCCATTACAGTTGTCTAATCAATAATGCATCCTAAGAAAAATAAGGCTATCCCTACTTTGAGCTCTAATACCAAGATAAAATATAAACAGAATTGAAAAGAAGGATATGTAGCTCACAGGTGTGGCCTGCACCTGGAGACTACACTCACAAAACAAAGAGATCACTCTCGTACACTCTATTACACATCAAATGAAGGATTACATCATTTAAGTACAACTCTAGAAATTAGGGAGTTGCAACCACATTCCTAAATTCTAGGAACAAATCCTAAACTAAGGAGATTCGTTACAACTATGTAACCATTTCTCCATTAATACAAAATAATATTTAATTATTTTTAACTTTCAGAACCGTGATTATTCATGAAGTTCAACGTTTGAATAGTTGGACAATAGATGGTGTTGACTCGAGGTTCAATAAAATAGTGATTTGGCTGCCCTCGGATTAAGAGATATTTGTGCAGCTATAGGACGAGGTCTCTCATTCAAATCACTAGATAAAAAATCATTTCATCGCGAGGTTTGAGGTTGAACATGGAGGTGTGAAGAATCTATGCATCAAGTCACAATCATGTTGAAGATTTTTGAATAGTGCATTGAAATAGTGTGAGTTGCAATGCATTAAAATCCTGCACTAATTAGGCATATGGTGCATTTGGTGTGGTTAAATTTGATGTGTAGATGGCTACTCCGAAGTCATTTTACTCCATCCCAAATTCTAGTCTTCGAACACCTTGCTACGATTCCACCAAACTGTGTTGCTTTTTCTTCACTATGGTGCGTTGAATCAACTATACCATGGAATCTGTATGGTTTATTGATTTATTTTTTTAAATCTTCCTTACTGATTTGCTTTGCATTGGAGCCATGATATATATTATATGATGGTCAAGTTTTTAAAGGATGACGAACATGTAAATCAATTACTCAATACTATTTCGAACATGTCCCTTTTTCTATTTTGATTAAAGTAGTGTGCTCGTGTTAGCTATCTATGCTTGGTGCCTTACGTGAATAAGTTCTATTTGATTCGTTGTGTAAACTTGAAAATGGCCAAACTTGATGATGTATTAGAGATGTTGAATACTCTAATACATTCCATTATAGATGAGATGGTAAGTATCAACAAGGACACTCTTTTCAGCATTAGAATCTGTCTGCAAAATGCACATGCCAAAATTGGTTTTTTGTAGTGTGAATCTTAGTGACAACAAGAGGATCTATAACAGCGTAGTCATCATTCAGAACCTATTTTTGTTCATAACAATCCCATTTTTTAGTCGCAAGTTGACTCCCATCAACATGTGTAAAATAGTAAAGACATCAAAGTTGAGGTTGATTCAAGAGCAGATTTGCATACAAGTGTGGAAATTCAACTTACACTTCCCAAGCCAATGATCAGGTCTTGGGAAGAGCTTGTCGACAATAAGCATAAAATAGGTCTTGGATATGACAAGGAGGTTTCTCTTCATATTTGATATTATTCAAAGCCCTTCCAATATCAAAGTGATGATTTCTTCAGGATGATTCATATTCACCTTTTTCTTCTCCTTCTCCACAACAACATATTATGAAATACCAACATTGTGACAGAGTTGATCATGTGAAAGATCATTGTTTTTATCTTCAACCATGCAAGCATTGTGGTTAGCACACTCATTCTTCAAACATATGCTTAAAAAACAAGCCTCTTGGAAGAACAAAGGTTCACCTTGGATGGATCACTTCTTAACAGTGGGCTTCAACAACCAAGAAGATATTTCAGTCATATGTCAGAGATTTTTCTAGAGTATTGAAAAGTCTTGTAGTTGAATTTTCCTCATCTTCTCACTTTGTATCTGACAGGGGGGAATTGATGTTCCTCTATAAGTCTCAAAGATACATCAAGCGATCTTGAGTGACAACCTGAACCTGTTGCTTGAGCCTACAGCCAAAGACAACCATACCCAAATTCATAGTTGTAACCAAAGACAAAGAAGCCCCTAATCATACCTTTGGTTGGTGGCCTTCCTTAAACCGCCACAGGTTGCAAACCTCCTTTTTTTTTAGGTTGAAGGGCTCCCTCTCCAAAGCATTAAGGAGCACTTCCCATAGCATAATACTTCACCGTCTTGCCAAATTTGGAAGAGTTTGAGGAATTGCACTAAGTGTTCCTTTGTTTGGTGGCCTTCTTTAAACCACCATAAGTTGTAGACCTCCCTTTTATTAGGGTTAAGGTCTCCCTCTTCAAATCATTAAGGAGCACTTCCTCTAGTAGAAGACCTCAACTTCATTCCATATTTAGAAGAGTTCTGGGAACTGCACTAAGTGTTTCAGCTTTGGTGGTCATTCTTAAACCACTGTTGGTTGAGACCTTGAGTTCTCCCACCTAATGCCATCATCTTAGAGAGAGCATTCACCCAAGTGTTGTCATGCATTTTTAACATTTTGTATTACTAGTCCCTTCTGGGACTCATACATACCCCTTTGGATTAGGGGGGAATGTTGGACACCTAATCCACTAAGGGTTTGTGTGGAATGTAAACATTCACCAGAGTCCAAGAAACCACTTGCAATATGAAACCAAGGGTGATTGGACTTGTATAAATGTACATCATTGTGAGTTTGAGCCAACACTTGAACCTTTTGCTTGAGCCTACAACCAGAGACAACCATTCCCAGATTCAGTGTTGTGACCAAAGACAAAGAAGTCCCTAAGCATTCCTTTGCTTGGTGGCGTTACTTAAACCACTGCTGGTTGCAGACCTCTCTTTTTCTAGGTTGAAGGTCTCCCTCTCCAAAGCGTTAGGGAGCACTTCCTCTAGCATAAGACTTCAACTTCTTGCAATATTTAGAAGAGTTATGGGAAGCACACTAAGTGCTCCTTTGGTTGGTGGCCTTCCTTAAAACACCATAAGTTTTAGGCCTCCCTTTTTTCAGGGTTAAGGTCTCCATTTTCAAAGCATTAAGAAGCACTTCCTCTAGTAGAAGACCTGAACTTATTGCCATATTTAGAAGAGTTCCGGGAACTGCACTAAGCATTCTAGTGTTAGTGGTCATCCTTAAACTACTGTCAGTTTGGACCTCGAGTTCTCCCACCTTATGCAATCATCTCAGAGAGAACATTCAACATAGTGTTGCCATGCATTTTTGCACATTTTATATTACAACTCTCTTCTAGGACCCATACATACCCTTTCAGATTAAAGGGGGGAATGTTGGACACCTAATCCACTAAGGGTTGGTGTGGAATGTGAACAGCTACCAAAGTCCAAGAGACCACTTGGAATATGAAACCAAGGGTCATTGAACTTGTATAAATGTACATCATTGTGAATAGTAATGGATGGATTTAATGACCATTATTTCTGTCTATGTTTAAGAGAGACTTTTTGAAAAGTTTTGCCATTTATTTTTTGATCTAATTTGTCTAGAATCTCGTAGGGATTCATTGAAATCACAAGTTTGACGGGTGAACTCTTCACAATGGAAGTACCTTAGAGGGATTTTTAAGGCCGCAATAAAAAAACCATTTTAACCAACACAAATCAAAATTTCACTACAATAGTTTTTTACGAAATCCTAGCCTCAAATCCATAAAAAAACTCCAAAAATTTTGAAATATAAACAACCCTTTACTTTCAAAATAAAAATAAAATTAAATAAATTAAATAACTTCACGGAGACGGAGGCCATGATGAACGATTGAAGATCAAGAATCCAATGGAACCCAAATATTGTTGGGAAAGGGTGGAAAACCGACACATTTTTATTATTAAAAAGGGTGGAGAACCGACACCTTTTTATTGTTAATAATCGAAGATTCATTCATCAATCCACCGTATATAGGTTGGAAATAATTGTGTTCGAAATACAATTTGGTTTGGCGTCACAACACTCATCTTGGTTAGCACGAAATTCAATAGAATTGTTGTGGTTTTGAAGGTGGAACTGTTTGTAACTTAACAGAGGCGGCAGTTTTTACCCAATTCTCTGGGATTTGAAGGCATTTGGTTTCGGGCTGTGTCATAGAGTCTGTCTGCAATTGTTCGGCACGTTTATTTGGAAAGAATCGACTCGTTGTGAATTTGGGCAGTGGAAGGATGCATTGTCCAAGCAGAATCTATTATAATGCAGAGCAATCCAACAGTAACAATCCATCATTTGATGGGGCTTCACCTCCTCCCTATGAAGAAGCAGCAGCTCCGGCGTATTATCCCCCGGCTCCCGAACCTATGGTAGGCGCTACCCATGGTTGCGATCCGTCTAATTACAGCTACAATCAGCCCCACAGTATCAATGCCAATTACCCAAACCAATTTCTTCAATACCCACCTCCCAATGCTTTGCAATTCACACTCCAATCGCCCATAGCTTCGCCCACTCCTCCGGATGCTAATGGTAACTATTTCTATAGTAGTAACCCCACTGCACCTGTTTATAACTCCGCTGCCGCTGCCCAAAACCCTGCGTATGACCAGCGGTGTGCGTATCCTGGCCACAGAGGTTATGAAAACCTCGATTCCTTTCAGCCGCCTGGTTTTGATCAGAAATACTATGAGATCCCCGTTGGAAAAGAACCAGATTACGACAAGAACGGTTTTGATGTTTACGATGATGGTTTTGGCGGTGAAGTTTATAAATACGATGGGGAGCGAGCCGAGCCATATGGTGCTCACGGCACAGGTACAAGTGCGGGTTCAAAAACCCTAGCAGCGTTTGATGATTATGGGAATTTGACAAAGATTACGAAGGTTGTTCCAAAGGCTGAAACGCAGGATGGAGGAAACGGTGTGCAGAAATTCAGGGTGAAGATACTTCCAGATTCGGGTTCTCAGAGTGCCTTGGATGTGCTTTTCCAGATTGGTCTGGATGGGCTTCGAATGATGGATCCAAGCTCAAATAAAACATTAAGAATCTATCCTCTTGAGAATATTACGAAATGGGAGGTGAATGATCCTTCAATGTATACTTTCTGGGCAAAAAGTTCAGGTGATCTTGATCCCAGGAGGATAAGGTTACAATCAAACCGCTATACCACAAGTAAAATTCTTGACACAGTGGCAGCTGCTTGTGTTCAGCGTCGAGAGATGGTGGATGACACAAATAATAGCGATAGAAACAAAACATATAACCAACTCACAAAGAAAACATGGAAGAGATGTTGAAGTTATAATTTCAACGCAGCCCAAAAACCACCGAACGAAACCACAAAACTGCCCAGAAGCATATCGCACCGCTTTTACGGAAAAGCAGTTTCCGTATATTGGCCTCCGATGCGTTTTGGTGCAGGCACGTGGCTCTCGCCTGACGTAAGCAGCTCTGACATATCGGGAGCTATCGTTCACTCAAGTGAGGGCTTCCGATATCTTTCTCCACCGTAGGATTCGCTCCAGTGTTCTCCGCCATCGATCGACTGAAGGTGCACGGCCCTGCATCAAATTAAATGCTGCGTGGAGTAATTTAAAAACTTGGTTGACCATACCCTTCTTTAATGCATTGTCATAAACTTAGGTGAATAGTTAAGTTTTTTTTAATATGGGTATGGGCACGTTTCAATATTTTTTTATATATGTTTTTTTTTATATACGGCATGTATTAATGTTCGTAAAAACATGTTGTAATTTTTTTTTCAAGTGCGTTGACCATTTTTGTAATGAAAAAAATATAACAAGTGTAGTGTGCTTAGTGTGAGTTAGTTGCTCAAGGGAAGAAAAGAACACTGGTGTCTGCAGCAGCGTGTAGAACCAGAGGTTGTATGCACAGCAGTGCACAAGATACATACTGTAATGTTTTGTTTTGATTTTTGTAATGGAACGGTGAAAACGCAAGGTGAAATGAGAACAAAGTCCGTAATGTTTTATGTGCTGAAGGTTTTGTAAAATCCATGAGCGTATAATGAATTTGTTTTACAGTAGTAAACTTATGTAAGTTTTTTTTTACAGCAGTGAATGTAAAAGGGGATTTACAGCAGTAACCCCAGTTCAGTAAATTCTTAGAATTTTTTTTTATGGTGAATTACTCTGTTTCTCTGTGAAATTTTTTTTAAGCTCCTCTGTGCACAAAAAGATCCTGTGGAGGTAAAACAGAGCATTTCCTCTGTGTGATTGAATTTTGGTTTTTGGTATTTTTCCCATTAAAAATATCCAACAGTGGTATCACAGTAGGACCAGGCTCTTTAAAGAAGTTAAAGAAGCTGAAGGGAGAAGGTTGTTGCTGCAGCAAAACTTCTCAGGCAGACAGAAGACTCAGACAACGAAGGATGCAGGTATTCTTCATAGCTATCTTGTTTGTTATTGAAGAGACAGTCAGTGTTTTAAATACACAGTCAAGGAATGGCCAACACAAGCACTGGTATGGGTATGTTTAATACCCAGCTCCCACAGTTTAATGGGAAGAACTATGAATACTGGTCAATAACTATGAAAGCCTTGCTTGCTTCCCAAGACTTATGGGAAATAGTTGAAGATGGTTTTGAAGAACCAGCAGATGAAACTGAGTTCAATGCATTAACTCAGGGAGAGAAGGATCTGCTGAAGAGTAATAGGAAGAAGGATTCAAAAGCCCGTGTGTTGTTGTATCTAGCAGTAGACCAGAGTATATTTCCAAGGTTAGCAGCAGCTAAGACATCCAATGAAGCATGGGAAACCCTCAAGACAGCCTATCAAGGCATGGAGAGAGTGAAGAAAACAAAACTACAATTGCTGAGAAAGGATTTTGAGAACTTGAACATGAAGGAGTCAGATAACATTGACTCATTCTTCACTCATGTGATTGGTGTAATCACACAAATGAGAACTCATGGAGAAACCACTGAAGATATAAGGATTGTGGAGAAAATATTGAGGGTCTTACCCTCAAGGTTCGATGCCATAGTCACCACCATTGAAGAGACAAAGGATCTCTCAAACTATTCAGTGGATGAGCTACATGCATCACTGATAACACATGAGCAGAGGTTGAGTAGGAATGAAAACTCATCTCTTGAGCAAGCCTTCAAGACCCAGATGTCCTTTGGAAGAGGAAGAGGTCAAGGAAGAGGAAACCGAAGAGGAAGAGGCAGAAGCCAGAACAGAGGTGGAAGGAACAGCCCATCAAATGCACAAGGAAGAGGCAGCAATCCAAATCAGAACCAAGGCCAAGGCAGCAGCCAACAAGGAGGACAGCATCATGCTCAAGGACAAATGTATGATAAATCTAATGTTCAATGCTATTATTGCAAAAAGTATGGACATTATGCTAGTGATTGTAGAAAGAAACAGCATGATAAGAACAACAGACAAAATGCAAATGTTACAAGAGAAAACAACAGTCAAGAAAATGTCCTGTTAGCTTGTAACATGGCTGAAACACATAGTGAGGACATATGGTTTTTAGACTCAGGTTGCAGCAACCATATGACCGGAAACATAACCTTCTTTTCTGCCCTAGATAAAAGTGTGAAATCAGAAGTCACACTAGGAACTGATAGTAAAGTGTCTGTTATGGGAAAAGGAGAAGTAAATATATTTTCAAAGCAAGGAGAAAGGAAAACCATAGCAGATGTATACTATGTCCCCGGAATGAGATGTAACCTCTTGAATATTGGACAACTTGTCCAAAAGGGTTACAATGTTTACTTTGTAAATGATGTGTGCACCATCATGGACATACCACCCAGCAAAAGATGCATTGCTGAAGTGAAGATGACAAGGAACAGGATGTTCCCTCTCCGGATCAGGGCAGACATGAAGAACAAAAGGGAAATGGCAGCAGTCACCCAAGAGGCTTTCCAAAGTGTGCCAAAGGATGAAAATTGGTTGTGGCACTTGAGATTTGGACATCTCAACTTTGGAGGTCTAAATTTGTTGAGTAGGAAAGGAATGGTAAGAGGATTACCATTGATAGAGAAGCCAGACAGCCTTTTTGAAGGTTGTATATTGGGCAAACAACATAGAGAAAGTTTTCCATCAGGGAAAAGCATAAGGGCTAAGGCACCCTTAGAGATCATCCACTCAGATTTATGTGGACCAATGCAAGCTCCATCACTAGCAGGCATCCAATATTTCCTAACATTCATTGATGACTTTACAAGAAAGACTTGGATATATTTCCTTAAAAACAAAAGTGAAGTCTTTGAGAAATTCCAAAATTTCAAAGCACTTGTGGAGAACCAAAGCGGGCTGCACATAAAAGTATTGAGAACTGATAGAGGAGGTGAGTATATCTCCAAGGAATTGCTAAGATTTTGTAGAGAAAATGGAATTCACAAACAGTTTACAGCTAGCTACACCCCATAGCAAAATGGAGTTGCTGAAAGGAAGAAGAGGACCATCATGGATATGGCGAGGAGCATGCTGAAGGCAAAGCATTTGCCAAATGATTATTGGGCTGAAGCTGTAAATTGTGCAGTGTATATTTTGAACAGGTGTCCTACAAAAGCAGTGATGAACAAGGTGCCAGAAGAGGCATGGAGTGGGAGAAAGCAAGGAGTCACCCACATGAGAGTTTTTGGATGTGTGGCTTATGCACACATACCAGATCAGCTAAGGAGGAAGTTGGACAGCAAAGGGGAGAAATGTCTCTTCATTGGATACAGTGATGAATCCAAAGCCTACAGGCTGTACATTCCATCTACTAAGAAGTTCTTTGTCAGCAGGGATGTTCAATTCATTGAAGAGGAAGCTTGGGATGGAAGCATAGAGAAAACAGTCAATGTCAAGAACTGTTTGTCTCATGATGAAGATGAAGAGGAAGTGGCTGAAGTACATCCCCAAATAGCAGCGTCAACACAAGGACAGCAAGGGACACCATTGAGGATCAATGAGAGTGCCTCTCCAAGCACACCACAAGGAGGAAATTCAAGTGCATCTTCAAGCACTTGCACACCAAGTGAACGAGGTAAGAAGTTTAGAAATCTAAGTGAAATTTATGAAGAAGGAATGAATTCCTTATTTGCCTTGTTTTGTCATGTTGATGATCCTATTCATTTCAAGGATGCAATCAAAGATAGGAAATGGGTAGAAGCTATGGATGAGGAGATGAATGCCATAGAGAGAAACAAAACATGGGATTTGGTTGAGTTACCAAAAGGCAAAGAAGTCATTGGTGTGAAATGGATCTACAAGACCAAGAGCAATGCTAAAGGCAAAATAGAAAGGCACAAAACAAGGCTGGTTGTCAAAGGCTACAAGCATCAGTATGGGAGAGATTATGAGGAGACTTTCGCCCCGGTTGCAAGAATGGAAACCGTGAGAGCAGTGTTGTCCATAGCAGCACAAAACAAATGGAAAGTCTACCAAATGGACGTGAAGTCAGCATTCCTAAATGGAGTGTTAAAAGAAGAGGTGTACATTGAACAGCCTCTCGGCTATGAGAAGAAAGGTGAAGAGCACAAAGTGTGCAAATAGAAGAAAGCTCTTTATGGGCTGAAGCAAGCGCCAAGAGCATGGTACAGCAGGATAGATTCATATCTATTAGATAATGAATATGACAAATGTGAAGGAGAACCCACAGTCTACATCAAGGAAAAGGATGGTAAATTTTAATTGTTGTCTTGTATATAGATGATGTTATTTTCACTGGAAATGATATTTATCTTATTGAGAATTTTAAATCAGTCATGAAGGATGAATTTGAAATGACTGACATGGGTTTGTTGAGATACTTCTTAGGCATAGAAGTAGATCAAAATGAAAAAGGAATTTTTATATCTCAAGCAAGATATGTAAATCAAGTTTTGGGCAGATTTAAGATGGAAGAATGCAAGGCAGCAATCACTCCCACAGTGATGGGATTAAAACTCAGTAGAGAGGACAGCAGCAAGGATTTTGATCCTAGCCTGTACAAAAGCATTGTGGGCAGCCTTATGTATTTAACAACAACTAGGCATGATTTAATGTATGCTGTTAGTTTAATTTCCAGATTCATGGAGAGGCCGAAGGAGACACGTTGGCAGGCAGCAAAGAGAATTTTGAGGTATGTCAAAGGTACCAAAATGTTTGGAATTTTATATAATGTCTCAGAACATTCAGATTTGGTTGGATACACTGATAGTGATTGGGCTGGAAGTGTAGATGATCGGAAAAGCACTTCCGATTATGTTTTTCATATGGGTTCAGGAGCCATTTCATGGGCTTCTAAGAAGCAGTCCATTGTAGCATTGTTTACAGCAGAGGCTGAATATGTGGTAGCTACAGCAGCAGCATGTCAAGCAGTGTGGATGAGAAGAATGTTGAGAAGCTTAGGCCAAGAGCAGGCAAAAGCGACAGTCATCTTTTGTGACAATAGCTCAGCTATTGCATTGTCAAAGAATTCAGTGTTTCATAAGAGAACGAAACACATTGATACAAGGTTTCACTACATCAGAGAATTGGTGAACAATGGAGAAATTGTCTTGGAACATTGCAAGACTCAAGAACAGGTAGCAGACATCTTGACAAAGCCATTGGATCAGAAGAGCTTTGAATTTTTGAGGAAGTGTCTCGGTATGACCGAATGCCCAGTTGTTGAAATTAAAGGGGAGTGTTGAAGTTATAATTTCAACGCAGCCCAAAAACCACCGAACGAAACCACAAAACTGCCCAAAAGCATATCGCACCGCTTTTACGGAAAAGCAGTTTCCGTATATTGGCCTCCGATGCGTTTTGGTGCAGGCACGTGGCTCTCGCCTGACGTAAGCAGCTCTGACATATCGGGAGCTATCGTTCACTCAAGTGAGGGCTTCCGATATCTTTCTCCACCGTAGGATTCGCTCCAGTGTTCTCCGCCATCGATCGCCTGAAGGTGCACGGCCCTGCATCAAATTAAATGCTGCGTGGAGTAATTTAAAAACTTGGTTGACCATACCCTTCTTTAATGCATTGTCATAAACTTAGGTGAATAGTTAAGTTTTTTTTTAATATGGGTATGGGCACGTTTCAATATTTTTTTATATATGTTTTTTTTATATACAGCATGTATTAATGTTCATAAAAACATGTTGTAATTTTTTTTAAGTGTGTTGACCATTTTTGTAATGAAAAAAATATAACAAGTGTAGTGTGGTCAGTGTGAGTTAGTTGCTCAAGGGAAGAAAAGAACACTGGTGTCTGCAGCAGCGTGTAGAACCAGAGGTTGTATGCACAGCAGTGCACAAGATACATATTGTAATGTTTTGTTTTGATTTTTGTAATGGAACGGTGAAAACGCAAGGTGAAATGAGAACAAAGTCCGTAATGTTTTATGTGCTGAAGGTTTTGTAAAATCCATGAGCGTATAATGAATTTGTTTTACAGCAGCAAACTTATGTAAGTTTTTTTTTACAGCAGTGAATGTAAAAGGGGATTTACAGCAGTAAACCCAGTTCAGTAAATTCTTAGAATTTTTTTTTATGGTGAATTACTCTGTTTCTCTGTGAAATTTTTTTTAAGCTCCTCTGTGCACAAAAAGATCCTGTGGAGGTAAAACAGAGCATTGGCTCTGTGTGATTGAATTTTGGTTTTTGGTATTTTTCCCATTAAAAATATCCAACAAGAGATCTGTAGAAGAAAAACAACATTGGGTTCCTAATGAAGCTGTGACAAGTTGTAAAGTATGTGGGACAAATTTTGGAGCATTTGTGCGAAGGCATCATTGTAGAAACTGTGGTCATATATTTTGTGACAAGTGTACACAAGGGCGGGCTCCACTTACTGGAGACAAGGATGCTCAACCAGTTCGAGTCTGTGACAATTGTTTGGCAGAAGTTATTACACAAAGGTTGACTGCTACGAAGAAGACAAGAAGCAAAGCCAGTGCGCAACGAAGTCATGATGATCTTGTGAAAAGGCTTATGGAGGAAATGGGGAGAAATCGCAAGGAAAGCTCTGATACTGCTATGGGTTCATCTCCACATTCGTCTAGTCAGTTTACTTCTGATGGAACAAGGATCCGAGAGGTTGCTTGTCCTACTTGCACGGTTCACTTGCAGGTTCAAGTGCCAAGCTTTGGAACAGAAACAGTTGAGTGTGGTGTATGCCAACACCTTTTTCTTGTCAGTGACCGTTGTTAGTTGAATTTATCTAATGATATATTTTTGGTGTATATAATTTTTTTGGATAGTAATAATATCGAAAATGCATTATATTTTTTATAATAGCGCAGAATTTTCACCGAGGGTGAATCATAAGAATGTAGTAACGTCTTTTGGCTTCTGTAATGATTATATTTAACCATAACACGCAATGAATGTAGCATTATTGTTCAATACTAAGCTTTTATTATTGTCATTTTTCTGTAATCAGTACCGAATATTAAGTGTATTATTCGCATAAAAGAACTATAAAATAAGTTAAATATAGAGAAAGCCCTTTTGTTTGAAGAAAAATACAAAGAATGACGAGACCTGACATGAACTTTCTTCTCTTCAGTCAGATGTGCGAGGTGCCCGGAGAGGCGAGGATACGATTTTCACTCACTCAATTATCGTAATGTTTACTTAATCACATCTATAGGTGTGTTTATTCTAAAATGACGTTCTCAGATTTTTATTTTTAAATACTAAAAAAAAATATTGTTTAATTGAGATATTCCTAGTAACAATTCACAAATGAATTAATGACTATTACTGAAAGCTCAGTAATAAGAATCGAACCCATTATGTCAAACCTTGCACGGCCGGTACTGATGGTGTAAGAAATACTGCATTTCATAGCTCGTTATATAGAAATTCTACCTAGAATTTATAATCCTTGTCTACGTTACTGAAAATGAATCCAGCGTATGAGGATATTGAATATTTCTTATTATTCACCCTATAAAAGCCTACGTTTTATAAAATGCAACAAAACTGCTTACCGAAAAACAATATTAACACTTTTTCAGAGTGGTTCTCCTTGGCTTATGAAACTTATGGTTTACCACATTCCCAGGTTATTCGGTTGTGTTTATTATTAAATGTATTAGCACATTGTTCTTACACGTGGGATGAACAATAATAAAATTGAATATTGCATTAAATACATTTTTTCTTCGATTTTAATTGATGTGTCACATGTTGAATTTGTTAGTTTCCTCTTATATTCTCTTTCCATTTCACTCGGTGGAAATTGTCTACTTTTCAAATTGGCTACATTTCAAATTGTGTCTATTGCTTTGAAATTCAAATTTCACCTTGATATGATGCACTTCTATTTTGGACTGTCTTTCTTGCATTTTTGTTGAAGATAATGGAGAATATCTTAGAATAGGTAGAGTTGGTTCACGTAGCTTGAGGATAGGAATTAGTTTCTATTTCTTAGGATCTATTCTTACTTTCATAAAACCATGTACTTTATTTAATGTGTAATGTTGATGAACATTGTAGGGCGTTCTGGAGAGCCATTTTTATCATGGTATCCGAGTGTCAGGGCTGAGAAACCTGTACGCTGGCTAGTGGTTAGTTCATTGAACCAAGATCATCGCAGTTGTAAGGCAGATAACTCTGATGTTTCCGAAATTGTTGCTGGAAAGGCGTGTACCTTTGCCACAAGGGCACTGTATCACTTTGCGCAAATTTTTTGTCGTAGGAAAGACGTGTACCTCTGCGACGACATTGCAGAATAGATAAGGACTTCTGCGAAGATCAAGGACAATGGATAAGAAAGATGTGGTTGCATGAGGAAGCCAAAACAAGGTTGTAAGTTGTCAGAGAAGCTGCGTGGGGAAGCCAATAACAAGGCTAAAGTTGACAACAAGAGGTTGTCTAGAGGCTGAGAAGGAAGCCACGGAGATTTGCACGTGTGCTGCGAGATCAAACAACAGTGATCTGTCTCTTTCATAGATCTGGGGTAAATTTAACATCTTTTACCTGTCGAATTTTTTTTCTTCTTAATCGCCAAGATGAATAACAATATATTTAAAGCATGCATGAACAAGCATAACAAGCTTGATGGTTCCAATTATGCAAATTAGAAGTTTATGATGCAGACTCTACTAGAAGCACAGAGTGCTTGGACGATTTTGAATGGGGATGAGCCGAGGCCCGCGACTGGATCAACATCAGTCCAAGATTGGGAGAAACGAGAAAGCAGAGCAAGGACAATATTAAAGATGTCAGTCAAAGACTGTATTATGCCACACATTAGAGAAGGTAAGTCAACTAACGAGATCTAGGGAATTCTGAAGGAATTGTGCAAGATCAGAAATTCAAATCGTCTTTTGTTCCTCAAGAGTAAGATCCTATCCATGAAGATGGAGGAGAATGAAACGATTGCTTCATTTGTAACAAGGATCAAGGATCTGAAAACCAAATTATCAGATATTGGTCATACAATGGACGATACAGATCTTGTGACCATTACAATTAATGATGTCACTATCGATTATCAAATGTTCATCACAAAGATAAATGTTAGAAAAAAGATCCTGCATTTTGAAGTGCTGACAGGTATACTGATGCAGGAAGAAGAGAGGAGATCGACTCTGAAGCCCCAGAGTGTCGATCTTGCATTGATGGTGAGGAAAAACTTCTACAAAGAGAAAGGAGGTCCACAACAACAAAACAAAGCAAGTTCACAGAAATGGCCAATTTGACCCAAGGTATGCATTCGAATAAAAACTACTTTGAAACTAAATGTTTTTATTGCAAAAAATTGGGTCACATTCCCAGGGAATGTAGGAAAAAGAAGTATCATGAAGAACAACAAAAGCCAAAGAGACATGCAGGTTATCTCACGAAAAGTGATCAGGTGCATAATTTGAGGTTGTTCATGGCAGATCATAATGAAAATGTTGATGTAGACATCTGGTATGTAGATTTAGGAGTATAAACACACATGACAGGGAACAAGCACTGGCTGGAGGATTTTAAAGATATCAACGAAGACGCACAGATTTACCTAGGAGATGACATCAGTCATCAAATCAAAGGATGTGGGAAAGCTTCTTTTATTCTACCTGATGGTAATATCAAACAAATTTATAATGTGATGTATGGGTTTGGAATAACAAAGAACTTGATTTCTGTATCTATGATTACAGATCAAGATTTAAAAGTTGAATTTTTAAAATCTAATTGTTACATTAAATATCTGCTAAATGGAATGAATACAGTTTCTACAGGAATACAAATAGGAGGACTGTACAAGTTGGATGTGAGACTTGCACCAGATCGAGCATTGACAACAGCAAGCTTGACTACAGAAGAGATTTGGCATCAGAGATTCGGCCATATCAATTACAATGATTTGGTGTTACTACAGAGGAAAGAAATGGTAAGAGATATTCCTATGCTAAAGAAAGTACATAATGATTGTAATGCTTGTACTTTAGGAAAAATGCATAGAGAATAATTCCCTGTTAGAGTAGAAAAGGAACAGAAGGATATACTAGAGTTAGTGCACACAGACCTTTGTGGTCCCATGCAGAAAAATCATTAGGAAGTGCAGTGTATTTCCTACTGTTTATTGATGACTGTACGAAGTTTTCTTGGGTGTATTTCTTAAGTAATAAGAGTCATACATTCAAATACTTTAAGCAATTTAAAAATATGACTAAAAGACAAATAGGGAAACGGATAAAAATTCTCCGTTCTGATCAAGAGGGAGAATACAGGAAAGAAGACCTTATCAGATATTGTAAAGATCATGGAATTGTGCAGCAGTTCACAATGCCCCATACTCCACAGCAAAATGGAGTAACAGAAAGGAAGAACAGACATTGGTGGAATGTGCTAGAAGTATGCTTAAAGTTAAGAATCTTTCAAATGGTTTTTGGGCTAAAGCAGTGAATACTGCGGTCTATTTAAAAAATAGGAGTCCTACAAGAAGTCTTGAGTTTAAAACTCCTTTTGAAGCTTTATATGGATATAAACCTGTAGTAAAACACTTAAGGATATTTGGATGTAAAGCATTTTCCCACATACCAAAGGAAGATAGAAAGAAATTAGACTCAAAAGCCATCAAATGTACTTTTATAGGGTATTGTTCATCATATAAAGCATACAGATTATTTAATCCCTTTACTCACAAGATCTTTGTTAGTAGAGATGTTAAATTCCATGAGTAGGATAATGAAGAAACTAATGAGCACTATGATGGATGGGACATCCCGTACTTTGAAGAAGAAGTAGAGAACAGCCAGGGTCAATAGAAAATAAAGGAAGAAGATGAACAACAACAACAACAACAACAACAACAACAACAGTAGGAAGAAATAAGGTTTGAAACCACCACCCCACCACTTAGGAGATCACGTAGGAAAGCTCAAATGAATTCAAGATATAGGGAAAATGATTTTATAACTAGTATAATGAATGTTGTTGAATCATCTATTTATAAAGAAGCAAATGAGAGTAATGAATGGAAAATAGCCATGGAACAGGAATATGATCAATCATCAGAAACAACACTTGGGAATTGGTAGAACTCCCTACAGGAAAGCAAGTAATAGGTTGCAAATGGTTATATAGACCGAAAATTAATGCACATGAAACTACAGGAAAACTGAAAGCTAGGTTGGTTGCAAAGGGGTACACACAAAAAGAAGGTATAGATTATGAAGAAACCTTCGCCCCTGTAGCTAAATTGAACACCATAAGAATGTTAATTGCTTTAGCTACTAAGAAACATTGGATGGTGCACCAACTAGATGTAAAGTCTCCAATTTTGAATGGAGAATTGAAATAAGAGGTTTATTTAGAGCAACTGAAAGGGTTTGTCGAGAAGGGAAAATAACATTTAGTCTGTAGGTTGAAGAAAGCACTCTATAGACTAAAACAAGCTCCCAGGTCGTGGTATGAGAAAATTGACTCATTTTTTCTACAAGCTGCCTATAATAGAAGTAAGAATGACACTAATCTTTACACCATGAAAGATGAACAAGGGTGCATAGTGTTGATTTCATTATATGTAGATTATTTGATAATTACAAGTGATGCTATATATTTAATTAATGAAATCAAGTAGCAGATGTCACAGATGTTTGAGATGAAGCATCTCATTGAACTCAAGTATTGTTTAGGTGTTGAGATCTGGAGAGATTCAGGTCAAACATTTCTATCCCAAGAAAAGTATGTCAAAGTCTTGTTAGAAAATTTTAGAATGGATCAGTGTAAGTCTGCACTAGTACCATTGCACCAGAATATCAAATTGTAGTGCGAGGATGGCTCAAACGCAGCAGATGCAAAACTTTACAGACAACTGGTTGGGAGTCTGATCTACCTAACCACCACTAGACCTGATTTGGCTTATGCAGTCAGCGTGTTAAGCTAATTCATGTCTAAGCCACTTGAAAGCCATTGGAATGTAGTGAAGAATGTTTTGAGTTATCTATAAGGCACTATAGATTATGTAATTATTTACACTGACTCTTTTGATGTTAGATTGGCAGGATTCACAGATTCAGATTGGGTGGGAAACGTAGATGATCGCAGATCTATAACAGGTTATGCATTCAGTCTTGGATCTGGGGTGATCACTTGGAGCAGCAAGAAGGAGAACACAATCTCCTTGCCCTCAGTAGAAGCAGAGTATCAAGACATGTGTGCAACAACGTGCGAGGCGGTTTTGTTGCAGAGACTTGTCCAGGATGTTGGGGAAGAACAGATATTCACAACAACAATTAGATGCAACAACCAAAGTTCAATCAAGCTAGCCAACAATCCAGTGTTTCACAAAAACACTAACCATAATGATACTGAATTCCACTTCGTCAGGGAGAAAGTGCAATCTAGAGAAATTCATCCGGAATATTGTAATACATGGGATAATGTTGCGGACATTTTCACTAAGCCTCTTGGAAAAGTAAAATATCAAATGTTGAGGGAGATGTTAGGCATATATGTGAACCCATTCTCCATTAAGGGGGAATGTTGAAGATAATGGAGAATATCCTAGAATAGGTAGAGTTGGTTCACGTACTTTGAGGATAGGAATTAGTTTCTATTTCTTAGGATGTTATTCTAATTTCCCTAAAACCATGTATTCTATTTAATGTGTAATTTTGAAGAACAATGTAGAGTGTTCTGTAGAACCAAACTCTCCTGGTTCAAACTCTCTTTCGTAGAGCTGACAAGTGGGCTTTAATTTTAATACAAACATTGACATTTTTATCACTGTGAATAGTGCATATGATTTGGAGTCATAAACTTAGATATTTCTACAAAACTAATATTACCTGCTAGAAGGTATATGAAAATTATTAAATAAACATGTGCGTTATAATTGAATTTGTATGAATTTGTTCCTTTACATTGTTTCAACTCTTCATCATTTCACTACTTGTTATGGTTTTTTTTTTGACCCAGTGCAACGCTTCGACGAAATAGAAGAAATAGGCAACATTTATATGGAAATGAAGTTTGTGTATGGCCTTATTTCACGCATAGGTTGAAAATTCAACTAGAATGCTCACTGTCTCTTATTTGCAGGGATAACTCGATTGGGAGAGAGTCAAAATCATCATATGTGCTCATTTTCTTTTGGTGACATAGTCTACCTCACTCAGTGATTTGGGTTACATAATCTACTTTAAGTTGTGATTTTACATGAGTGTGTTTGGTGGGGTGATTCATTTTTATTTTTCATCATCTAGTTTTGTTTTGTTTTATTTATAAATGTAGAATTAAGAAAATGAATAATTATAATAATATTTGTAATTATGGAATTTTATGGAGACTTCTATTTTATAAATAAGGTTTCATTAAAATATCATAAGTTAATATTATGGCTTATCAATACCATATACTCAAAAAAAACTAAAATTCGTTTAATATGACACTTATTTATATGATTTTTTTTAATTATTGAATTTAAGTAAAAGGGAAATAAATATATAAATATTTTAGAAATAAATATCAATCTTTAATTCGTGAGTATTATTTTAGACATGATTGTAGACATAATTAATTGTTATAGATGCATTAGTTAATATTGTTTATTAATAATATTTAACTAATGGATATTATTTCCACTCATTGCAAATATATTCATAATGTATATCATTACTATTACAATGACATTAAAAATATTAATGTGGTTGATATAGCCGAAGGCTTCATAAAATAACAAAAAAAAGCTAATCCAACATGAATATGTATAAAAAGGTTATGGGTCAATATTAACTTGACAAAAAAAGGAATTACACATCTCATTGTGAAATAGACCATTTTGCTAAATAAAATTTGCTTATATATAAATGAATGTTATAAATAATAACGAGGAACTTATCATGAATGAACTTATTAGAATTGGAGTAATCTCAAACCCATAGGAAGTTGGTGGGTAGGAAGCCACTTGGCACGAATCTAATTTTTTAAATTTATTAAAAGTCAATCCAACCTAACAAATTCTGTAACACACTACAATTCTTGATAAGCATTTAGAATAAACATATGTTGATCATATTCCCTTAAGAATCAATCTAGGCTGTCAATTAAAAATATAAAAAAAGTCAAGAGATCCTCTTCCATGTCAAGTTGAAATAAGAAGCATTCAGCGATAAATACAGAAAAAAGAAAGACAAAATTGAAGCATGGATGCAACTCTCTAGCGAGAGAGAGAGAGACTAAACCAAAACACTTCCTTTCCATTATCAAGCCAAATTCTTAGATATATAGGATTATATAATCGTTAAACAACTTTTTAGAATATAGGAAAGATCAACTGACAAAGTCTAATTAAAGAAAACAGTTCAACAATGCACAACAAGATCTAATTATGGGAGAATGTTCTAGAGTTTTCTCCATTATTCCAATACCCCCTTTTAAAAGAGAAATGTGTTTTCTACCATACCTGACTAATTTTACATACTTCAAATTTTGTCTTTCCAAAAGGCTTTGTAAAGATGTCAGCCACATTTTCACTGGTATCACAATAGACTAAATAAATTCCCTTGGATTGTATCTTTTCCCTAACAAAATGATAATGTGTCTCAATATGTTTTCATCTTGCGTAGTATACAGGATTGTTGGCTAGCTTGATGGTGCTTTGATTGTGTCACTTGATAATGGCTAGCTTATTCTATACTTCTCCCACATCTTCAAGAGTTCACCTTAGCCAAATCACTTCACATGTAGCAATACAAAAAACTTTTTACTGGGCCTTAGTGGATGACAAAGAGACAATTGGCTCTTTCTCATTTCTCCAAGCCATAATCGAAGGCTAAATGAATAACCTAAAGTTGATTTTTTATCATCGAAATTTCTGACCCAATATAAATCAGAATAACTTGCCAACTCGACATTAAAGTCATAAGTATATTTAATACCAAAGGTTACCATTCCTTTTAGATACTAAAGAACCCACTTCATTTCTTTCCAATGGCTTTCAAGAGTTTTGACCATGAATTGACTTAGATTATTGACATAATATGTTATATCTAGCCTGGTTGTAGTTAGATTGTTTAGATTTCCCATAAGATAATGATACAATGTATCATCCACCTCTCTTGTCCCATCATTATTGAAAAGTTTTGCATTATGTTCTAATGGTATTGATATTGCGCCACATTGGTATATTTTGAATCTATTTTGGTAACCCCCTAGTATACTTACTCCATGGAACCAATGTCTCAAGACATAAGAAATAGTGCAATTCACTAGGGCCATTCTCTCAAACTTCTTTGACATTTGACCTTTGAATTCATCAATTAACTTAGAAACATTGCTTTTTATAATAATACCAAAAACTTAAACCTTGAAATGGGAACTATAAACTCAAAACATGAACTCTAGCGAAAAACCCCAAAAAAACATGAAATACAGTGCTAAAAACAAAAAGAGTTTATTCTGGAATGATGTTCTTTTAGGGTTAATTTTCAACATATTTAAAAAATGGCAGTAATTTTTTTTTTTTTGTGCAAAATAAATGAAAAAAAAACACTAATGTTTTTGGTAGAATAAAATTTTTCTTTCCCAGGTATAATTTCAATATTTTTTAGTAATGACGATAAATATAAAATAATGGGATCCGAAACACATTAAAATTCCATCAGTTTTCATCCATGTTGTTAAACATATAATAACATGACACTAAAGATCGCTAAAATTCTAATTGTTTTCAACCATAACATAAAATATAAAAAATATAATTTCCAACCATAGAATTAAAAAATGCTAAGTTTTCAACACATTTAAACCATGACATTATGAACAAATTACATGACTAAATTCATCAAAATGTCAATACTTGTAGATTGAATGAAACATAAATTTTATCTCTAAGTTATTGTTGCATTGTGGATATTATAAACAACAAAACCCATCATAATTAAAAAATATAATCCAACAAACATGAAAATGACTCATAACTTCATTTAACATCATATGGAAATCAAATTTTTTGTTTCAAGATACGATGCAAACATCAGTTATATAAATTGTCTTAGACAATTATTCAAAATCACTCATATTTTCTTGCACACCATCAGATTAACATCTTCATATGAATGAGTGGATACAGATGAAGGTGTTCCATATTCTTCTCTTCCATCAGCTAGTGCCCCATCTGATTCCACATGCATGCCCACCATTTCAGGTTTCAAAATTCTTCTAGGTCTACTACTGTATTCATCATACTCCCATCTCAACATTGTTTCTTCTGGTAACAACCTATTCATAATATCTATCCTCTTGAAGTGAAGAGTTCCTCTCTTTGTTAAATTGAAGTCATAAACAATTATGTCAACATCCTCCAATTTGAAGAGGTCTGTGCAGTGACAATGTATATTTGTATGATTTCTTTTTCTCTTTCCACCATCAACTACCATCTTTGGCTTGCATACACCATTAAATGAGTGTGCATTTGTAGCATACCAATGTACTTCAATACCTGCAACATCTTCATTTTCTATTTAGCAACCCATAATGGATAGCCATTGGCATATCCAAATGCTAGCACTATGATCATGCAACCTTCCTTAATACCCTATACTGAGCCCCTGTAAAGGTCTTCCATGGCTTCACATTGTGCACGAGATCTTTTGGAACTGATATACATTTGTCTTTCCTCTACCTGTGAACAATTAATAATACCGTGAGATTGTTGTTGTTCAACAATGTTTCTTTCATCATGTTCATTTGACACATTGTTTTCTTCATTTGTTGTTCTTAAAATGATATCAATTTGAAATGTATGGTATATTTTTACTATAGAATCAAACTTCTTATGTGATATGCTTAAACAAAAGACATGAATCTACTCTACTCATCAATGAAAATAAAAATTGGCCAATGAAATCATGGAGTTGCAGAAAAGGAAGAATTTCAATCGCACATAACAAAAAAAATTCGGGGAAAGCCTCATCTAAAAACCACGCTATTTGTATATTGCATTAACCAGAAAGAAAACACAATTCATGTTAAAACCGAACAATCTTTGCATAGGTAAAAACTGTGTCATTGCTTCACAAACCAGCTCCTACCAATACTTAGCCAAATCTATTGCCTGCCAAGCCCGTACTTCCTTTTGTAGTTTCTGAGGGAATTAGCCCATATTTAATTGAGAAATTCCTCACTCATAACTGCGCATTCCATCCATAGGCCTTCTACTGATTCCACTCATCACCTCTTTAATTTAGATGAATTTACAACCGATAGTATACTGTACTTGAACTCTAATTTCAACTAGGTCTTCATTTGAACTAACATGCATGAGCTATTTTGAGTGAATAATAAGTTATCTCATTGATCACTACATGTTCATTAAATCCAATTTAATTCAGTTGACCACTCACTAGTTACTCCAATAGTTAGAATTAGTTTAACTGAATTTAGCTCATTTAAACTAAATTAAATAATTACAACTCAATAATAACTCAACCTGGGCCCCCAAAATTTAGGGAACACTCTATGTGACTCTAGATAAACTTCCAACTCAAATTTACTGAGCTAACTAAGTCAACTTAACTTAGTTAACTACTTCAAGCTACTATGAGAATAGATTTACAATCAAATTCACCATTTAATTCAAGGACACATTAAACTAGGATTTTCTTGTTGCTATTTTTAACACTCCCTCTCAACAAGAAATGGATTATCTACTACCCCGTCTTGCCTATGTGAAAATATAATTTGCATCTTAACAATGCCTTTGTCGAAATATCTACATCTGTGATTCCACATGCCAATATGCTTGGACCGATCATGAAAAACTATATTCTCAGAGAGTTTGATACAACTCTGATTGTCATAGTAAATCAATTTTGGATCCATCTATTGACCAAACAATCCAACAAAAATCTTCCTCATCTAGATAGCCTCACAAGTTGTTTGACTAGAAGCCATGTACTCTGCCTCTGCTAAACTGAGTGCCATTGATCTCTGCTTCCTGCTGTACGAAGAAAATGTTGTTGACCCAATACTCAAGATTCCCCTTGATGTGATCTTCTCGTTGGATGGGCTTACTACCCAATCTGCATTTGTGAAGCCCTGAAGATTCACTCCCTCTTCCTGTTTGTACCAAAGACAAAACTCAGTGGTGCCTCTGAGGTATCTCAACACATGTTTAGCTATCTTTCAATACAGTTTGGTTTGCTTAACCATGGCTTGAATAAGACAATTAATTGCATATCACATGTCCATTCGTGTGTTCACCAAATACATAAGTGATCCCACAAGTTGTCTTTGAATAGTACCCTCCACTACTTCACCTGAAGTAGCATCTGTTGGGTGTGGAGCCTGATTATCTTCTTTATTCAGAGGTATTTCCGCATTGGACCCCAATTTGTAATGTGGTGGAAACATCACTGGTAAATTTATGCCACCGGGGGGGTCTTGGGGGTGGGTGACAGCAACGGCCCCGAAGCTAAGAATAGATGTAAAATTGCCTTGTAAAATGTTGAAATTTCGTAGTCAATCTAGGTTGTTCATTAGGGGGAGATCCGACGGTAGAAGTTATGTTTAATTTAGGGTTTTTGTCTCTAGAAGAAAACCCCTCGCTATATATGAGGGAATTGTATTACGTCTATGTATATCTATATTCCGAGTTAGAAAGAGAGAGGAGATTGTGTGAGAGCGAAGAGGGAATTACAACAGATCTTTTGTAGGTTGTATCTCTTCAGTTTTCTAGAAAATATAAAAGGAAGGTTTGGCTATTTCTCCATGGGCGTAGCCCAAATTGGGTGAACCACATATATCTGTGTCTCTCTTGTTTTATGTGTTTTCTGTGTTTATATTTTTGCAATATATTTTACATTGTGTTACATTGCTTTGTAATATATAATTTTATAACAACATCCTTCTTCCTCTAGTTACTAACTAGACGAGTCTCCATGGGTTTGTTGCTCTCCATGTGGAACCTCTTTAGTGTCTCGTTGGCACACTTTCCATAAGAGACAAATAGTTCCTCATCTCCAAGTCCCTCATCTCAAATTCTCTTGTAAGATCCTCTTTGCAAGACTTGATCAACTTCTCATCACTCGTCATAATCAAATCGTCGACATATAAAAAAATAATAAAAAATTTACCTTCAACCATGATATGGTAAAGGTTCACATCTGCTTCACTTTTCGTGAAGTCCAACCCGGTGAAGCAGATGTCAATCCTGGTGTACTAAGCATGGGGTGCTTGTTTTTGTCCATACATCACTCGCTTGAGTATGCGAACATGTGACCCTCTGTTGAAGGTCTCAAATCCTTCAGGATGTTCAATATATACCTCTTGCTCAATGATGTCATTGAGGAATGGTGTCTTTACATCCATTTGATTTATCTTCCATCCTTTCTACGCTAACAATGCTAGAATAGATCTGGTTGATGAGTAGCTTTCTATAGGAGAAAAAGTCTCATCATAATCAATTCCCTCTACTTAAGAGATCCCTATGGCCACAAATTTGGCATTGTGTTTCTCCACACACCCGTCTACTACTTTCTTTACCTTGTAAAGCCATCTGGTACTCACCATTGACATGTTTTCTAGTCTTTAGACCACCTCCAAAACATTGCTTCTGGTAATGGAGTCATACTCCTCAACCATGGCATCAACCCACACCTGTTGTTGCACTACTTCCTCGAATGAGGATGGATCAATCTCTACACTCTCGCTCATTAGAGCCATGTTACCAATGTACCTCTCTAGAGACCTCCCATGCTTTCATTGTGATGTGGGTGCTCCCACATTCTCTCTAGCATCATGCAATAACTTGGCAGTGTCTCTGGTCTTCTTTCTCCTATCTCTAGAAGTCTCTATATGAATGGGTGTTTCCACTACCTGCCCCTCTGCATGTGGCTGCTCCACATCATCCTTTGGTTCCTCCTTTGGAGCTAAAAGATCCTCATCTACATGAAGTTGAATCTCCCTCTCAAGGAAACATCTCGTGGCCTTCTCTTCATCTAACTTTACATCTCCACGAACGACTGTGATCCTGTTGGTTGAAAGGTACACCTGATAGTTGTGAGGTGTATCATTGTACCCCACAAATATGCCTAACTCAGTTGTTGACTCTATCTTGTTTTGTGCATCTTCGGTAACAAGGAAATAGACTGATGAACCAAGGATCTTGAAGTGTGCCACATCCGGTCTCTTCCCTGGAAATGCCTCTTCTCGTGTACTCATCCTGAGAGTTTGATGAGGGCTTCTATTATGAAAATTAACAACTATGTTGCATGCTTCATCCCACATGTGTACTGGTAGGCTCTGATCATGAAACATTGCTATTTAGGCTCCCACATTGCTTCTATTCTTCCTTTCAAATATTCTATTATGGGGTATGAGGTGTTATTAATTCCCATCAAATGCCTTTTGTTTCACATAACTTCTTGAATTCATTTGACACATACTCTCCACCATTATCGCTTGTGAGACCTTTCAATTTCCCATCAGTATATTTATTGACAAGTGCTTTAAACTCACAAAACTTAGCGAACGTCTAATATTTCTTCTGCATTTATAAAATCAAAGACTTATGAGAAAAATCATCGAAAAATATTACATAATACCTGTTATTGGCCATGGATGCTGTGAAGAATGGTCCACACACATCTGACTGAACTCGATAAAGGATTGCTTATGCTTGATTGTCTTTTTCATGAAAGGAAGCCTTGGTGTACTTCCCCAGTGTACACCCTTTGCATGTGTCTCTATACTCTATTGTACCCTTGGAAAGTCCTGTAGAATTTTGTTTGCACGATCTTCAAAGTTGCATGGTGAAAGTGACCAAATATTTTATGCCATTCTCGCCTTTGCCACACACTTTCTCCATTTAGCCAAATCTTTAGAATCAGATGTTAGAGGCTTCAAGATATCATGATATATGAATTCCTTCAGCCCGTTGTCTTCCAACACTGCCTCCATCTTGTCTTTCCAAGCTATGTAATTCGAGCTTCCCACTAGGACACACTCAAGTCTCAAAACATAGAATGGCATTTTGCTGACTGTAAAGTATGAAACCGCAAATTCGATTTCACCTACACAACCAACTCATATTCCTCTTCTGTAGTGACTTCAGCTTTGATACCATGTAAATTTTTACTGTAGATTCAAACTTCTTATGTGATATGCTAAAGCAAAATACATGAATCTACTCTACTCATCAGCGTAAACAAAAGTTGATCGATGAAATCATAAAGTAGAATAGGAAGAAGTTTGATGGCACACAACACAATATTTTTATGGGGAAAGCATTCGCTAAAAACCTTGTTATTTGTATATTGCATTAACCAGAAGATCTAAGAAGAAAAAATAATGTTTGTTCAACCAAAACAATCTCTGCACAAGTAAAAACTATCGCATTGCTTCACAAACCAGTGCAAGCCAATACTTAGCCAAATTTGTTGCTTGGCAAGCCTCTACTTACTTGCACAATTTCCAAGGGAATTAGCCCATATTTATTTGGGAAATTTATCGCTCATAAGTATGCAATCCATCCATAGGCCTTCTATTAATTGCATGCATCACGTGTTTAATTTAGATGAATTTACAACTGATAGTACATATTCCCTGAACTCTAATCTCAACTGGGTCTTCATCTGAACTAACATGCATCAGCTATTTTGAGTGAGTAATCAGTTATCTCATTGATCACTACATGTGAATTAAATCCAATTTAATTCACTTGACCACTCACTAGTTCCTCCAACAATTAGAACTAGTTTAGTTGAATTTAACTTAGTTAAACTGAATTAAACAATTACAACTCAATAATAACACAACCTAGGCCCCTAAAATTTAGGAATCACTCTACATGACTCTAGATAGACTTCCAACTCAAATTTATTGACCCAACTAAGTCAACTTAACTTAGTTAACTGCTACAAGTTGTTATGAGAATAAAATTATAATTTAATTCCCAATTTAATTCAAGGACAAATTAAATTAGGGTTTTCTTGTTATTATTTTTAACATGTATAGCACCCTGGTGTTTATGTGTTTGCAAAAGCCCTGGTGCTGTAATTTTCACAAAAGGCACCAAGGTAGGAAAATACATCTTCTAGTGCTGGTCCTTTTATGTAATATAACACACCAATGTGTTAACGGTAACAATGCACCAATGCGTTAAATGTGAATCAGACCAGTACATGAGATGTATATCTTCTCGGTGCATATTGATTTTACACACACACTGGGATTTTATATGTACGAACACATTGGGATACCCTTTTTTATTATTATAAATATTGTTGTTGAAAAACTCATATTCAAAGTGGTACACATTAATATACGATGTCCCGATATCTATTTTCACTTTTTTAGAAACATCGACCTATGACAATGTAATTATTTTGATGTTTTAAATCCATTATTCATCAAGAAATTGACATATATATTTTAACAATATTCATATAAATTAAATTTTGATCAGTGAATTTATATATGATGTTTGGATTAATTTTTTATATCATCAAATTCGGCATGACTTCATTATATTATTTAATCATCCATATAATTAATCAATGGTGTAACATTTCACAGTGACATTGGACAATGCAATAGAATAAATTAAAATGTATTTTATTATATATAAATAAGATACTCTTTGTCATACAAAATATGATAGTTATTGGTAACCCATTGTATTTCAATTGGGACATTATATCCATTACATTAAACAAAATGTTTGATTTTGACATAGAATTATTTCAAAAAATACAAAAACTTGCACTGATATCTAAATAGATCACCATTCTGAGCTGAAACTATCATTAGTGCTTGAGCTACTTCCATGAATTGGGTTGTTTGAAAAAAAAAAAATTGATTCAATGAACTTTTTTTGTATTCTTCAAGTTCCATCCACAAATATAAAAATAAAGTGTAATGAGTGTATCTACAATGGTGAAAATAATAAAAATTGAAATAAATGATATACATCAATGTAAATAAAAAAGAAATGTACCATATCATATATATTGTTGAAGTGTATCATTCGCATAAAAAAACTATAAAATAAATTAAATATAGAAAAGGCCCTTTCATTTGAATAAAAATATTTCAAATGAAAAGCCTCAACATCACTCTTCCACTCTTAATTATCCAGTAGACACCCACTTCATAGGATGGACAAGTTAAATTCCATGAATAACACCTTTGAGGTGAGGCTACAGTTTTCACACACTCAATTATGGGAATGTTTACTTAAATACATAGATAGGTGCATATATTCCGAAATAAGGTTCCATAATTTTTATTTTTAAATATTAAAAATTATAAATTTAATAAAACGTTATTAAATAATAATAAAATATGAATAACCCAAATTTAAGAGAACAAAAAAAAAATTTAATAGACATATTTTGAGACCAATCTCCTCACCCCTAGAATTTATGGCCTTCCTAAGATTCATAAATCTAGGGCTCCCTTAAGACCTATTATTAACACAATAAGTGGGCCTACTTATCTTCTTGCTAAATTCTTATCTCTTAAGCTTAAGCCTCTTGTGGGTTGCATTGATTCCTATGCTAAGGACTCTGCGTCCTTTGTTAAAGAATGGAAGGATATAAGACTGGACACTGGGGATATGCTTGTTAGTTTTGACGTTGTTTCCTTATATACCAAAATCCCCATATAAGAGGCCATTGGTGTCATAAATCAGATCACTGACCAGGAGATTGCCATATTGGTTGGCCTCTACCTCACCTCAACTTTCTTTAGTTTCCAGGGTGAACTCTATGAGAAAACCTGCGTTTTTTGATGGGTTCCCGTCTTTCCCCTATTGTTGCTAACTTATTTATGGAATATTTTGAGACCAGGACCTTAGCCTCAACTCAATTTCACCCTAAGAAGTGGAATAGGTTTGTTGATGACACTTGCGTCATTTGGCCTCATGGTCATGAGAAATTGGATCTATTTTTGAACCACCTTAATTCCCAATCTGACTCCATCAAGTTTGCGATGGAAGTTGAGCTGGATGGATGCCTTCCTTTCCTTAACATTCTCCTCTCTAGAATGGATTATGATTCCATTTCTCACCAATATTTTCGTAAAAAAACTCACACAGAACAATATCTTCATGCTAGTTCTCATCATTTTTATGCTAAGAAATTTGGTGTTTTCAACACGCTTTCCACCCGTGCTCTAAGAATCTCTGATGACAACCACCTAGAGCAGGAGAAATCTCATCTCCTTGAAGTTTTTAAAAATAATGGGTACAACAGAACTCAGGGCCTCAAGGCCTTTCAAAGAGCCTATAAAGCATCAAGAGTTAAAACTACTCATGTTGATCCTATCTCCAAGGCTCATTTCCCATTTATTCAAGGAACCACAGATAGGATTTCCCATATCCTTAGAAAGAATAATGTTTCCTCTTCATTGAAACCTTTAAGGACCGTTAGAAATGATTTTGGTTTTGTTAAAGACCCTATCGACTCGCAAGACATGAAATGTGTTTACCTGGTTCAATGTTTGTATGATATTCCATATATTGGAGGAATGGGTTGATCAATTAACCAAACGATCCATGAGAATGTTGCAGACATAAGGCACAATCGTTCCCACTCATCGGCTCTAGATGAGCATGCGAAGGAATCCAAGCACCATGCTTTATTGAGGAATCCAAAGTCATTGCTAGGGTCGATCATTTCTAGCATAGGAAGCTTAGGGAGGCTATTGAGATTGAGAGGCATACTAGAAATCTCAACAGAGACGATGGTTGGAAATTGAATAAGAGTTTGATTCCAGCCCTCTCCTTATGATCCTCCAGACTCTTTCCCTTTTTTTTTTAATTCCCTCCTCCTTTTTTCTTTATATATTTATATCATATTTTATCCCTGTTATAATTATTTATTTAACATAATTAAAATAATTTTTCAAGCTCCTAATTGCTTTATAATATTTTTTGAAACCTATTCTTAACCTCTTTGTTACTATTAAATTAAATTCCCTCCCATTTTCTTTATACATTTATAACATATATTATCCCTTTATCTTTATTTTGATTCATTTTTTGACCCTATTTATTTAACTTAATTAAAAGATTATTGAGATCCTAATTACTTTATTAATATATAATATTTTGAAACCTACTCTTAACCTCTCTTAATCATATACTTTATAATATATAATATTTTGGAACTAAGACTTATAACCTTATTATTATTTAATATTATATATAAACTCTTAACGACTATTTTGATTAATATTTATAACTTATCCTTAACCCATTATTAAATTATGAAGTATTCCTAACAGCTATTTTATAACTAAATTTATAATATTAAATGATTCCTATCTACCTTTTTAGAATTTTTATTTACCTTTTTAACTAATCTCCAGTGACTATTTTTCAATAGCTAACTTTGGGCAATGATGCAGCCATGCTATTTATTCATGGAGATTGTATGATTTTTTCACCTTTGCCTTGAGGAGGAACCACATTAGTTGGTTTGAAACATCGACAAAATCATATTTTTGTGATTAATTTGAAATACATTTATCTAGACATATATTTGGTTGTAGTAAACATTGTCGTACTCAACAGGCAGCAAACAAATGAAATTGATGACTTCTTAATCGTTTTTTCTACTTTAATGACTTCTCAATTGGCTTGGAATTTTACCTTTACATTTCCAAAATACACCTTACCTCTTTGAGATTCAAAATTGTGGTTGTGTAATCATTATATATTTTTGAGTGTTTAGCTAGAATTATATAAATCTTTTTTTTGTCGAAATCTTCATTATTGTTGTTTAAAAATAGATTTTTTTACTCTATATATAGATTCAACACCCTCAAAAACTACTATACCACTCAAATTGTAGATATTTCACAACTTAACAAATCCATATCATATTCTAAGCAATTAGAACAAAAATACAACCTCAAAGTCGTCTGCCTTTGGAAATCCATTTTGAAAATGGCCTATACATAACATGCAAGTCCTAGCCTAAGTGTACATACGTTTAAATTCTAGCTAGTCCAATATGTTCCTTTACTTTATTCCAATGACTTTGAAATCATTCCTTTTCTCCATTTTGATGACCATGCAATCATTTCTTACGCCGATTTATGTATGCACAACATTCACTTACAAGACTGACTTTGGCATTAGTAATTATATGAATGATGGGCTCAGCCCTCTTTTTGTTTTATCATCTGAATACAAATTAGCTCTTCCCTGATATATACCTTTTTGCAAGAGAGGCATGTTGATGTGGGAACACGTACATCCAATGATATGGCACCAATTTTATTGCTTTGAGCATCATGATTTTAATAATGCATTCAACTGCGAGGCTATTTACGATGGTTTCCATTGCTAACAATTTTTCGATAAAATTTCATACCATATAATTTTAGTAATTATATATATATTAACACACATAATATACATTAATTTATGTTATTGTTTAGCTAGAGATTTTTTCTCTCCTTAATTCTTTGTACTAGTATCATAATAGGGTTTTGGATGGAGAAATAAGGAAATTTTTCAAGGAAAGTATCAATATCTGTTTCGGTAGGAGGAAATAATTAAGAGAATGGTGAGCCAAGTCATTGCAAATCTGCATAGAAAAGAATTGAGGGTTCGAGGAAGAACCACCATAATTATGCAAAAAGAGTAAGAGATGTTAATTGATGGTTTTAAGGAAAGCCTCTCATTAAAGGAAGAGATGTTTCTACTCATTGTAGTCAAACACATTCCAATTGAAGAAATAACCATTGTTTCCTAAAGGATCTGTGTAGTTGTTAAAGGACAAAAATAATAGCCAAATCTAGATTTGCACATGAAATGGAAGGCCAAAGAATCTCTTGCGAGGTTTATGGATCCAATTTCTCCATCCTTCTCGCATATGGTTCATCTTGAGGACCTCGAACTAGAAATAGACACATTCTAAAATTGCAGGAGGCTACTTGGAGATTAAAGAGTTGGGCCATTTGACTTAGGGAGGGAGATCGAAACACTTGCTTCTTCCATAATTTTTCCACACAAAGGAAGAACAGGAACTCCATTTGGGAAATGGAATCGGTGTCGGGAGGCGAGGTTTTTGGTACAAAATACATACAAAAGGAAGTTTTCATATATTTTAAGGATTTTTTCTCGACCAGAACAGAGGTGGACATTCTTGGCCATCTTTTGCGGTGTGGAGGATTTTCCCAGTATGTTCACACCATCATTAAATGATTAATTGGGTAAACTTGTTAGAAATCTGCAGTTTCTAAATCTTAATGTGACCCGATTAAAGCATTAAAGCGTTAAAAGCGTTAAAACCATTAAAGCATTAAAACATTAAAGCATTAAAGCGTTGAATTGGTATATGATGGACGTACCAGATTTAGTGTTAAACAATATAAAAAGGATTGGGTCCTCTCTCCCCCTGCCAAGAATTGCATTCTTCTCCATCAAGAAGCGCATAAAGAAACAGGGCTAGAAAGAGAAACCGAATTCTGAGAAGAAGAGTAGGAGTCAGAAGAAAGTAGATGGCAGCCATTACATCTTCCGCTGTTAATCAAGGTATGTCATCTTAAACAATAGATCATATTAAGTTTTTTTTGTGAAATATTCGGTATTGATGATCTTTGGGCTGTTAATTTGAATTGTTCATAATTAATAAAGAAAGATTTACATTTGGTATCAGAGCCACCAATCAATAACTGAATATTTCCTATGATTGCAATTGATCTGTTCTGTGCTTTACTCATGATGTTAATCAAATCCTCCGCATGCCCACAATTTTCTGATCAAGTGATTTGCTTTCTTCGCGTATCTGCTTTAATTGATCCACCATCCACTGCTTTATTACTGAGTAAAATAATTCTGTCATTCCGTGATAAAATATAATAACGAATATGATACCGACGATTGCCCATATCCGATTCGTTGGTGAAATGTAGAGCTCAGGAATTTTTTCGGTGGAATTTTGATTCATAATTCGATTCCTAATTCTCCACGTATTCGCAACCTATTGTGATCAATTTAGTTTGAATATGCGAGCATGAATATTATCTCGAAAGTCTCTTTTAATAGAGGGATGAATCACTTTGTGCTTGTAGTATACCGGAATGCCGCCACTACGGTTGTGCTTGCTCCTTTCGCCTTCCTCATTGAAAGGAAAGTGCGAGCGAAACTCACTTTTCCCATATTCTGCCAGATTTTTGCATTGGGTTTGTTGGGGCCTGTAATCGACCATAATTTTTACTTCGTGGGATTGAAATTGTTTTGCATAAAGTATGTGTTATAAATCATTTATGCACATGAGATTTATGATTTTGTTAATCACCAAAGTGGTCAAAATCAGAATAGTCATTTAGTGCATAAGTGACATAATGATTATTGATAGAAATTGCCAGTTATAATAATACCAATTAACACTGGCGTCACTAATGATAGAACCTGAGAGCTTACCCAAAGGAAAGTCTTGTTCTATAACTAGTTGACATGATGAGGTTTAATAGATATTTTGATTAAATAAATATTGATCATCCAAAGATGTCAGTTCTATTTAATTGAATATATTTATTACCTACTTATGTTTTGGTATTTAATTATGTTAAGTATAAGATAGTATCTACCCAAAGGAGTGCTATATTATGCTATTATGTCTACATCTGAATCGCGTTAGTTATGAGCTTACAGTTATTTCATTTTTTTTAATCAAGGAGTTCCCATGAATACGCATGCTTCATCTGTTACATTGTTCACTGGTGTTAATTTTTCTAAATGGAGAGAACAAGTCAATTTCCATTTAGGTGTTCAGGATCTTGAGTTGGCACTCCTTGAGGATAAACCTGCTGCTCTTACAAAAGATAGTACTGAGGCAGAAAAATCACACCAAAAAGCATGGGAACACAGTAACAGATTGAGCCTTATGTTTATTAAGATCACTGTTGCTAACAACATCAAGTCAACAATTCCACAAACAGAAAGTGCTAAGGAATATATGCAGTCTGTGGAAGAGCGTTTTCGTTCAGCTGATAAGTCACTCGCTGGTACTCTTATGGCAGAACTCACGACCATGAAGTTTGATGGGTCGTGAACTATGCAAGAGCACATTATAGAGATGACTAATCTTGCAGCAAGGTTAAACTCCCTGGGACTTACAGTAGAGGATTCTCTTCTTGTCCAGTTCATCCTGAACTCGCTACCTTCTGAATATGGACCTTTTCAGATTAACTATAACACTATAAAGGATAAGTGTAATGTTAATGAATTGGCCAGTAGACTTGTTCAAGAAGAAGGACGTTTGAAAAATCAAGTGAATCACTCAGTAAGTTTTGTGAGTAATAAAGCTGGTAAAGAAAAGAAAGGAAAATCAAATCATTTCAAGAAGAAAAAGGCACCTGCTAAGAATGGGCAGGATAAGGAAAAGAAGGAACTAAAGGATGTTCAATGTCATTTCTGTAAAAAGAAAGGACATTATCAAAGTGACTGTCCGAAAAGGAAAGCTTGGTTCGAAAAGAAAGGTAATTATCTATCTTTCGTATGTTTTGAATCAAATTTAGTTGAAGTTCCCATTAATACATGGTGGCTTGATACTGGTGCTACAACTCATGTTTCCAATAATATGCAGGGATTTCTTATGATCCGAACCATAAATCCAAATGAAGATCGTTTTCTCTTTATGGGAAACGGAATGAAATCTTCAATTGAAGGCATTGGGACTTATCGTCTAATTCTAGAAATTGGATATGTATTAGACTTATACAGTACCCTTTATGTACCTTCATTATCTAGAAACCTTATTTCCGTAAGTAAGTTGGATAATTCTGGTTTTAGATGTATGATTGGATCTGGCTGTTTTGATTTATATAAGAATACTGATAATGTTGGTTCTGGTATTCTAATTGATGGTTTATATAAATTGAAACTGAATGACACTTATGCGAATTCCTTGTTGAATGTAGTAAATAATGTTGGATGTAAATGTAGCATGGTGAATGAAAATTCTGCTTTCTTGTGGCATAAAAGACTAGGTCATATATCCAAAGAAAGAATGATGAGACTAGTAAGTAATGAAATTTTGTCAAATTTGGACTTTAGTGATCTAGAATTATGTGTGGATTGTATTAAAGGTAAACAAACCAAACATAATAAGAAAGGAGCCACCAGAAGCAGCCAGCTTCTTGAAATAATACACACTGATATTTGCGGACCTATGGACACTCCAACCTTTAATGGAGAAAAGTATTTCATCACTTTTATTGACGATTTTTCCCGTTATGGTTATGTCTATTTGCTTCATGAAAAATCTCAATCTGTGAATGTCCTTGAGACGTTTGTAAAGGAAGTTGAGAGGCAATTAGATAAAAAGGTGAAAATCATAAGGTCTGATAGAGGTGGTGAATATTATGGTAAATATAATGAGTCAGGCCAGTGTCCAGGTCCATTTGCAAAATTCCTCGAAAGTCATGGCATATGTGCGCAATACACAATGCCAGGTACACCACAGCAAAATGGTGTAGCAGAAAGGCGCAATAGGACGTTAATGGATATGATTAGGAGTATGATGTCAGATTCTACACTACCTAAGAATTTGTGGTCGTATGCTCTCAAAACCGCTAATTATTTGTTGAATAGGGTTCCTAGTAAAGTAGTTCAAAAGACTCCTTTTGAGTTATGGACTAAGAGGAAACCTAGCTTAAGACACCTGCATGTTTGGGGTTGTCCAGCGGAAGCGAGAATTTATAATCCACATGAAAAGAAATTAGATTCTCGAACGATCAGTGGGTATTTTTTAGGTTACCCTGAGAAATCTAAAGGGTACGTGTTTTACTGTCCTAATCATAGTCCAAGAATTGTAGAAACTCGTAATGCAAGGTTCATTGAGAATGGTGAAGTCAGTGGGAGTACTCGAAGAGAAATAGTAGAAATAAAGGAAACAAGGGTAAATGTTACATTGCCTAGAATAGTTCCTCCATCTACTATTACTCCAAATGTTGTTCCAGCTGTTGTAGAACAGCATGATGATAATGAACAACATATAAATGAAGAAGTACTTCCTGAAGGAAATGACTTACATAATGATGATATGCATGAACCACAACAAGTAGCATTAAGAAGACCTCAAAGAAATCGTAGGTCAGCTATTTCTGATGATTATGTGGTTTATATGCAAGAATCAGATTATGATATTGGAATCAATAAGGATCCAGTTTCGTTTTCACATGCTGTAGAAAGTAAAGAGTCAAAGGAATGGATTAATGCCATGAAAGAAGAACTGAAATCCATGCAACAGAATGAAGTTTGGGATCTCGTTGAGTTACCACATGGCTGTAAAAGAGTCGGATGCAAATGGGTTTTTAAAACCAAACACGACTCTAGTGGTAATATCGAACGGTATAAAGCTAGACTTGTTACTAAGGGTTACACTCAGAAAGATGGTGTTGATTACAAGGAGACATTTTCTCCTGTTTCGAAAAAGGACTCACTAAGAATAATAATGGCATTAGTAGCTCATTATGATTTGGAGTTGCATCAAATGGATGTGAAAACAGCCTTTCTGAATGGAGATCTTGATGAGGATGTTTACATGGATCAACCCGAGGGTTTTTCTATAGAAGGTAAAGAACAATTGGTGTGTAAACTTAAGAAGTCAATATATGGGCTTAAACAAGCATCCCGGCAATGGTATATTAAGTTCAATACCATTATTACATCCTTTGGTTTTAAGGAAAATACGGTTGATCACTGTATATACCAAAAGATCAGTGGGAGCAAGTTTATTTATCTGGTCCTTTATGTTGATGACATCTTGCTTGCTGCAAATAATTTAAGTATATTGCATGAGACTAAGGAATTTCTCTCAACGAACTTTGAAATGAAAGATATGGGAGAGGCATCCTATGTGATTGGAATAGAAATATTCCGTGATCGATCACAAGGAATATTGGGATTGTCTCAGAAAGGATATGTCGAAAGGATTCTAGAGAGATTTGGAATGAGTAAATGTTCACCTGGGACAGTTCCTGTATAGAAAGGTGATAAATTCAGTCTCATGCAATGTCCTAAGAATGATGTTGAACGAAAGGAAATGGAATCAATTCCATATGCATCTGTTGTTGGTAGCCTGATGTATGCTCAAACCTGTACTAGACCGGATATCAACTTTGCGGTCGGTATGTTAGGGAGGTATCAAAGTAATCCAGGAAGGGAACATTGGCAAGCTGCAAAGAAAGTTTTGAGGTACTTACAAGGCACGAAAGATTACATGCTCATGTATAGAAGATCCAATGAATCGGAGGTGATCGGATATAGCGATTCAGATTTTGCTGGATGCATCGATACTAGAAAATCGACTTTTGGTTACCTGTTTATGTTTGCTCAAGGTGCCATATCATGGAAAAGTGCGAAACAGACTATCGTTGCTTCATCCACTATGGAGGAAGAATTTGTGGCATGTTTTGAAGCCACAATTCATGCATTATGGTTGCGGAACTTTATTTCAGGACTTGCGGTTGTCGACACCATTAGCAAGCCGCTGAAAATTTATTGTGATAACTCTGCAGCAGTATTTTTCTCAAAGAACGACAAGTACTCTAAAGGTGCCAAACACATAGATTTGAAGTATATTGTTGTGAAAGATGAGGTTCAGAAACAAAGAGTGTCAATCATGCACATCAGGACAGAACTTATGATTGCAGACCCTTTGACGAAAGGGTTACAACCAAGACAATTTAAGGAACATGTTCAAAGAATGGGTCTTGGTTGTATTAATAATAATTGATGTGTGACATTCTTAGCTCTTTTATGTGTTTCTGATATACAATTATGTGTCTCTTGTTTTAATATAGTAGTACGTATTTTATGTAATTTTAAACAAGAAAGAGTCTTATAAAGATATTATGTTTAATCATTATGATATAAGACATTATGTGGACCATTATGCTGTTTTATATAAATTATGAGTATGAATTGATGGTTTGCTGGTATTGTAGTATATGGAAGGAAATGCATTGAATTAATAGTGCACAACCGCCATAACTCTCAGCAATTTATCATAGTATGATGTTCAACACTTAATATTATGAATAGTCGGGTCAAGTGGGAGAATGTTAGAAATCTGCAGTTTCTAAATCTTAATGTGACCCGATTAAAGCATTAAAGCGTTAAAAGCGTTAAAACCATTAAAGCATTAAAGCGTTGAATTGGTATATGATGGACGTACCAGATTTAGTGTTAAATAATATAAAAAGGATTGGGTCCTCTCTCCCCCTGCCAAGAATCGCATTCTTCTCCATCAAGAAGCGCATAAAGAAACAGGGCTAGAAAGAGAAACCGAATTCTGAGAAGAAGAGTAGGAGTCAGAAGAAAGTAGATGGCAGCCATTACATCTTCCGCTGTTAATCAAGGTATGTCATCTTAAACAATAGATCATATTAAGTTTTGTTTGTGAAATATTCGGTATTGATGATATTTGGGCTGTTAATTTGAATTGTTCATAATTAATCAAGAAAGATTTACATAACTGACGACTATTAAAGAGCTTCATAAGAATCTGGAAACATTTGTGACAGATAACTGATTGGAGGAATTTTCTTGGTGATATCAGGAACTAAAGCTACGTCTTATTGAGGAGGAAATTCCTCAAGTTTACGATGAAACACCCATGCACAAATCCCCTCTCAGATAAAAAATCTTAGTTAAATGGGTCGATTGAATCTCTGACTGTGACCATAGCAGTGGTTGGTTCAATCGGTACATGAAAACTATAAAATTGTATTGACAAATGAAACTCTTATTGCGACATACATTGGTGGATAGACAGGAACATCAGGAGGAAATCCTTCATTCAAAAGGAATGCCTTTACCACCATCTGAGTAAAGTGGATTAGAGGTTAGAAAAAATTGGGCAACAACTTAGCATAACCCTAATGATGGAAACAATACATAGAGGACTCAAACGAGCCTATGCATATTAGAGTATTCGATTCATACCCATCAAAGAACTTATTTGATTTCCATCGTTTGTGTCTTATTATATAGGTATTTCTAGGTAATGTATCTCAAGAAAGGACTCAGGTAATATTTAGTCATTTGTAGTCTTTTTTGTGTTCAATTATCTTTGTCCTCTCTACAAGTATTTTTTCCTTGGTTATGGTTAGGTCTCCCTAGTGAGAGACTCACAAGTTAGATCTATCCTTTAATGTAATATCAAGCTTTTGAAGCCAATAAGATTTAGCTTACAAAAATAATATATTCATATAACTATATATATTTTTAATTGAAAAAAAATCCATTATATATATAAACTTAAATTAAAAAATATAAAATAAATTAGAGTAAACATATTTCATGTTAGTTAAATTTCAAATAAAAATTTGCAATCATGTTAATCAAGTTATTTTTTTGTATCCTAGAGGAACTGAGCAACCACCAAACATGTAACCACTAGTGAACCTCTAGGGGTTTACGATCTATCCTCCTTGCCATAAAACATGTCACTTCAGGGGGGCTTTGAACTTGGGTTGCCTTGTTTCCACAATTTCACAAAATTCAAATTAACCAATTGAGTTGTCCCACAAGACCATATGAATCAAGTTTAAATTTTTACTTATACGTATAATTTTTTTAATTAGGAAATTCCATATAAATTAAAGAAAAAAAATTGATATAAAATAAAGTTATTTAAAATTAATAATTAAAAAAAAATTATTTAAAATAATTTTTTATTTTATTTTAAAATAATGGAGTTGTCTATAAGTGAGACTATTAGACACCTTAACGGATTAGGTGTCCAATAGTCTCACTTATAGACAACTCCATTATTTAAAAAAAAAAAAAAAATTACTTCCTAGTAATGCAATTAAAAATGGAGTTGTCTATAAGTGAGACTATTAATGGAGTTGTCTATAAGTGAGACTATTGGACACCTAATCTGTTAAGGGTTGGTGTGGAATGTAAACAATCAGTAGAGTCCAAGAGATCATTTGGAATATGAAACCATGGGTTACTAGACTTTTATAAAGGTACATCATTAGGAATAGTTATGGATTTAACACTTATCTTAATTTGTTGTCCATTATTCTTTTCTATGTTTAATATGGTATCAGAGAAGACGTACTCCTTCCCTGCCCATATTTGACAAACTGGTTTTGTGGATTTTCTACATGTCAGTTATGTCATTTTTCTCCCAGTCAAGAGCATTTCCTTTTCTCACCAAACCGACTTACAGAAACTCTACTGTGTGCATTTAATTCCCTAAAATTATGCTCCTGAACTCTGTGTTGAACGAGTTGCATATTCTCTGGCATTAGGAGGGATGCTCCTTTTAATAAATGATGTATGATGCTATTGATATGTGGGATGTATACATTGAATTTTGTTGGATGATGTGACAACATTGAGAACTTAGATGTTGCATTCATTTTGGTCAGCTGCATTGAGTTATTTACGCTTGTGTTGAAGCGTTACTCAGTATATAACATTGAAATAGTGGTATGCAATGTGAAGTTTTATATGACGGCTACTATTAATTTTTCTTAGTCATTTCATCTATCAGGCCTACTTTTCTCTTAACAGGTTAATTCTCCTTTCTCCTGTGTTATCTTGAATGAGAACGATGTAAAATTCCAAGTGTCTTAGGGCTTATTTTCTAATAGATTGGATGTGTTGATTAATCATTGTCATGTTGAGATTCTTGCAAGCACAAGATTTGAAAGTTGAATTATATTGGTTGTCAATCACATTCAAAGTGGATGGCATATAGCTTGAATACTCTTTGATATCTGAAGTCATTTGTTCATATTTGAGACTTATTGGGAAGGCAACTTGTTGTTAGCAATACAACGAGTTGGGTTCATGTTGTTTAAGATCAACATCATATAAATAGCAAGGCTTCCTTTGGAGTGTGGATTGACATCTTTAGTGGTCCACCTTTTTTGGAATTTGTAACATTCCAATGTATAGTTGAAGCCCTTATCTGAAAGATATTCCATTAATGGTATATTTTCTAGTGCGCAACTTCTGCAAGTAATGTACACTCCCTACGTTGCTACTCAAATGCCTGAACTTGCAAAAAAAACATTGAATGAAATGTAGTAAGAGGGTATAGATTGTGTGTAAATGGAATATATAACCTCAAAATCAATATTGGTAGATCCTATTGGTTTGTCGATTTCAGACATGAATTATGATCTGTAGCACTTTGTATGCTCCATTAGTAAATGCATCCTCCATATCCGATTCCTTAAGACTAGGTCTACCATCTCGAGGAATGACTTGTTTGGTCAAGAAAGAGTTTGGTGGCGGATTTGAAACACTTCACTGTGGTTTTCTTTTATTAGATCACTGTTATCAATTTCATTCAACAAGCTAAAGCGGTGTAGTGAATTCAAAACTGTGACTATTCATGAAGTTCAACGTTTGAATATTTGGACAATAGATGGTGTTGACTCAAGGCTCAATACAATAACGATTTGGCTGCCCTAGGATTAAGAGATATTGGAGCAGCTATAGGACGAGATCTCTCATTCAAATCACTGGATAAAAAATCATTTCATCATGAGGTTTGAGGTTGAACATGGAGGTGTGAAGAAACTATGCATCAAGTCACAATCTTGTTGAAGATTGTTGAATAGTGCATTGAAATAGTGTGAGTTGAAATGCATTAAAACCCTACACTGATTAGGCATATGGTGCATTTGGTGTGGTTAAATTTGATGTGTACATTGGCTACTCTGAGTTCATTTTACTCCATCCCAAAATCTTGTCTTCAAACACCTTGCTACGATTCCACCGAACTATGTTGCTTTTGCTTCATTGTGGTGCGTTGAATCAACTATACCGTGGAATGTGTATGGTGTGTTGATTTATTTTTTTAAATATTCCTTACTGATTTGCTTTGCATTGGAGCCATGATATATATTATATGATGGCCAAGTTTTTAAAGGATGACGAACATGTAAATCAACTTACAAACTGATCAATTGCGTGAACATATCCCGCAATGTGATATGCTGCGTAATAAGATGTGAATTACTCAATACTATTTCGAACATGTCCCTTTTTCTATTTTGATTAAAGCAGTGTGCTCTTGTTAGCTATCTATGCTTGGTGCCTCACGTGAATAAGTGCTCTTTGATTCGTTGTGTAAGCTTGAAAATGGCCAAACTTGATGATGTATTATATATGTTGAATACTCTAATACATTCCACTATAGATGAGATGGTAAGTATCAACAAGGACACTCTTTTCGGCATTAGAATCTGTCAGCAAAATGCACATGACAAAATTGGTTTTTTGTAGTTTGAATCTTAGTGACAACAAGAGGATCTATAATAGCGTAGTCATCATTCAGAACCTGTTTTTGTTCATAACAATCCCATTTTTTAGTCGCAAGTTGACTCCCATCAACATGCATAAAATAGTAAAGACATCAAAGTTGAGGTTGATCCATGAGCAGATTTGCATACAAGTGTGGAAATTCAACTTGCACTTCCCAAGCCAATGATCAGGCCTTGGGAAGAGCTTGCCGACAATAAGTGTAAAACAGGTCTTGGATATGACAAGGAGGTTTCTCTTCATACTTGATATTATTCAAAGCCCTTCCAATATCAAAGTGATGGATTTCTTCAGGATGATACATATTCACCTATTTCTTCTCCTCCTCCACAACAACATATTATGAAATACCAACATTGTGACAGAGTTGATCATGTGAAAGATCATTGTTTTTATATTCACCCATGCAAGCATTGTGGTTAGCACACTCATTCGTCAAACATATGCTTAAGAAACAAGCCTCTTGGAACAAAAAAGGTTCACCTTGGATGGATCAATTCTTAGCAATGGGCTTCAACAACCAAGAAGATATTGCGGTCATATGCCAGATATTTTTCTAGAGTATTGAAAAGTCTTGCAGTTGAATTTTCCTCATCTTCTCACTTTGTATCTAACAGGGGGGAATTGATGTTCCTCTACAAGTCTCAAAGATACATCAAGCGATCTGGAGCCACAACCCAAAGCTGCTACTTGAGCCTACAGCCAAAGACAACCATACCCAGATTTAGAGTTGTAACCAAAGATAAAGAAGCCGCTAATCATACCGTTGGTTGGTGGCCTTCCTTACAACGCCACAGGTTGCAAACCTCCTTTTTTTTCAAGTTGAAGGGCTCCCTCTCAAAAGCATTAAGGAGCATTTCCTCTAGCATAAGACTTCACCGTCTTGCCATATTTTGAAGAGTTCGAGGAATTGCACTAAGTGTTTCTTTGGTTGGTGACCTTCTTTAAACCACCATAAGTTGTAGACCTCCCTTTTTTTAGGGTTAAGGTCTCCCTCTTCAAATCATTAAGGAGCACTTCCTCTAGTAGAAGACCTCAACTTCATTCCATATTTAGAAGAGTTCTGGGAATTGCACTAAGTGTTCCAGTGTTGGTGGTCATCCTTAAACCACTGTTGGTTGAGACCTAGAGTTCTCCCACCTCATGCCATAGAGAACATTCACCCTAGTGCTGCCATGCATTTTTAACATTTTGTATTACTAGTCCCTTATGGGACTCATACATACCCCTTTGGATTAGGGGGGGAATGTTGGACACCCAATCCACTAAGGGTTGGTGTGAAATGTAATCATTCACCAGAGTCCAAGAAACCACTTGCAATATGAAACCAGGGGTCATTGGACTTGTATAAATGTACATCATTGTGAGCTTGAGCCAACACTTGAACCTTTTGCTTGAGCCTACAGCCAGAGACAACGATTCCTAGATTCAGTGTTGTAACCAAAGACAAAGAAGCCCCTAAACATTCCTTAAACCACCGCTGGTTGCAGACCTCCCTTTTTCCAGGTTGAAGGTCTCCCTCTCCAAAGCATTAGGGAGCCACTTCCTCTAGCATAAGACTTCAACTTCTTGCCATATTTGGAAGAGTTATGGGAATCACACTAAGTGTTCCTTTGGTTAGTGGCCTTCCTTATACCACCATAAGTTGTAGGCCTCCCTTTTTTCAGGGTTAAGGTCTCCATTTTCAAAGCATTAAGGAGCACTTCCTCTAGTAGAAGACCTCAACATATTGCCATATTTAGAAGAGTTCCACGAACTGCACTAAGCGTTCCAGTGTTAGTGTTCATCCTTAAACTGTTGTTGGTTTAGACCTCGAGTTCTCCCACCTTATGCCATCATCTCGGAGAAAACATTCGACATAGTGTTGCCATGCATTTTGCACATTTTGTATTACAACTCTCTTTTGAGACTCATACATACCCTTTCAGATTAAGGGTAGGAATGTTGGACACCTAATCCACTAAGGGTTGGTGTTGAATGTGAACAGTTACCAAAGTCCAAGAGACCACTTGGAATATGAAACCAAGGGTCATTGAACTTGTATAAATGTACATCATTGTGAATAGTAATGGATGGATTTAATGACCATTATTTTTGTCTATGTTAATGAGAGACTTTTTGAAAAGTTTTGCCTTTTATTTTTTGATATAATCTGTCTAGAATCTCGTAGGGATTCATTGAAATCACAAGTTTGACAAGTGAACTCTTCACAATGGAAGTACCTTAGAGGGATTTTTAAGACCCCAATAAAAAAACCATTTTAACCAATACAAATCAAAATTCCACCACAATCATTTTTTACCAAATCCTAGCCTCAAATCCATAAAACACTCCAAAAAATTTGAAATATAAACCACTCTTTACTTTCAAAATAAAAATAAAATAAAATAAAATAACTTCACGGAGACGGAGGCCATGATGAACGATTGAAGATCAAGAATCCAATGGAATCCAGTGGAACCCAAAGATTCATCCATGAATCCACGGTATATAGGTTGGAAATAATCGTGTTCGAAATACAATTTGGTTTGGCGTCACGACACTCGCCTTGGTTGGCACGAAATTCAATAGAAGTGTTGTGGTTTCGAAGGTGGAATTGTTTGTAACTTAGCAGAGGCGGCAGTTTTTACCCAATTCTCTGGTCTTCATTCGCTGGGATTTAAAGGCATTTGGTTTCGAGCTGTGTCATAGAGTCTGTCTCCAATTGTTCGGCACGTTTATTTGGAAAGGATCCACTCGTTGTGAATTTGGGCAGTGGAAGGATGCATTATCCAAGCAGAAGCTATTATAATGCAGAGCAATCCAACAGTAACAATCCATCATTTGATGGGGCTTCACCTCCTCCCTATGAAGAAGCAGCAGCTCCGGCGTATTACCCCCCGGCTCCCGAACCTGAGGTAGTCGCTACCCATGGTTGCGATCCGTCTAATTACAGCTACAATCACCCCCACAGTATCAATGCCAATTACCCAAACCAATTTCTTCAATACCCACCTCCCAATGCTTTGCAATTCACACTCCAATCGCCCATAGCTTCGCCCACTCCTCCGGATGTTAATGGTAACTATTTCTATAGTACTAACCCCACTGCCCCTGTTTATAACTCCGCTGCCGCTGCCCGAAACCCTGCGTATGACCAGCGATTGTATCCCGGCCACAGAGGTTATGAAAACCTAGGTTCCTTTCAGCCGCCTGGTTTTGATCAGAAATACTATGGGATTCCCGTTGGAAAAGAACCAGATTACGACAAGAACGGTTTTGATGTTTACGATGATGGTTTTGGCGGTGAAGTTTATAAATACGATGGGGAGCGAGCCGAGCCATATCGTGCTCACGGCACAGGTACAGGTGCGGGTTCAAAAAACCTAACAGCGTTTGATGATTATGGGAATTTGACAAAGATTACGAAGGCTGTTCCAAAGGCTGAAACGCAGGATGGAGGAAACGGTGTGCAGAAATTCAGGGTGAAGATACCTCCAGATTCGGGTTCTCAGACTACCTTGGATGTGCTTTTCCAGATTGGTCTGGATGGGCTTCGAATGATGGATCCGAGCTCAAATAAAACATTAAGAATCTATCCGCTTGAGAATATTACGAAATGGGAGGTGAATGATCCTTCAGTGTATACTTTCTGGGCAAAAAGTTCAGGTGATCTTGATCCAAGGAGGATAAGGTTACAATCAAACCGCTATACCACAAGTACAATTCTTGACACAGTGGCAGCTGCTTGTGTTCAGCTTCGAGAGATGATGGATGCCACAAATAATAATGACAGAAACAAAACATCTGACCAACTGACAGGGAAACCATTGAAGAGATCTGTAGAAGAAAAACAGCATTGGGTTCCTAATGAAGCTGTGACAAGTTGTAAAGTATGTGGGACAAATTTTGGAGCATTTGTCCGAAGGCATCATTGTAGAAACTGTGGTCATATATTTTGTGACAAGTGTACACAAGGGCGGGCTCCACTTACTGCAGACAAGGATGCTCAACCAGTTCGAGTCTGACAATTGTTTGGCAGAAGTTCTTACACAAAGGTTGACTGCTACGAAGAAGACAAGAAGCAAAGCCAGTGCGCAACGAAGTCATGATGATCTTGTGGAAAGGCTTATGGAGGAAATGGGGAGAAAGAGCAAGGAAAGCACTGATACTGCTATGGGTTCATCTCCACATCGGTCTAGTCAGTTTACTTCTGATGGAACAAGGATCCGAGAGGTTGCCTGTCCTACTTGCACGGTTCACTTGCAGGTTCAAGTGCCAAGCTCTGGAACAGAAACAGTTGAGTGTGGTGTATGCCAACACCTTTTTCTTGTCAGTGACCGTTGTTAGTTGAATTTATCTAATGATATATTTTTGGTGTATATAATTTTTTTGGATAGTAATAATATCGAAAATGCATTATATTTTTTATAATAGCGCAGAATTTTGCCACGAGGGTGAATCATAAGAATGTAGTAACGTCTTTTGGCTTCTGTAATGATTATATTTAACCATAAACCGCAATGAATGTAGCATTATTGTTCAATACTGAGCTTTTATTATTGTCATTTTTCTGAATATATTTTTGGTGTATATAATTTTTTTGGATTGTAATAATATCGAAAATGCATTATATTTTTTATAATAGCGCAGAATTTTGCCACGAGGGTGAATCATAAGAACGTAGTAACGCCTTTTGGCTTCTGACGGAATGAATGTAGCATTATTGTTCAATACTGAGCTTTTATTATTGTCATTTTTCTGTAATCAGTAACGAATATTAAGTGCATTATTCGCATAAAAGAACTATAAAATAAGTTAAATATAGAGAAAGCCCTTTTGTTTGAAGAAAAATATAAAGAATGACGAGACCTGACATGAACTTTCTTCTCTTCAGTCAGATGTGCATCCAATAGAACACTACTCCATGCGAGGGACTGTTTAAATTCTATGAGTCACGCCTTTCTGGGTGCCCGGAGAGGCGAGGATACGATTTTCACTCACTCAATTATCGTAATGTTTACTTAATTACATCAGGTGTGTTTATTCTAAAATGACGTTCTCAGATTTTTATTTTTAAATACTAAAAAAATATTGTTTAATTGACATATTCCTAGTAACAATTCACAAATGAATTAATGACTTTTCAACCATTTCTCATTTTTAATAATGATTCTCTTACACATATTTCTGGTAACATAGCACACAAGAAATTAATGACTTTTTAACTAATTTTCATTTTTAATAATGATTCTTCAACGTGGAGTTTAATTAATAGATGCAGGGTGTTCTTAAGATGTTTTTCATAGTTAATTTTAATCAAAGTGTAAGACATTTTAAAAAATTTAAATTGTTTAATTTATAGAATTTGAATATTGTATAAGATTTTCAAGGTGCTAAATTTATTTATACATTCAAAAATGAGTTTTAAACAACAAAAATCACAATTTTGCTTGAATTGTTTCGGGTCTAATCTTAATTATTATCGTATAAAATTGGTTTTTGATTCAAAATTCTCAAAAATCACTAGAACAATTTAATTTTAGAAAGATCACAACTTAAACTTAAGATTCTAACAAATCTTTCAATCTATGCAAATTAGATAAAAACAAATCCCTACCAAAATTTAAACAAATTGTAACCAAAAAAACCAATAACAAATTGACTACGGCATAAGTCTTCCACCTCTGGCAATCCATTTCGACCCCGCAGGAAAATGACCCATGCATAACGTGCAAGGCCTAGCCTAGGTGTCCAGAAGTTTCATTTCCTAAATTGTGGTCAGTCCAATACGATTCCTTTTCTCTGTTATAATGATCGTGCAATCATTTCTAAAATGCACTTGCTTCACTTGCAAAACTGACTTATGGTTCACTCCGATTGATAAAATACAAATTAGTTGTACTCTAATATATACATGTTTGCAGGGAGGCATGTGACGTGAGAAATAGTGCTTTTCAACAATGTATTCAACTGCAGAGCCCACTACGATGGTGTTTATAGAGTAGAGAACTGTTAAGGAGAATCCCCAATGGTGTGTGGGTAGAAAACTCCATATACCATATACAATAAGTAAAGATATAGACGAATATCGAAATGGGAACAGAATCAATATGAATAAATCTAAAACGGTATATATGCACAGGGCACGCTTGTCCAGAAATCCGTTGCAATAATATATGTAGACTCTAAAATGTTGGACACGATGAAAGTTTCATTCCTACTATTGTTTCGATAAAATTCCATACACTATAACTCTGTAGCTTATTTGTCTCAATTTTCATATTAGTATCACAGTAGGTTTTAGATCGAGAAATTAGTAAACGTATCGCCGGTTTTTTTGGAGACGAGGGAATAATAAAGAGAGTGGTGAGCCAAGCCGTCGCAAATCAGTATAGCAAAGGATCCAGGGTTCCATATCTGCAGATGAAATTGAAGGTCAAAGAATCTCTTCAACGTCTTTTACGTAAAAACTGAAAGCTCAGTAATAAGAATCGAACCCATTATATCAAACCTTGCACCTCCGGTACTGATGGTGTAAGAAATACTGCATTTCATAGCTTGTTATATAGAAATTCTACCTAGAATTTATAATCCTTGTCTACGTTACTGAAAATGAATCCAGCGTGTGAGGATATTGAATATTTGTTATTATTCACCCAATAAAAGCCTAGGTTTTATAAAATGCAACAAAACTGCTTACCGAAAAACAATATTAACACTTTTTCAGAGTGGTTCTCCTTGGCTTATGAAACTTATGGTTTACCACATTCCCAGGTTATTCGTGTTGTGTTTATTATTAAATATATTAGCACATTGTTCTTACACGTGGGCTGAGCAATAATAAAATTGAATAATGCATTAAATACATTTTTTCTTTTATAGTTTTTCGATTTTAATTGATGTGTCACATGTTGAATTTGTTAGTTTCCTCTTACATTCTTTTTCCATTTCACTAGGTGGAAATTGTCTACGTTTCAAATTGTCTATTCATTTGAAATTCAAATTTCACCTTTACTTGATGCGCCTCTATTTTGGACTGTCTTTCTTTTTGACCCAGTTGCATTCTTCGACGAAATAGAAGAAATGGGCAACAGTTATATGTCAATGGAGTTTGTGTACGGCCTCATTTCACGCATAGTGTGAAAAGTCAACTAGAATGCTCACTGTCTCTTATTTGCAGGGATAGCTCGATTGGGAGAGAGTCGGAATGATCATACGTGCTCGTTTTCTTTTGGTGACATAGTCTACCTCACTCCGTGATTTGGGTTACATAATCTACTTTAAGTTGTGATTTTACATGAGTGTGTTTGGTGGGGTGATTCATTTTTATTTTGCATCATCCAGTTTAGTTTAGTTTTATTTATTTATATATATGTAAAATTAAGCAAATGAATGATTATAATAATATTTGTAATTATGGAATTTTATGGAGACTTTTATTTTATAAATAAAGTTTTATTAAAATATCAGAAGTTAATATTATGGCTTATTAATACCATATATTGAAAAAAAAAAAAAACCAAAATTCGTTTAATATGAAATTTATTTAAATGATTTTTTTTTAATTAATGAATTTAAAAGAGAAATAAATATATAAATATTTTAGAACTAAATATCAATCTTTAATTCGTGTGTACTATTTTACACATGATTGTAGACATAATTAATTGTTATAGATGCATTAGTTAATATTATTTATTAATAATATTTAACTAATGGATATTATTTCCACTCATTACAAATATATTCATAATGTATATCATTACTAGTACAATTACATTAAAAATATTAATGTGGTTGATATAGCCGAAGGCTTCATAAATATAACAAAAAAAACTAATCCAACATGAAGATGTATAAAAAGGTTATGGGTCAATATTAACTTGACAAAAAAAGGAATTACACATCTCATTGTGAAATAGACAATTTTTCTAAATAAAAGTTGCTTATATATAAATGAATGTTATAAATAATAATGAGGAACTTATCATGAAGGAACTTATTAGAATTCGAGTAATATCAAATCCATAAGAAATTGGTGGGTGAGAAGCCACTTGGCACGAATCTAATTTTTTAAATTATTAAAAGTCAATCCAACCTAACAAATTCTGTAACACACTACAATTCTTGATAAGCATTTAGAATAAACATATGCTGATTATATTCAGAATCAATCTAGGCTGTCAATTAAAAATATAAAAAAAGTCAAGAGATCCTCATCCACATTAAGTTGAAATAAGAAGCATTCAACAATAAATACAAAAAGTAGAAAGACAAAATTGAAGAATGGATGCAACTCTCTAGCGAGAGAGAGACTAAACGAAAACAATTCCTTTCCATTATCAAGCCAAATTATTACATATATAGGATTATATAATTGTTAAACAACTTCTTAGAATATAGGAAAGGTCAACTGACAAAGTCTAATTAAAGAAAACAGTTCAACAACGCACAACAAGATCTAATTATGGGAGAACCTTCTAGAGATTTCTCCATTATTCCAATACCCCCTTTTAAAATAGAATGTGTTTTCTACCATACTTAACTAATTCCTACATACTTCAAATTTTGTCTTTCCAAGAGGCTTTGTAAAGATGCCAGCCACTTTTTCATTGGTATCACAATAGACTACATAAATTGCCTTGGATTGTATCTTTTCCCTAACAAAATGATAATGTGTCTCAATATGTTTTCATCTTGCATAGTACACAAGATTGTTGGCTAGCTTGATGGTGCTTTCATTGTGTCACTTGATGATGGCTAGCTTATTCTGTACTTCTCCCACATCTTCAAGACTTCACCTTAGCCAAATTGCTTCACATGTAGCAATACACAAAACATTTTACTAGGCCTTAGTGGATGACAAAGATACAATTGGCTCTTTCTCATTTCTCCAAGCCATAATCGAAGGCTAAATGAATAACCTAAAGTTAATATTTTATCATCGAAATTTCCGACCCAATCTAAATTAGAATAACTTGCCAAATCAAAATTAAAGTCATAAGTATATTTAATACCAAAGTTTACCATTCCTTTTAGATACCAAAGAACCCACTTCATTTCTCCCCAATGGCTTTCAAGAGGTTTGACCATGAATTGACTTAGATTATTGACATAATATGTTATATCTACCTTGGTTGTAATTAGATTGTTTAGACTTCCCATAAGATAATGATACAGTGTACCATCCACTTCTCTTGTCCCATCATTATTGCAAAGTTTGGCATTATGTTCTAATGGTATTGATATTGCCCCACATTGGTATATTTTAAATCTATTTAGTAAACCCCTAGTATACTTACTCCATGTAACCATTGTCTCAAGACATAAGAAATAGTGCAATTCACTAGGGCCTTTCTCTCAAACTCCTCTGAGATTTGACCTTTAACTTCATCAATTAGCTCAGCAACATTGCTTTTTATAATGATATCAACAACGCAAACTTCGAAATGGGAACTACAAACTCAAAACAGGAACTCTAGCGAAGAAACCCCAAAAAAACATGAAATACAGTGCTATAAACGAAAAGAGTATATTCTAGAATGATGGTTTTTATAGGGTTAATTTTCAACATATTTAAAAAATGGCAGTAAAACCAATTTTTTTGTGCAAAATAAATGAAAAAACACACTAATGTTTTTGGTAGAACAACATTTTTCTTTCCGAGGTATAATTTCAAATTTTTTTAGTAATGACGATAAAGATAAAATAATGGGATCTGAAACACATTAAAATTCCATCAGTTTTCATCCATGTTGTTAAACATATATTAACATGACACTAAAGATCACTAAAATTCTAATTGTTTTCAATCATAACATTAAAGATAAAAAAAATGATTTTTTTAACCATAGATTTAAAAAACGCTAAGTTTTCAACACATTTAAACCATGACATTATGAACAAATTACATGACTAAATTCATCAAAATGTCAATACTTGTAGATTGAATGAAACATAAATTATATCTCTAAGTTATTGATGCATTGTGGATATTATAAACAATAAAAATCATCATAATTAAAACATATAATCCAAAAAACATAAAAATGACTCATAACTTCATTTAACATCATATGGAAATCAAAATTTTTGTTTCAAGATATGATGCAGTAATATAAATTGTCTTAAACAATTATTCAAAATCACTCATATTTTCTTGCACACCATCAGAATTAACATCTTCATATGAATGAATGGATGTAGATGAAGGTGTTCCATATTCTTCTCTTTCATCAGCTAGTGCCCCATCTGAGTCCACATGCATGCCCACCATTTCAGGTTTCAAAATTCTTCTAGATCTACCACTGGTTTCATCATACTCCCATCTCAACATTGTTTCTTCTGGTAACAACCTCTTCAGAATATCTATCGTCTTGAAGCGAAGAGTTTCTCTCTTTGTTAAATTGAAGTCATAAATAAGTATGTCAACATCCTCCAATTTGAAGAGGTTTGTGCAACGACAATTTATATTTGTACGCTTCCTTATTATCTTTCCACCATCAACTACCATCTCTAGCTTGCACACACCATTAAATGAGTGTGCATTTGTGGCATACCAATGTACTTCAACACTTGCAACATCTTCATTTTCTGTTTAGCAATTTAGAATGGATAGTCATTGGCATATCCATATGCTAGCACTACGATCATGCAACCTTCCTTAATACCCTGTACTGAACCCCTATAAAGGTCTTCCATGGCTTCGCATTGTGCATGAGACCTTTTGGAACCAATATACATTTCTCTTACCTCTACTTGTGAACAATTAATAATACCTTGAGATTGTTGTTGTTCAACAATGTTTCTTTCATCATGTTCATTTGACACATTTTTTTCTTCGTTTGTTGTTCTTGAAATGATATCAATTTGATTATTAAAAAAAGACTCCCACCAAACTGAATCAACAATTTCAAAGCACTCATATGTATATATAATACATTTTTTAATTTCTTCCAAGAAATCAAAATAATTTATATCTCTATTTTGCCTATGTGCATTATGAACTTCAGCAACTGATTGTAATAAAAATATATTTGACTCAAATATTGGATGATCTGGAATGAACTTAAAAAAGGTCAAACCTGATGATGATGACCATTGTGCAGTAGTTAAATACTTCATGCCCCGTATTAGTGTTTTCCCATCATTTTTTTTATACGAAATTGACATTGGAAGCTAATTTCATTAAGTTTTTTAATGCATTTCTCCTCACCATGTGATCCCACCATAAACCTTTGCATGTCAACAATTTCTTCCAACACATCAAAAATAGGCTCTAGCATGTATGATTTCTTAATACATTCAATTAATGATAGCAAGCTCCCAACATCGTTCCTCCTCAATGTGATTGAAAAATGACTGAACATTTGATTAGTATGGTCATGAGTGTGCCCAACAAGAAGGAAACCAACCTGTACCTTCTGAAAAATTCTCAATCCAACAAGCATGTTTAGATATCCAAAAACAATGTGATTTTTTTCATGACAAGTGTTGTCCAATTGTAGATGCAAAACATCATGAAGATTACCAGATGAATGAGAAAGAATATCATGAATTATGGTTCTTGTTATATTTTCATCATTATGAATATTTGGAGTTGTGAAGTATACCCTTGGCAACATTTTCCCATTGAAGACCATACAACCGACCAAGTGATACTGAATAAAATTTTCCTCCTGTAAATTTTTGGGTGTGCAAACAAAATGCTGTAGAACTGTTTTCTTCTGGTCCATACCATCAATTATCAAACCCAAATATTTATTTGGATTATCATAACACTTCTTTTGATGCTTGTACAACTCTTTCCTTTCACTTGTTTGTTGTTCACGATGCTCTTGAAGCGCTTTAACAATGGAATCTACACAACATAAAAGAAAGTCATTAATGAATACATTTTCATGGTTGATGATTATACAGTTTTAAAAATTAATGTTTTGAATGATTACCTCTTTCTACCCCTTCACATTTATTCCTTTTTTATTTAAGAAAAACATATGTATTGCAAACTCCCATCCTTGTCTTCTTAGGAATGCAAACATTGTTGAATTCTTTCTTCCATATATTCAAAAAATATTGATATGTAATAAATCGACCATCTCCTTCAACACCTTCTGCATATTCTTTGAATAAGTTGTATATTTCTCATCTTGACAAATTATCTGGAATATGTATTGTCTCTCCACTTGGCATACACTCTCCATGCTTTGAAAGTAAGTCTTTCATCCACGACATTGCGGTATTTGATGATGGCCCAAACTGTCATTTATGAGTACTTCTGAATAAAATATGGGATCCTTTTCCAAATTTTCTTGGATTCTTGACAGACAAAAATTACCCATTAAATGAAACATTTTGAAAGCCTTTCAATAGATAAATAAAGACCCAATATGATAATCATAACCTGATAATGTAGATTGCATGCACCCCACTCAATAGGAATTTTGCATGCTTTTATTCATTGACAAATATCTCTTCCTTCTCTCCAATGCAAACTTGAAATACATATGTTTCAAGCAATCCTTTTGACAACGTTCACTTGAAATGAGAACACTGATAAAACTTCTTCTTGTGAGATAATCTGCTTTACCCCTTGTATAACTAGAACATCTTGGATTGATACGAAAAGGTCTGCTCCTACTCCTCAATACAATATTTGTTGGCAACATCTCCATCATTGGATCATCATCTGTATAAGAATTTTCATCATCATTAGGAGGAATATTATCCTCACTATAATCATATGTGCTTTTGAAATTGTGACTTGGAGGATATTATTCATATTTCCCTTCATCAGTGCTACCCTCATAGTCCGTAGAATTAGGACTAAATGGAAAATTTGACTCGATGTTTATTGGATACTCTTCATCATGTGCATTGTCAATGTTTCTCTCATAGCCCATAGGATTAGGACTACGTGAAAAATGTGACTCTTTACTTACTGGAAATTCTTCATCCTAGCCTTCGTCACTACTTCTCTCATAGTCCTTAGGATTATGACTAAGTGCTTCATCCCGCCCTTTGTCACTACTGATCTCATAGTCCTTACGATTAGGACTAGGTGGGAAATGTGACTCTCTATTTATTGGAAATTCATCATCTTGCCCTTCGTCGCTACTGCTATCATAGTCCTTAAGATTATGACTAAGTGGAAAATGTGACTCTCGATTTATTGGAAATTTTTCATCTTGGCCTTCATCATTGTTGCTCTCATAGTCCATAGGATTGGGACTAAGTGGTAACTGTGACTCTTGATTTATTGGAAATTCTTCATCCTGGCCTTCATCACTACTGCTCTCATAGTCCATAGGATTAGGACTAACTGGAAACTATGACTCTCGCTTTATTGAAAATTCTTCATCCTAACCTTCATCACTGATGCTCTCATAGTCCATATGATTAGGAATGAGTGGAAATTGTGACTCTTGATTTATTGGAAATTTTTCATCCTTACCTTCATCACTACTGCTCTCATAGTCCATAGGATTAGGACTAAGTGGAAATTGTGATTCTCTATTTATTTTAAATTATTCATCATGCTCTTCATCACTGTTTCTCTCTTAGTCCATAGGATTAGGACTAAGTGGAAATCATGACTCTTTATTTATTTGAAATTCTTCATCGTGCTCTTCATCACTCCTACTCTCATAGTCCATAGGATTAGGACTAAGTGGGAATCATAACTCTTTATTTATTTGAAATTATTCATCCTACTCTTCAAGAGTTCTTCTCTTATAGTCCTTATGATTAGGACTAAGTGGAAGATTTGAATCTCTATTCATAGTGAAAGAATTTCCATTATATTCATCAATACATGAATAGAGTTGTTACATGATGAAGATGTTGATGCTTCACAAAGTTAAACTTCAGTATCAGAAGAATCCATGCCTTTCAAACAGAAGAGGTTGAATGATACAATTGCACTCTCTCCTACTGATAATCCCTTGGGGGTGGGTTCCATTGGCATGCACACCCAGCCGTGGTCGTGCCTGCCCACAACACAATAGCGTGCTACTTGGTCCTCACCGCTAAGTGGGTTGGGCCATGGGGGTGAGGGACAATAACAAATATCCTAGTGGAAATTCAAAAGAAAGAATGGAAATCATTATACAAGGAGCTGATTTAGAGGATGACATTATTAAAACAAAACAAAATCCCATTCGACATCACTTGACAAATAAAAACTTAATTGATGGTGATCGTATATTTCATCTTAATGTGAGACAAATCTATAAGCCAAGTGAAGGAAAATTTAAATATCAAATTAGAAAGCCACACCACCTGCATGTTCACAACTTGAAGACATTGATGAGGTACAATCCATATGCTCCTGTGGTTGATTATGTGCTTCTTGTTGGTCCAGTTCAATTTCCCAACAAGAAAGCATTTGATAAGTCAAAATGTTTTGAGTAGAATTATTATGTGCTTGGGGGGAACTATTCTGTAGAAGCTAAAAGGAAATTGATGGAGGAATATCCCAATAACCCACATTTTGAAACAATGAAATGTATCATTTATTCTATTTTATCATATACAGAAGCAAACCTATTGGCATGGGATCATAATACAGATAATGAGTATATGATGTCTATTAATTTCATCCAAAGGGTTATATTTATTCATAATGAATTTGAAGAAAAATGTGTTTGGGATAAGACAAAGCTAGTTTAGAATTTCGGAAGGAATGTTGTATGGAAATAGGCCATCAAATTTAAGAAAAAATCAATTTAAAAGGCGACAAAGTACATTATGTTATATTCAAAAGTATTGATAACATTTTCTAGTTGGCATTTAAAATTGAAGAGATGACTATCTCAACTTGGAGAGCATTGCAAGGAGTGAAGGATGAAAAACTTATCAAAATAATATTATCTCATGTGAAGTTAGGGTAATTATCATTGGATGAAATGTGTGAGGAATTTCAAAAGTAATTTTGTTGAATTATTTTTACTTATTTCTAGATTCTAATTTTCTTTTAAATATAACATATTATTGTTGGTAGTATTTGTTATAGATAGCATTATATTTTTTTTTTTACTTTATCTATTTAGTCACAAAGTTTACATGAAAATACAAGAACAAATGTTTAAATTGTTGAATGAATATAGTTGGGATGATGTTGTACACAGCTACCCAGATTCAAGTTTTACATCAACACTAAAATATTTTTATCTTGCATTTAAAAAGGTATGTTGATTTATACATTCATTTTATTCATGTGTATGCTATTTTTATTTTATAACTTATATATATATATATAGTTTATTTTATTAAATATGAATAAGGATGCAAATGGAGCACTAGATATATTTAGAAGATTTATTGAAAAAATTAAGATCGAAAGAGTTAGAAAGAAACATCTTAGTAATGTTGAACTTGATCCAACTCTTACTAATTTCATTTGGAATGAGATTTACACTATTCAATATCAAATAATACAAGGTGGTTGTGAAGACATTGCTAAAATCATACTTAAAAGGGATTATTCCCTAATTATTGTAGATATTCCCTGTGGTTTCAATATCCCAAACATTGACTATGATGGTGACCCTTGTACTTATCAAGCTCTTAGTAAAGTGGTTGCAGGATTTGTAGAAGTCACATCATCACCATTATGGAGATTTGTGACATTTCATTCAGACACATAATTGGCAATTTTATTGACAAGCTTCAATAGGAAAGAAAACTCAAGGGTGCAACTTACACGGTAGGACGTTGAAATTGTATGTTCGATTAATGTTAAAAGATTCTTTTACATACAAGTTAATTGAAATTTTATTATTTCATGTTACAGGCAAAAATCAAATCTAATTAACCGTCAAAATCAACGAATTATAAGTGATTGTCAGTTTATCCATGTTGAAAGTTGGACAAAGGATGATAGCTATAAGTCTATGATTCCAAAAGAAAGTATTGGTTTATGATGCTATTGTAAAAAAATTAACATATGAAGATAAAGAAGCAACATGAGAGATAGTTAACATGTACCAAAACCACAATAATTGACTAAATATCTTATAGACTTATGTTCAAATGAAGGAGATTGGGTTTTGTATTTATTCTTAAACTCAAGTAAGTTTTATTATAAAAAATTGAATTTCAATATCTTCTTTCTTAATTTATATGTGACTATACTAATTTACTTGATTATTTCTTGCGTGCTTGATAAGTAGGTACAACACTAGCATGTTGCCTACAAAAACAAAGAAATTGCATTGCCATTGAAAAAGACACAGTACAATGCAAATTTATTCAGCAAAGAATTAATGTTCTTCAATTTCTTCTAGATGCATTGCAAGAAATTGGGTTGAGGAAAGGGGATTTTAATGAATCGCCAATGGAAAAAATTCAAAAGAACCTCAACCACCATTAGATGGAATGATTGGAAAGGCATACATTGGGAGATTCATAGACATCAAAGATCCATCAAAAGAGGAAAATGAGTGAATTGAAGCAGCAAATATTGTGGAATAAGACAATGATGAAACTGTAGAGGATGAAGAGTTTGGATTACGTGATATTATTGATTAAATTTAAGTTATGATTGGAAATCAAGCTCATTTTTTGTAACTATTAATTGGTTATACTTGTAATGTTTTGACTTTGACATTTTATGAGAAGAATAAGTATTCAGTTAATGTTGTTATATGTTCAATATTTGTATTATGTGATTTTCGCTTTAATTTTTATGTGACTCATTATTTTTTGAAAAAAATTGTGATTATTATTATTATTTGACATGAAATTCATAAAATAAAATATTGTTTAACCATTTTTTTGTTAAAATTTTCCTATAAAAATTCAGATTTTGACATGTCATTTCTAGCAAAAAATGATCAAAATGTATAGTTTTTTTCTTATATTTATGTTTAAAATATTTATTTTTATGTCAGTTGTTAAAAATTATTATTTTTCTAGAGACAATTATTTGATGTGCATTGAAAAATTAATTAACGATATATAAATATGTAGAGTATAAAAAATTTAGAATATTGACCTTTTTCTTTAGCTATGCAAAAAAATAAAGACCTCACTACAAAAAAAAATTAAAAGAAAAACAAAAAAATATGAAGAAGAAGACTACTTCAAAAATTGTTAAATTTAGAAAATAGTTGTTCATATTTAATACATTAGAAAATTTAAGGTCGAAAAATAAGCCTTTTAAAAAAGGGCTTGAAGCATAATCAACGCTTCTTAAAATCACACTGCAAATCACTAACATTCTACAAAATAATGTACATAAAAAAATTTAAAGTGTCAAAAACTATGCTAATGTGTGTGTGTGTGTGTGTGTGTGTGTGTGTATTCTGCATCATCACTTTTCAAAATCGGTTGATTTTTTTGCTACCTCAAAAAAATGGGTAATGGTATCAGTTCCTGTTTCAAATTTTACATTGTTTATCATCAACATATAGAGAAATCATAATAACGTACCCATTTTAATGCGACTTTTTCTCTTCACATGCCATGGTCTTGGTGCCTATTTCAATCCATAGAATTTTTGTTTTTTTTTTTAAGTTACAAACAAGATGCTTTTGACACCTTTTAAAATACCCTTTTGGTTGAACAAGATATACTTCTTCTTATAGTTCTTTGTTCAAGGAGGAAGTCTTAACATGTAGCTGATGTAGTTTCCATTTATGTTTTGTAGCTAAAGCAATCATCAATCTATTTGTATTTAATTTACCTATATATGCATAATTTTCTTCGTAATCAATTCCTCTTTTTATGAGTAGTCTTTTGCAACTAACATGGCCTTACATTTATCTATACTGCAATCAGCTTTAAATTTAGGTTTGAATAACCATTTGGATCCTATGTGTACCTTATTTTTAGGAAATTTTGTCAATTTCGAGGTATCATTCTTCATTATAGACTCACATTCTTCCTTCATTGCATCTGTCCATTCTTTATGCTCATTAGCTTATTTAAAATTTGAAGGTTCTAAAACATTCGTAACCTTATTCATTAAGGCATAATCTTTAAATTTCACTGGTGGTTGAGCTTGACAAGATGACCTTCTTGTTATTTTGTTGCTTTAATCTCTTCTTCTACTTGACAATGAATCATATCTTCCTCTTCATGTGTTGTGACTGTTATAGGTGTCATATCGTTGAATTCTTCCTCCTGTTTTTATTCATGTTTATCATCTTCCTCCTCTTTGACATCATCATACTCATAAGCGATATGACATGCACCATATTTGTCATTCTTATAGTCTTCGTATGCAATCTCATCAAACAATACATCTTTGCTTGTAAAGATTTTATTTGTACGGGGATCAAACAACTTATATGCTTTATGATCATAATAATAACATATGAAAATATATTTGATGGCTCTTGCATCAATTTTCCTCTTGTATTCTTTCAAAACATGAGAGAATGATTTACTACCAAATATTTTCAGATAGCTTACAGTTGGTTTATAACCATAAAATGCTTTAAAAGGAGTCTTATTATTTAAAATTTTAGTTGGAATTATATTTTTCACGTAAATAGTAGTCTTAATAGCTTCAGAACAAAAAGAATTAGTAGGACACTTACGTATTAACAAGCTCCATGAACATTCAACTCGGGTTTTTTTCTTCCTTTCATCTAATCCATTCTATTGTGGAGTATATGGTACCATTTATTGTTGTAAAATACCATGAGATTTGCAATATTTGATGAATTCATTTGAAATATATTCTCCCCCTTGATCATATCGAAGGATCTTGATATATTTTTTTGTTTTATTAGTTTTGAACTCCTTAAAATATTCAAATACATCACTTTTATTTCTCATGAAGTATACCCATATATATTTCATATAATAATCAATAAAGATCAAGAGGTAATGTGTTCCACCAAATGATCTAGTCTACATATGACCACTTACATATGTGTGAAAAATTTATAGAACGTCCCTTTTCCTTTTATCTATATGAGTAGGTAACTATTCCCTATGCATATTCCCTAATACACACCCTTCATATGAAGAATATTCATTCTTAAGTATTAGAAGCCCTTCTACCATTATTAATTTTTGCAGTAGTAATAGATCATGAAAATTAATGTAGCCATATCTTTGATGCCAAAGATCTTTCGTTGTCATTGTCATGGATGCCAATGATTTATGGATTTTGGTTGTCAAATTAAGCTTATGTAATCCTCCAATTCTAACTCCCATTGTAATGACCCTGAAGTAAGCAACCATGTCTTTCATCACACAATGTGAACTTACGAATTCAACTTTCAAGCCCTGATTAGTTATAGCAGAAACTGAGACTAGATTCTTCTTAATATTACGTATGAACATCGCAGTGTGGATTAGTTTAACACAACCATTAGGTAATTTCACTGGAACCATCACCATATTGGGTCATCTATTTCAACAGATAGTGAGACATACGTAACAAATAATTGTAGTTTTTTGACACCATCATTCGTTTTTTCTCCTCTATCAAAAAAAAATCCTGTGCGCCTTTTTTATTATGTTTGGACTCATCGTCTTTTGTTTTCATGTAATCTCTAGAGTAGTGTCCAAAATTTCCACAATAATGAAATTTAATATCTACCTTTGGATATGTCATACATAGTTGTGGCTTACCCAGATCATGGCTTTCCTTGTAGTGACATTCCTCCTTTATTACCTTCCCAAGGTTTCCTCTTGAAAGGTGGTTTCCCTTTCTCCATAAGTGACAAATCAGAACCTTGAGGTTTAATATTCCTTTTCCTTTCTTCGTCTTGCATGAGTATACCTACCAACTCATAAAAAATGGGAGCCTTTTCCCTTGCTATAAGACATGCGATGAACATCTAATACTCATCTAGTATTCCATTTAAGGTTATAGTGGGTAGGTCAGTGCTAGATACTGCTTCACATATTTCTCCAACTTTGTCTTTAAAATCCTTAATTCTTGAAATAAAATTACACATACTTTCACTTTTTCCATTTTAATAGACACAAACTTACTCTTTGATGAAGAAAATTTATTTGTATACTTTGATTTGTATAAGTCCGTAAGCATAGTCCAAGTGTCCTTTGATGTCTTAGAGTCTCTAATATGTGGTATAATGTTTTCTTTTATGAACATTCACATTAGCACTTTCGCCTTAATCTATCGCTTCTCCCAATATTGAATTGATGTAGTTTTAGCTCTTGTATCTACCTCTAGCTTCACTTTATTACCACTCACTATTGACCAGACATTGTATCCTTTCATTAATTTATAAATCTTAAATTTATAATTCACATAATTAGTGCTATATAATTTGGTTGCTTCATTTACCTATGATTCTACTAGAGGATTAGCCATATATTTGTTTTTAAGCTACTTCATTGAAAGAGAAACACTCAAAATAGTTGAAGTGACATCAAACCGAGTTATTCACTTTCATAGAGATAAACAAATTTGAAGATACTCCTCCCTTACTCAAAGAACTTCACACTTCTGGATCTATTAATCGTGGTTATTCTTCAAAATTTTACACGGCCTGCAAAGTTATATTACCGAATTTGCAACCTTATATATAACCCATCCAATTTTTATTATTATTTTACCATGCTTCATGTTGGGGCTTGACACCACAACTCTCGATGCTACATGCAACAACTTGGCACAACAATATCCAAAAATATGAGAGGGATTTTAAAAGAAATTGATATATAAATTTGCTTCTTAAAGGAAACAGGGAGGTATGAAACCTTTTTGAGACACCCAAGTCCAAATTTTCAGAGGCCTTAAAAAATAAAGGAGATGGAATAGTTGACATATACCTTGACTGGTGCAAGGAGTGTGTTTCACCTTTCGCATTTAATAATTTTTTGGCACCAAATCAAATCAAATTTTCATGCCTCTAAAATAAAAGAGACATCATCCATTGTGATTATTTTTTGACTCCCCTTTTGTTAACACTAAACACACTTCTCCAGGTTCAACTTTCTCCAACTAACCAAAGTCTATCCAACAAAGACAAAAAGGTTTCTTTAAATCATCTCTAGAATCTAGGATCACATGATGTAGTATGCTCTTCCTTCACAATTAACACGATGTGGAACCTTACACGATCCTCATTCAGACAAGTTGATAACAACCTTGGTCACACACAATATTCACGATGCTCCACACAACCAATCCATCTCGCCATGGTTCCATACCTAGTGTATCTTTGTGTCAATATTTACACAAAATTAAATGACCTAGATATAAAGGTGCTCACAAAATACCTAACAAAACTTGTGCAACTCCTCTTTCAAGCGTACCTTCCACACGGACTATCGGATTAGTCGACACAACTCTAAATCACTATGCTTTCTCAACCATTATCCTAGTGGCTTTCTCTACTAGTGAATAATTATATTACACTCTAGCTCAATTGTACACCTCTATCCATGCCTTAAACGATTGCTTCCCATTTGCAGCATGCCCGCATTCTTCGAATACAAAATTGGCAACTCCATCTCTATGCAAGTTGACCGCATCTTGACCACATCTTAACAATATAACACCCTCCTCCTTCACACAATGTGGCTCCTCAGCACACATGTCTATGCTCCTCACCCTTTGTTCAAACACTTCGAATAACACTATGCTTCATGACCCTCAACGTTGCTCTAGTACCAAGACAGAAAATAGAATGACATAATTGAAAAATGGATGGAGATTTCTCATGAGGCAATCACTGAGGAAATCGTTCACTCAAGAGAATGTATAACAAGACTTCATTTCTTTCATTAATCCAGCAAAATATTACAAGATTAGATTATTGTCGAAAAACTTGGTATAGTATAGAACCTGTCAACCAACAAAGTCTAATTAAAGAAAATAGTTCAACAACACACAACAAAAATAGTTATGAAAAAATCCTCTAGAAATTTATCCATTATTCCAACAAATAAAATGTACACATTTTATGATTCATGTGTGATGTACTTTAATATCTTTAAAATAAATATTAAACCTCATTTTCAAAATTGAAATTAATTTTCTATAAGTGCTCTTAATACATATACAAATTATCATTTTAAATTTTAAACTTATCTACTAAGTGTTGATTAATATATACAGACTAATTAAATATATGTTAATGACTAATACATCATCATACTATATAAAACATTATATATCATTATATTATTACTTTTATGTATTACTATATAAATTATTGTTATTACTTTTAGTTATGAGCACATTACTATTATATATATTGTTTTATTAATATCTTATTATATTAATATAATAAATGGAAAAATGGTGAAACATATATTATTTTGTTACTATTGTTAAAATGGTCAAACATAGTGAACCATGTGATGATTTTTGCAATTAATTCTAATTATTTTAGTGAGAAATTAATCATTTGTACATTTAAACTGTCGATCCAATGTTCATTTGCAACTTGCAAACTTCCATTCACAATATATGCTATTGCCATATATTATGTGTCATGAAGTTGATATAATATGATGGTTTTCATAGTGCAAGATAAATATGCTCTCACAGGTCATTGGCCTAACTAAACACACCACACTTGTAGGAAAGTAAATTACCACAAAAAGTAAAGCACAATTCATGAAAGTTATAAACACATGTGCAAAAACGTAAACATACCAACCACTAAAAGTGACATGTTAATCAAGTATAATGATCTTCTTGGTTTGTGGTAACAAAGATGAAATGGCACATGCATGAGATGTAATGAATGGCAAGAAAAAATCATAAACAATATACAAAAATCGTGCAACTCTCAATTGCAAATTGTTACTAAAAAAGGAGTAAAAGTATGCGTTAGACCAGTTATAGGAACAACCAAAATGACCAAAAGCACACAAATCTGTTAGCCAATCATTAAGTCTAGAATTAGTGCTTGAATTATGTAAACTAGAGTTACAACAAGACGTGAGTAATGTGATTATAACATAAATACATGTTGGAATTGTAGCAGAAGGAAATTGATGGATTTGCATCAAAAGGAAACTAGTAAAATATGGTAGAAAAAAGTAAATGAATGGAATTACAACAATATAAAATTATTTTAAATTAACTGAATTATAAGTATTAACCTTCTTGATAACACTAACTGGATGTACCAAGCTGAGGGGGGCCTACCTCCTTAGACGAGGAACTGTGAAATATTTAGTCACACAATCATAAGATTGGTTTTGAGTGATTGGAACAAAGGAGTCTTTCTATTACCAAAAGGAGAAAAATTATACAATAGACAACAATAAATATTTCCTCTATTTCCCCTCTCCTAGGCTTTAGAGAAAGCTAGGTATTTATATAAGATATTTACTATATAAATTAAGTGAATGGTGGAATGACCATCTTGAGAGAATTACGCAACTTGTCCTATTACAAGAACATATTTAGAAATTGGTATGATTTTAGCAAACGTCCACTCAGATCAGTTGAGCATCACTAGTAGTTGAATTTTCCTTCTCAATTGGTCATCCACTAGCCTCTATTTCTTTCAATCATGAAAGACTCATCTTGGCATATTCCTGGAGAATTGATCAATGGGATGATGAGTGTGCTAGAGTTTCTATAACGAGAGTTGGAAAAATGCAAACTTAAGGTTTTTGTGGGTTGTAGCAACTTTGTTTCTCCTTGGCAAGTTGCAACATTCCCTCCAGAGACTACGTTAGAGTTTCAATGTCACAAAGGAATTTTTCACCTATGTTAGCTAGAAACACTCATTGTGGAGTTGCAAATAATATTACATCAACATGGAGGAGTTACAACACTTGTGTGTTTGCTAGAAGCACTTATTATGGAGTTGTAGCCAGTGCCTTTTTCTCCTATTTGATAATGTTAGTATGAAATGTTACAATTTCACAACGTAATGCATAATAATACATGTAAAAGTTGCGAAAAAATGAGATTATTCATACCCACACCAGAAATAGGGTAATAATGGATGAAAAATGCATAAGGAAGGAATGTAAAGTCGAAGAATGACATAAAAAATATTTCATATGGGCATTGAAAATGTGTTAATTTGAACACCTTTCATCTCTCCCCAGCCCAAAAATATGAATGTCTGTTACACAAATAAGAATATTTTTTTTTAGAGAGAATAGGGCTCCCATGGAGGTTCATGAGGCTGAAATCTACCTATCCCACTTTGGCTGGAACGAAGTATGCTCCTTTTTCTTGTATGGTTTCTAGTAGAAAACTTATTTTTTCTTTGCCATCTTCTTGTAACTCCATCCATCCTTCATCCTAAAAGGTATCCCAGCATGGTTTTAAGCTTCCAAGATCACTATCTAAACAAGGTTTTGGTGAATGAGTGAGCCACCCATGGTGCATGTAACTTTCCTCCTTCAAGGAAAAACTACAGTAGCAATTATATATATATATATATATATATATATATATATATATATATATACTGCATAATGATCTCAAATACCCAAAGAAACAACATGTTCACTAGTGCTAACTTGCTCATCTTCACCCTTTCTCTATAATGCCATGGGTAATTCAATAATAAGTTAGCTCTTTTCGTAATCATTCAATGTGATCTACATGCTATACATTTTTGGTTATTAGTTCTTACGAATTTTATAGCTCTTAATAATATAAAACTTGAGGTGCATACTATTTATTGCTAATTTTTAATTTCAATGGAATGAAGGTTGACAATTTTTTGTGATTGATGGTTGTTAGTTGTTTTGGGTTTTAAAGTGTGCATTTTTTATTCTACCCCTTACATCTGAAATGCCCAAACCACTTTATGTCTGTTTCCAATATTAATTTATTTTGGGAGTTTTTTCCTATATTAAAAATAACATCCTATTTTATTAGGTGAACTTTAAGGTTTAAAATGGGCCTCCTAAGCAAAATAATAAAATACGAGTTACAAATATTTTAAGGAAAGGAAAAATAAATATTTTATAAAATTATATTTTTGGATTATCTCCTTAGTATACTTACTCACATGTCAAGTGAGGGCACCCATTAGATCTAGAATCAAATTCTACATCAAATGAGTACTCACTCAACATACTTTTGAGCTAATCCATACTGAAAAAATGAAAATACATGGAAAAATGCCATTCTTCCAAGAAACACATTTTTCATGTATTTTCATTTTTTTGGTGTGCGTTATAGCTCAAAATATCACCCAATTGGGTTTATTAGGGAAGAGCATCATATTGAAAACTAGAGTGCATAAATTAGTCCATGGAAGCTTCATAGAAACTAATGTATTTCACCTTCACCACTCCTCAAAGACTAGCAGCCAATGTTGTTAGGCCTTAAAATTGTCCAGGTTACTTGACATGGTGATTTGAAGGGCTCAACAACTCTCTAGTTAATCTACAAAAGAGAGTTGAAGCAACAAACAATGCTTCTAGGCCTAACAATGCTCTAGATGACTTGACACAACGAATTGAAAGGGCTCAACGACTTTATAGCTATTGTACAAAAGATAGTTGAAGCAACATTGCAAAAGGATAAGAGAAAACATGGTCAACATTTATCAATTTTTGAGGATCATGATGAAAGTACAATATCCAACATGATTAATAGAATGCCCAGGTACAATATGATCATTCTTCCATGCTATCTATAAAAGTAATTCTCTCCATGGAAAAAGGAAATAAGTCTATTGTGATAAAGTGCTAGTAGAATATAGACTTGTGCCAATCCTTGAAACAATCTATGGACATTATGAGCCTTGATAGTGAGCTTTGGTGAGAGGACGACCATGTATTGAAAACTATGACAGAGTGACTTTTATAATATTATGGTATAACACAAATAATTTATTCCCCCCTTGTAAAATCATTTCTCCCTATTGGCTAACGTGTTTGGATCTAGTTTATTATGGTAATGTTAATGTGTGTTGCAAGAAGATGGCTTTTGTGAGCCATTGTTTGTGTGTAGTCTATTGAAGCAGGGATCTCAAGAGAAAATACCTCTAGAGAACATCTAACTAATAACACCAAACATCACCCTATCAACTAAAAGGTGGACCATATATCCCTCCTTGTTTATTTATTTCCTCACATGTGCATGATGATGAGATAAATAGGTTGGGAAACCTACTATCCGTGACAAGACAAGGGCAATAGTTTTTGGTATAAAGTACTTTACCAGGATAAATTATATTAGAAGAACCAACAACTCCAATGGGGAATCCAATCAAGTCCTCTTTTGTAGTCTTTGTTTGATCATATAGAGGTTTTTTTTTTCTTTTCTCAGTTTTCTATAGCCATTAAGGGTCATAGGAAAACTTATTTCTAAATCCCATATGTTAAACAACTTTAGATGTGGGTAAAAAATCTTTCATTTCTTCTATGCGGGCTTAGCAGAGCATTGTTACATCTAGAACGGTCTTGTTTTCTCTCTAACAGAGAATTATTCATTGAATCAACTCTTTATTAGCTCTATGACAGAGCATTGAAGCATTTAAATAGGGGCTTGTAAGGGTTTCTCCAAAAAAAATTCCAGTTTTTTGCATGCATTGGTCCTAGTTTAGATTTATCCTCAAATCCATTTTACCTTTCATCCTTTATGTGAGGAACTCTCATATCTACCTTAACTAGGTGGGTTTGTCTTCTTTATTAAGGTTTTGAATCCTCTTGGGTTTGATTCTTGGTAGAGACATGGGGGGTTAGATATCTCTCTACCACCATTGTCCTGTAACCCTTCACTTTTCTATCTTCTTATAAGTTTGATTTGATCATTGAACACTTTCTTTCAATGCATGCTTGCTTGTAATCATGGTTTTGGTTTTGTGTGTGTTTTAGTTGTATTTCCTTAGGTTTCATTTTGTAATTTTCTTGCATTTTTTTATTTTGATCTGTATTATATGTTAGAGTGACAAAAGAGAGTGTTGTAAGGACTATTTTCAGATTGAATTTTGAAATTATCTAACCTTCTCGTAAATATATTTCATCAAAAGAAAAAGTTGCATATTCATATCTTTCACATCTTTATTTGGAAACAAGTCATAACACCACAAAATTTTCACACCATTTACACTTGACATTTAAAAGAAAGCACTAAAACTAACACTTAATAAAAATAATTCAACATATTTTATTTTCTCTAGTAGCACACCAACATTAGTTTAGGATTTTATGGCCTTGGAATAGGGTGAGATAAACTTTCCAAGGCTATCAAAACGAACACTAGAAACTTTGGTTAGCGAGTGGCTTACATCTTCAATAATCGTCAACATTATGACATACCCTAGTAAATGGGACATACAAATGAACCATTAGAGGAAATTTCAGCCTAAAAATTCCCATGAATTTTTCATGTAATGTCCATGTCATAAAATGTCAACCAATAAAAATCCTTTAAATTTAAAAAGAAGTACATGTAAATATTTTGGAGGGAAAAGAATAAAAACTAATTTTTTAATTGTATTTTTGGCCTATATCCTTATAGGTTTACTCAAATTTCAAGTGTAGACACTCGTTGGATGCAAAATTAAATTCCACATCCAACGAGTACCCATTATGCATACTTCTGAGAAGACTCTCATTGATAAAAAAAAAATAAGATACTTAAAAAAACGTGTTTGAACACGTTTTTTAAACGTATCTTTAATTTTTATCAATGTGGATCTTTACATAAGTATGCATTATGGGTACTTGTTGGATGTGAAATTTAATTCCGAATCCAATGAGTGTCTACACTTGAAGTTTGAGTAAACCTATAAGGAAATAAGCCAAAAATACAATTAGAAAAAGTAGTTTTCTTCTTTTTCCTCCAAGATTCATCTCTTACTTTATTTCTTTTAACTATTTTTTTTATTATTTTTCTTTAGGAGGCCTATTTTAGGCTGAAATTTCCTCTAATGATTAGCTATCATATAAATCTTTTTTTACTTAGCTAAACTTAGAACCAACACCTTCAAATTCTTTTGATTTCTATCTTGTGACCCCAACCTTCCAATGTCTCAAGACATCAAAATTTTCACTCTCCCTTTTAGCATACAATCCTATCACAAAAACAAATCTAGTAGTAGCAATATATTCATTCAATATTTTGACTGACCCTAGATTTCAAACCTAAATACATGCCCAACAATACTTAGGAAATAATTCCTTGACATTAGTTTCTTTGAAAAATACTTTTCCATTGTGTGAACTTAGCACAACATACACAACAAATATATATAAGTAGATTTGTCATGTTAGTACCACAAACACTATTATCAACACTGTGTCAATTCTCTCACTTAAAAACAACATATTCTCAACATCAATAACTCCTTTAGAATACTTTAGCAAAAACCGTAGAGAGAACTCGAATCAACATTTAACACATTAGTTGTTTGTCTCCAATAGCTCAATAGTCACCAAGACATTACAACATTAGAATTAGAACAAACTTAGGTACATCAAACATATACTCTAGTTGTTATCATCATTATAGATTAGCACATATGTATATAGAAAGTGACCTTATAGTTCTATCATAAGTTCAGATATAATTGGTAGATATGGAAAGTTGAACACATAACTCACCAATTCAATCAAACTATTTTACATTCTTATTTACTTTACCTATCTCTTCAATATTGTCCGATTGACGTTATCAAAAACTTAGTCATTATTTGTATCGTAGAAAACATGACATTTGGCTTAGATAGACAAATAGACCATGGAGTTATTGTAATGTCCCCTAATAATAATAATATTAGTAAATAATAAATAATATAATATCATATTAAAATATAAGCAAATAAATAGTAAACAATAAAAAAAAAATAATAGTAAATATATAATAAATAATGAAGAAATGCAATAATAATAAATAAATAAAATAGTAAAGTTCTAAATAAGTATATATAAAAGTAAAATATAAAATAGTAAGTAGAGTTAACAAAAAGTAAAAAATAAATAAAATAAGAAAGAAATAAATTAAAAGAAAATTTAACTTAAGTAAAAATTAAAATAAAAAAATAAAAGTTGCATGTTGACACATGGAGTGTGTGCATGCAGTTCCACTTCCAATGTTTGGTCTATTTAATAGACAGTGAGGAAGATGAGAGATCATTCCATCATCCATTCTCTTGGGAGAAAAGCGTTGTGAGGCAAATGATTCCTTGGCAGTAGTACATTGATTGAGGGATTAGGGGTGGTTAGTTGTAAAGATTATATGCAGTTGAGCCTATGGTTGGGTGGAGAGTCATCCTCAAAAGTTTGTTGTGTTTAGCAAGATTCAAATAGCTTTCAACTCCAAAATTACAAGTAAGGAATATTCTCACCACAGGGAAGTTATCTTTGCTCCGATTTCTCAAAACTTCTATGCTAATAGAGATGAGTTGATTGTAAATCGAATAATTGATCTAATTAGTTGCATGTTTTAATTTCGGGGTTGCTACATATGGTATCGGAGTGGGTTTCGACTCTTCGGGGCTTCTAGATATAAGTTTCAAAATAAAATAAGTTAGTCAAAATGAATTGAAAAATAAATACAAATTTTGAATTTTACAATATATGCGTGCATAAAAATATAATAATTATATATATAAATTTGTAAAATTAAATTATTTTAAAATAAAATAATTATCATATTAGATAAATGTCATTTCTTTTAACAAAATAGCTCCCTATTTTTATTTAAATTATTAAATATAAACTTTAGACACTATAAAAATATATCTTAATTATTATTTAAAAATATAAAATTATGTAAAAGTAAAAATTCAAGTTTATAATGCACCGAAATTAAATTAAATGCTGAATATGGTTGATAATAAACTTCTATTGTGTTTTACATAAATGCTCAATTCTTTTGGCCATTTCATAAGCCTTGGAAATCTAAATTAGATTGGGATGGATGAATTAAAATAGATGTTTTCATGGCATTCTCAAATTCCAAGATTTAAATATAAAAACTATATTAGAACCCCACGTCAAAAACACACAAAAACTCTAGTTGTTGGATCCCTAGAGCAGTAGTGCATGAGTTGAACCATTAAAATTAGTTAATTTATATATATGAAAAGAACAAAATTTTGAAGACACCTACCACATTCACGCTTACATGTCCCTCTTATAGAAATTACCAACATCATAATGAAAAATATTTTAAAAGGGGTTTGTTGAATCTTGGAAAAAAATAAAAAAATTCTAACTCAGGGGTTTGTTTTGTTGAATCTTGAAAAAAAAAAAAAAAATCTAACTCATTTTAAGGCCACGAGATCCAAGAAGGATGCACTTCACTGGTGTTAACCTAAGTTTTAAGATCTAAGTTTGATTCCTATATTGCTAGATTCATCCGCAAATTAACTCGGTCCCACCAGTTTGGCCTTAACTTATATGAAGAACCAAGCGTGGATGGGTACTGTAAAATACCATTACTTCTCTTATTGCACCGGCTCTTGTAGTGAATCGAATTCGCGCGCCCTCTTCTTACGAGGTTGTAGTAAATACTTCACATTAGTGATGACGATCCTAAATAGCTATTAATTACTTATGGGTTAGTTTAAGAATGACAATAAAGATTTGCTACCATTCTAAAAGGAGAGTTTTTTTTTTTTTTTTTTTTTTTTTTTCCGAAGGTGGCAAAACCTATCAAACTCAGGTGTCAAACCAACAGTGAGGACAGCCATCTCTGGCTGCTATCCGCGAATGTCGGTTTGACTCATCACTGTTATCAAGGAAAACCACGCCACCTGTAATAACCCGCTGGTGGTCCGTAAGGGAGCAGGCTTTCACTCCTGCCAGATGCCTCTGGGTCTTGGGCCGTTAACCTGTTTCCTTACGTCCGAGGAAGACGAGCTCTTAGCCAAGCAGAAGCAGTTTTACGGCATACTCCAGGCCGAAAATTCTAAAAGGAGAGTTGTCCAACATGAAATTACACATTTAACATTATGTCTCAATTTTATTAACATCAAACACCTTAAATTATGCCCTAAATATTACATCAGGATTTGTAACCGTGATAAGCACTTTCCAAAGAGATAATTAAAAAAAATATCGATTGTGTGAAACGAAGTAAGAAACAATTACAAATTTTACATGGTTATTTTTTTTTTAGATATAATAATGTATTTTCTTAATAATATATATATATATATATCTATATATATATATATATATATATATATATATATATATATATATATATATATATATATATATAAGATAGATATTTTTATGGAGCATCTAGATCATGTCTTCTTTTTTAAATTTTATTGATACATATATATCGTACGTTATGATTTCAATTATGGTTTACTTAACTGTTATGTCAAATAGGGTCGTTGATTATAATGTTGGATGAGGTTTCATGATATGATGGTATGAGGATAACGATGCAGATGTGGTTCTTATTTATTTATTTTGTTATGAGAATGATGTTAAATGCTCATGATGGATATGATATGCATAGGGATCGTGATGTTATGATATGATGTAAATTGGCATGTGGTTAATTTATTATGTTATGTAATGATATATCTTTAATGCAAATAAGTTGATGTTATAACCTATGAGGGTATTTTATGATGTGAATGATGTGGTAACCGCATGCAGATTTTACGACATGCAAGAGAATGTAGTTCTTCACTATTTAGAATGTTGTGATAACAATGATGATATGTTATTTGGATGGCATGCAAGATTTGGCATATGGATTATTTTCTTATGATACTATGCTTATTGCTAATGCATTGGATGTATGTTGAGATGTGGTGATCGACATGAAATCCACAAATGGACCGAAAGGGCCAACTTATTTGATGATCTTGTAGGAGCCCATACCTGTGAGGGAGAATATGTAACACCATATGGGTTGGGAACATACTCAATCAACACTACATATGCCATTGGTTCCTTTGTCTTGTATAGCTCTTGATGGATAGCTCTTGAGGGGCTATGGGACCATCTTGAGGAGGCCAAGTCCCTGATATTGTAGGCTAGGTACATGGTATTGGATTAGGATGTCGAAGTCTGGCAGGGGTGTAAGGACTTCGATGCCTGGGGCTGTGCACCTTAGTAGGTGTGGAGGGGGTGGGCTAGCCTTGCGAGATGCCCAAACTCATTGAGTACTATACCGGATGCCTACCTTGGGGCAGATGAGGTCTAAGTCAGGCACGAGCCTTGGGGCCAACCTTCGACTAGGATACATACCGATGAGGCTTATGCTTGGTTCCGAAAGTGGGAAAAAGAACATAGATTCCTTGATATTTCCAAGGTGTTGTGAAAACTTTTGATGCTTGCCGATAATACTAGTTCAGTGAAGGGTGTAGGGAAAACATGAAGTAGTAAATAACTAAGTAAATAAAATGTTAAATGATTCAATTTAACTTCGGGAGGAAGTTCCTTAAAGAGGGGAAGTATGTAATGTCCTCTAATAATAATAATATTAATAAATAATAAATAATATAATATAATATTAAAATATAATAAAATAAATAATAAACAATAAAAAAAGATAATAATAGTAAATAGATAATAAATAATGAAGAAATAAAATAATAACAAATAAATAAAATAGTAAAGTTCTAAATAAGTATATATAAAAGTAAAATATAAAATAGTAAGTAAAGTTAACAAAAAGTAAAATAAAATAAGAAAGAGTTAACTAAAAGAACTATAAAAATAATAAAAATATGTAAAGTTATCAAAAAGTAAAAAATAAATAAAATAAGAAAGAAATGAATTAAGAGAAAATTTAACTTAAGTAAAACTTAAAATAAAAAAATAAAAGTTGCATGTTGACACATGGAATGTGTGCATGCGGTTCCCCTTCCAATGTTTGGTCTATTTAATAGATGGTGAGGAAGATGAGAGATCATTCCATCATCCATTCTCTTGGGAGAAAAGTGTTGTGAGACAAAGGATTCTTTGGCACTAGTATGTTGATTGAGGGCTCGGGGGTGGCCAATTGTAGAAAGATTATATGCAGCTGAGCCTACAGTTGGGTGGAGAGTCATCCCCAAAACTTTGTTGTGGTTAGCGAGATTCAAATAGCATTCAACTCTAAAATTACAAGTAAGGAATATCATCACCACAGGGAAGTTATCTTTGCTCCTATTTCCCAAAAATTCCATGCTAATTAGTTGAATACAAATGAGTTGATTGTAAATTGAATAATTAATCTAATTAGTTTCATGTTTTAGTTTTGGGGTTGTTACAGTTATTAATTACTTTTCTTTTGTCATTGTTGAATACAGTCAAGGGTTTACACTAAATAGGGGCTTCATAGTTTGAAGACTTCAAATATTTGACCAGGAGTGAACTTACCTATCTATTGCAAATTAGATGGCCTTTCTCCAATCAATCTTCCTTGATCACGCACTATCAAAACTAAAATCCTCTAGCAGATTATCAAAAGAACCATATTGAACACATTTCTTCATGTATTTTCAATTTTTTTCAATGTGGGCCTCGTAACAAGTATGCAAATTGGTTACTTATAGGATTTATAATTTGATTTCACACTCAAAGGGTGTATACACTTCGAATTTTGGTAAAACTATAAGGTGATAAGCTGAAAATACAATAAAAAAATTAGTTTTCTTTATTTCTCTCCAAAATATTTTCCTTGGGGGATGAAAACATCATCTTGGATCCTATTGGTCCTTTTAAATTTAGTTTTTCTAGTACATTTTTTGGACCCATTTTTTACCTTAAAATTCCCCTAATGTAAGTTATGTTTTGTCCATCATCTTATAAATCTTGGGGGAGTGTAACCTCTATATCTACAAATTCAATCTAAAATTCTAAACAAAATGATACATAAAAAATTAGAGGTAGAAGGAGAGATTTGTATCTGTCAATTCAACCTCCTCACCGTATGCACATTTGTAAATCCCATTGTACTTAATGGAATATAAAAGTCTTCTTTGGATACTCCATCTACCTCCAAATTGAGTTCCCATAGAATGTGGAAATAGGAGAAGTGATCAGAGGGGCTTTCAAGCTCCTTAAATTTTGAGAGGAGAGATATAAAATTTGTATTTTGATCTTTGATTTGTGAATTTTCTAGTCAATTATGAGCTTTGAATTTCCCATTACCTGGAATATTTAGAGGCCTTTTTTCTTGGCCAATTCTAATAGAAAGCACATGGCTATAAATGTTTCCTTATTACTAGACTCCCCACTTGAATAATATCTACAATATAAGAAATGGGAATGAATAAAATAAAGAAACACTAGAAAACCATTGTGTGGGGGGTTTCCTTGACTAGCCCTACAAAAATACCCCCAAGAAGTGTTGAAATCAATATACACCATGATTTGGGTCCTTGGATTATTCAAGTGAGGATCACACATGAACTCATGAGCTAAGGCAACCAACTTAGCGACGCTCACATTTGGTGGAATATTTTTTTTCCTGAAAAACACCGAATTTCTAGGAGCGGGATATACTATCATTTAAAATGCACGGGAGGGTCTTGTACGAAGCCACTTTCTTATAACCTTTATATCATGAATGACTCATTGAGGGATGCCCCAAAACCATTGATATTTAGGCTTAAAATATCTTCATAACATAGCACATACCTGAGCCATGTAACTACATGTTGGGATAGGGTCCCTAGGGTCAGTTTTTGGGGTTAGTTAACACAAGTTTTGTATAATGTTTTGTAAAAGATGTAAAGTATCAATGAAATGTGGATGCAGAACGCGCAGATAGATAGAAGTCAAAGGGGCCTTAGCCCCTTGTTTAGATAGATAACTAAGTCGGTTTTATGACTTACCCATGGTTTGCGGACCATGGTATTATATAAAAATGTTTATATATTTGAGTCATAGCGAGTCTTAGAGGTGAATTAATGGCAGAAAAGTAAGCTAAGTCAAGATAGGAATTGTATTGGGAGAGTGCTAAGGCAAGAAGGCTCTATTTCCTATACTTAGGTGAGAATGGGAAGGCTCTTGCAGTTGAGTGCGTAGGAGGCCTTGGTAAGTACACAACACAGTGCGCGGACCTCTGCAGCTGAGTGCACAAGGTAGAAGAGTTTGTAATATGAACATTTAAGATCAATAAAGACTGATTTTGAAAAATTATTGTGCAATTTGAGTATTTCTGTTGATTTTTTTATGCTATGATTTTTTGCTTATAATGTATTTTCTATGGAATAATGAATGAATGCTCTATGAAACCACAATATCTATCTTAATTATGCATGGTTTAAGTAGTTATATAGTTTCACGAAGGTAAGAGTTACTTCTGCTATGTTTTCTGATGAATTGGATAGATCTGCACAAAGTCAGATCTAGGGTTGTTTATTAATGTGCAGAAGTGGATAAACTATCTCTGTAAGGTCCATAACGACTGATCGTAGACCTTTTCAAAGGTCTAGAAGCCATTTTTCCCTAGTTACAATAATGAGCCCTAGAAGACTATCAATCTACATGAAGGCAGATTTGAACTATAGAAGTTTGAGAACCACTTATCACATGTCCCTGGATGTAGAAACTTGGTTTTTTCATCCCACAATACTGCTTCGGGTGAGACTGTAGTCTCCACTATGCAGGTTATTGCCGAAAGGGCTAGCAGTAGGGTTTTGTTGGTTGGCGCAAACAACTCTGAACCTAGGCTAGGCCCCCTTAAGCCAACAAATGGTTCCATTGTTGGGACTAGGATCTATTTGAGAGATGTTCGATAAGTTGTTTCCTACAAAGAAAGAGCTTGATAAGTGGATTGATCGAAAATCACACGTGTTCACAGCTCAGGAGAACAAGTGCCCTAAATTATCCAAGGAGCAGTGGTTACAGATATGTTTATACACGGACGAGACTAACACTTTCTTCTGCTTCTGCCCTGAAGAGCTATATGAGTGGTTGTCTAAGTTAGCTAATAGTCAAGGGACGTAGAGGCTCGAAGGCCCTATAGTGTGGACTCCTGAATTGGTGCGACGTCTCGAAGCATCAAAAAACCAATATCACGCGGGATGTGGATCACTGGGTTGATTGTACATTGGGTAGTTTTGTGACTTATTTCACGATTAACAAGAACATCAACTATAATGAATCAGAGCATAATATCTTTAAAGGACCTTGAGGTATGCATTTGAACTCACTAAAGACTTGGATTAAAATGATGTTATGTGAAAAGAGAGTTATGTAGTTACCTTGATGTTTCGGGTTATGCGAAGTGGGAAATTATTTAGAAAAAAAGAACGATCTAGCCTAGAATATAGTCTACTCATTAAACCCCCTTCAAGAGATGACGAAGGGGTGATGCTGACTACGCCATGAAGTGTTGTTTATTTAATAACTTAGGGTATCCCGATGAAATATCATCCATCCACTCCAACTCCACCTCCACCTCTGCCTCATACACCTTCACTTATGCCTCCGCCTCCACCCCCACTATTCAACATGACAAACGTGATGAAGATGCCAATTTTTAAAGGAATGGGGATCAAAGATCCAAAACAGTTTTGGTTGGTCGCAGATGTTGTTTAGACAACATAGCAAATCACAGACAATAATATTAAGAAAGCACAATTGGTTGCAACCTTACAAGATTGTGCATTAACATGGTATATCAAGTATTGCACTGATAACCCCAACGTGTTGTTAGAAAATACCCAACTAGCTTTGAACAAGGAGTTCAGAAAGCCTAAGTCAAAGGTGTAGTTAGTAATCGAATTTAATGAAATTTGACAGAAGGTCAATGAGACACCTTGGGACTTTGATCAGATGTTGAAGTTCCTGATCAAGCAGGCTAATATGAAAATCTCATATACCTAGCATCACGGATAGTTCATAGCATCACTCTTGCTGCATTTTAGAATACCTCTATCACAGCAAAAAATAGCAATGCAAGTGGAAGCCCTAGAGATCACAATGAGGTTGGATGCATGACCTATTCATGATACAAACCTTGGAGTGGAAAAAATTCATCCGCAGCTGGAAAGTCTGCACTTGGAGTCATAGAGCTTGAAGAAATGAAGGGAAGCTCAACTAGAGGTGCGCACTGAGATCTAGTGTTTGAAATATAAGAGCCATGGACATGATAATGATGATTATCTGGTATTTAAGAATTATATTATGGGGGGGGGTCTATACCCCTGAAACCATAAACTAATGTGTGGATGAGTGCAGGAGCTATGCTGTGGTGTGCTATTTGCCAGGTTATGCAACATCATGCTACTGGTAACTGCCATTTTTTGCAGAAGGCTGTATAGACCCCGTAGTAGTAATTTTGAAATTTTTGTAAGTCTGTAGGGCATGATAAACACCATTGTATAAGTTATGATCTGATGATGGATAAGACCCATACCTACAGAATTCAGGTAAAAAACTGGCCTTAGGATCAAGACGTGGTAGCAGCACACAGAGGATTCCAAGGCTGAGGATGAGGAAGAGGCGCTAGACCAAGGTGAGGGTGTGGAAAGATAATCTGCTATAACTGTGGAGAAGCAAGGCACTTCGTGTGAGACTCTCCAAATCCCACACATCCCTCATGTCAATATTGTTTACAGTTTGACCATGTCATGGAGGAATGCACAGTTCTCATGGAAAATATGTAAGAGAAGAAGGCGCAGCCCTAGCAACCTACACAAAACATTTAGATGATGAGGGTGGAGCCCTGTGAAGAGGATCAAAACGTCAATATTGTGTTTAGAAGTGGTATGAGGACTGGCACAGATAAGTGTAGGCAACCTGGGGAAGACAGATGGGTTCGTAATGCTACTGAGAAGGAAGTTGAATTTGATCTAAATCACATTAAAGAAACTTTCTTGGAAGCAAAGAAGAACTTCGTTGAGGCCTTCACCTTGGGAAGTCAGGAGAAAATGTCAGAGACTAATATGTCGTAGGAAGTAGATCCTTCAATATTAGCTACCTTTTTGAAGACTTGTATGGAGTTTCTGTGGGATCAGAAAGTCGTCGAAGGATTGCAAGACTTAATAGACAAGTGCGTCAATAAGGAAAATATTCCTATGAACAACACACAGTCAGGAAGATTGGTAAGAATAAGGCATGAATAGGGCGTGAGATGAGGCTAACCGCGCAGATAAATGAATATGAAATGGACTAGGTAATCTTGGATCTAGGGTCTGATGCGAATTCCTTGCCTAAGAAAACATGGGAGAGGATGGGGAGACATGCGTTGCAATGGTATCCTATTCAGTTGCACATGGAAAATCAGTAGAAGATTATTTCAATGGGGTGCTTATATGGTGTAACAGTGGACATTGAGGGTGCGAGTGTGCTAGCTAACTTCGAGGTCATTGAGATAGTGGATGACAATAACCCATACCCTGCGTTGCTAGGAATTGACTGGGCTATTGATATGAATAGAGTAATCAACTTAAAGAAGCGAAAGATGTCATTTGAGAATAAGTTTCTCAAGGTCGTAGTGCCATTAGACCTTGGAGAAGGAATGTGTTACATTGAACCTGTGAGTGATTATGTAGAAAGTGACGATGATTTTAATCAGATATACAAGATAACAATGCGAGATGAGGATTAGATCAATCCTACAACAGATGGATGAATTGCGTGGGACAAGGATAGCTCCTGCACCTCAGATTCAGATGAGGAGCTTAAGCATTGGCAGAATAGGTTGCATGGAGTATCTACGCTCCACTGCAACATGATGACCAAGTTGCTCAGGTGTGTTTCGATTGAGGTAAGAAACCTTCTGCACTATGATGGGTTGACTGATGTGGAATTATTTTTAGATAAATTTGAAAGAGAAGTACCAAAAGACCATAGGTTACAGGCACTAGAATTGGCACTGTATGTTATGCCTGCCCGTTGGTGGGGTATGCACAGGGAGAGATTTGTAGGATGGAAAGAATACCGAAGAATGATGAAGTTAAATTTCAACTATGCTAATACTAGAATTTATGACAGAAAAATATAGTGGGAAGGATGATCGACACAATCATTTAGTACGATGGAATAAAGCCTGGCGAACAAAACCACAACCATAATGGGTGCATGTATTATCATGTCATACGTTAGATACGATCCTAATGAATTGGTATTTGGAAAAAAATCTTTGCCATGGGACTACTGAATGGGATGTTTTAACAGAAAGTTTTCTATTAAATTTTTAGCTTTGAGGATGGCTTTGAGAGTAATGATGAAGTGCTTCAAGAAATAAATGCAGTTATATTTAGAACACCGAAGGAATCGGTAGAGCAGACTCAGCCAGATTGGAGTACATAGTTGCGCCATGCAATGGAATGCTATAATGTGACTGCTGAAGAAGAGGATGACCAACAGAATATTACCATCCTTGAGACTGAAGGACAACACGGTGTCGAAGGACTGAAAGTAGCGAACCCAGATATATCCTAGCCTTTGAAAACCCAATAGGTAAACATTGGGTCTGAAGAAGAACCCAAGTTCATAAAGATAGGAGATTATTGGGACGAAGATACGGTTGATAAGGTAGCTGAGCTGCTACATGAGTACGAGGACTTATTTCCCACAAAGTTTTTAGATTTGAAAGGGATTGACAAAGATTTAGGCGTTATGAAGATTACATTGAAACCGGATGTGAAGCCTATTAAGCAATGACCTTATCAATTAAATCCAAAGTATAACGAAAAGGTGTGCCTAGAACTAGATAAGATGCTAGAAGCTAGTATTATTAAGCTTGTAGATGAATCTGATTGGGTAAGCCCAATGGTGGTTGAAGAAAATAAACAAAAGGGAGAAACCCGCATATGTGTAGATCTAGGGAAGCTTAATGATGCTTGTGTGCATGACCCGTTTTCGACATTGTTTACTCACGAACTATTAGAGAATGTTGGTGGACAGGAATCATATTCATTCACTTATGGATTTTTAGCTTATCATCAAATAAATATCGTGCTAGAGGATCGAAGCAAAACAACCTTCAAGATGGAGTGGGGTTGCTTCCAATATACAGTTATAACATTCAGATTGAAGAACACGAATGTAATCTTTTCCCGAGTAGTGATCACGGTGTTCAAGGAATTTATTCATCAATTCCTGGAAGTATATTTCGATGACTGGACCATGTTCAGGTTGGTAAAGTGACATGTTGCGAGTCTGCACCTCATGTTGGATACATGTCCAAGATACCTAATCGTGCTAATCTTAAAGAAATGCATATTATGTGTGCCTTTTGGGATTTTTCTTGGCCATGTTGCCTATAAGCAGGGATTGATGGTGGACCCTGTGAAGATCACCATAATTGTGAACTTGGAACCTCTTAGGAACATGAAACAATTGCACATGACATTTGGATAAATTGGGTACTACAGAACGTTTTTTAAGGCGTATGCCGAGATAACCACACCAATGGAAAAAATATTAAAAAATGATGCAATGTTTTGTTGGGATGAAGATTTTCAGTGTAGTCTAGATGTCTTGAAGGAGAAAATAGTGACAACACCTATTTTGGTGTTTTCGGACTTGAAAACGGAATTTCATGTCCATGTTGATGCTTCCTCCATTGCACTAGGAACATTATTAACACAGACAGGAGAGGGAGAGATTGATCATCTAATAGATTTCGTGAGTAGAAATTTATCCAAAGATGAGAAGAATTACTCCACCACAGAGCGCGAGGGGCTGGCGATGGTTTATGCACTCCAAAAATTCAGACATTGTTTGTTGGGTGGGCACTTCAAGATGTATAGAGATCACTTCACCCTGAAATACATGGTCAATAAGCCTATGTTGGGGAGGAAGATATCCCAATAGTTTATATTGTTCCACGAGTATGACTTCAAGGTGATTGTGAAGCCTAGAAGGCTGAATGCAGGCCCAAACCATCTCTCAAGGATTTAAACAGGTCAAGAACCCAGTAGTTTGGAGGAAGGACTTCCAGACACATAGCTATTTGTAGTGCATGTCGTGGATGATCATTTTTCAGATATTATTCAGTTCTTAATAATGAGAACAAATCTGGAAGGCTATTCCACTCAATAGATGAAGGAGTTAGTAGTTCACGCTGCATATTTTCAATAATTACGGGTCATTTATATAAAATGGGAAAGGATGAGATATTGTGTAGGTATGTTCTAGAGTTTGAACGCACTAGTATCCTAGCTGAAGCTCATGGAGAAGTGGCAGGAGGCCACTATGGAGGGAAAGAGATAGTGCAGAATATTTTACGCACTAGTTTATGGTGGCCAACATTACACAAGGATTATAAGGCATACTCCAAGGTGTGTGATGCATGCCAAATGATAGGGAAACCTTCGCGAAGGGATGAATTGCCTTTAAATCCCCAAGTTTCATTGTAGGTATTTAAGAAATGGGTCATTGATTTTATAGGTCCCATACAACCACCAGGAAAGAAGACAGGCGCACATTATATTATTACTACAACATAATATTTAACCAGATGGACAGAAGCGCAGCCAATGTGGGATTGTACAATGACCACTGCTGCGAAAATTTTGTTTGAATATGTCTTCACACGGTTTGGATGGTCGAATATTTTGATGAATGATAGGGGTAAAATGTTTTTGGATGAAACGATCAGTACGATTCTGGAAGAATTTTACGTGTATGATCAGAAGAGAACACCCTATCACCCACAAGTGAATGGGACGGTGGAATATTTTAATAAATTTTTGGAGCATGCATTGACAAAGGTATGCAAGGTGTGGAGGAATGACTAGGACATGCATGTACCTACTATATTATGGGCTTATAGGATGACCTGCAAGAAGTTGACATGACAAACACTGTTCAGGTTGGTCTATGGAATTGAAGCAATAATGCCAATATAGTATATTGTGTTGAGTTTACGAATTACAACCTTGACCGAGATGACGGACCAAGAGACCTTGGAGGAATGGCTCGCACAGATCATGGAGTTAGAAGAAGATTACTTCCTTGCAGGATTTAACCAGCAAGCGAAAAAGGAACGTGCGAAGGCCTAGCATGATCAACATATTAAGTTGCGCATGTTCAAGGTAGATGATTTGGTATTGTTATATGAAAACAGGTTCATGAAGTTTCTAGGAAAGTTTCAATTGTACTAGTTGGAGCCATATGTTATTAAGGAGATCATGGATGGTGGTGCAGTTCAGTTCGTGAAATTGAATGGAGAACCATTCCCTAGAAAAGTGAACGGAAGTAGATTGAAGTTGTACACAGGGGATCCTACCCATACACGATGAATATATGGAAGCAGGATAGTCTTCTTAATCCAATGGTTGTGCAAGGGATGATAGGGGTGCGACAGGTGAAGCTGCACTAGATGAGCTGCGCCATGGAGGATTGTGCCATGTAGGTGTGTCCAAATTTAGCCGTTGACGTTACTATTCTTGATTTTGTGACCAAAAGTTAGTTAAGAGGAGTTGGTAGGTGTTATTTATCGTGAAAATCTTTGAATATATGCCACCAAAGAGGCATTTATTATCAAAATTTGGTGGGAACGGTAGGATTTGAATTCAAAAATCCCTATAAATCTCGCATGCTGGACCACTGAAGAACACTTTGCATTTTGAGACTTGTCTGGGTGATTTGTCGTCTGAAGTTTATGAGCCATCAATTCTGGGAGGATTTCATGGTAAGCACAATGTTTGCTACCTTACCTGCATGGAACCAGACGATCATTTTTCAGTAAAGGACTGCCACCAACCTCGCCAAAGTTGTGAGTTCTTAAGCCGCTATTTCTAAAGCAACAGGCCCTAAAATATCAAGTATAGAAGCTAAAGCCCTTGTGCCTACCATGCTGAATTTGTCAAGGCCACAACATCCTCTACAAAAGAGAAGCAACCAACAAAAAAGGAGAAGCCTATGAAGCCAGTTTCGATGAGAATGTCATAGAGGAAGAATCGGGAGGTGCGATAGAAGGAGAAAAAAGACAAACAGTCGGAGCAAGTGGTGGATTTAAATGAGGAGGAATACGAAGGTGTCGAAGAATTTGATTTTGAAGAGATTGATCCTATCTCGAGGCTTCCTGAATATATCCCTCCATGGAAGGGACGAACCAAAGTAACCAAGGATCTTGATTCTGGTAAATTCATAGTTTACACCCCTGCTACTTGAGTAGGTCGAATTTGAAGGTCCTAGGTTAGCGCACATTCGAGTAGTAAAAATGAAGGATTGGGACATCGTGGACCATGAGAGGTTCCCACATTTAGCAACCAACAAATATATGACAAAGATATATTTTGAAGAAATGGGGTTTACGCAGTGTTGAAATGTGGCAACAATAATATTCCAATTTTAATTTGTCCTTGAATTAAAATTGAATTTAGTCTTAATAGCTACTTGGAAATAATTAATTAATTCATTATGGATTAATTAGTTGGATAGATTCAAGTTAGAAGTTATATTTGAGTTGTAATTAGTTAACTCAGTTTACTGAGCTAAGTCTAGTTAAATTAGTTCCAAACTGTTTGACGAACTAATGGTGAGTTAATAGTCCATTGATGCATGCATGCACTCAACTAGTGTACTCCAGCTAACTGAAGATTCCCTCATCAGAAACTCATGCATGTCTATTCTGAGAAAGACCCAGTTGAGATTAAAGTCAAGGATAATGCACTATCAGTTGCATGTTTTGTCTTATAAAGAAAACTCATGCATGCAAAAGGAATCATTCCTTGAGGATTGTGCAGTTTTACAGTGTGTTAGAGCATTGTGTGAGATTGGTTTTCCACTTGGTAAAGGAGAATCATCCCAAAGGAATAGCACAAGGAAATAGGAGCTTGGAGGGCAGAGAGGAAGGCTTGAGAGAAGCCAAGTTTTCTTGTGAGCATCTGTGAGGATTGTACTGAGAGCTAGCTACTTGTGAGAGATAAGGCTTTGTATAATTCCTATGTATTTCCACCTTGTATGATAATACAAACAGTGGGGTTTTTTAGTTGAGGATTTCCCCAAAGTACTTTCACGTGTATTGTGTGATTGGTTATTCTTCTTCTGGTTATATGTGTTCAGCTTGATCTTGAAGCTTTCGCAAACTTTGATAGTAGAAGTAGGTTATAGTATTCTGTTTTGATTTATATTGCATTATTGGGTTAACCTACAACAAATTTTCTACATGATAGCATTGGAGCTATATTGGTAGAAATTTCTACATGGTATCGGAGCTATGAACAGTATACAGGGATTAGAATTCAAAGTTTGAAGTTTGGGGTTGCAGGTGCAAATCGAATTCATATGATACTTCAAGGTTGGCCAATGGCATTCTATGGCTTGAGACTCGAGTATGCCTTGGAAGGTAGCTTGAATTACATAGCATGGAAATATATAATGGAGGTTGTATTAGAAGACAATGGCTTGAAGGAAATCATTGATCAAGAAATCCCAAAGCCAAGTTCAACTAATGCACAAGAGTTGGCTGAGTGGAAGAAGTGTGTGGCGAAGGCGAGACGGATCATCCTTGAGGGAGTTTGAGACCATATTGTCTCCAGTCTCCATGGGAAGGATACTCCATTTTCAATGTGGAAGACATTGAAGGACCTCTACCAGAATAGTAGTGACCAGAGGAAATTAACGCTCAAGGATAAGCTTCGAAGAATCAAGATGGAGAAGGGCGATACTATTTCCACATATCTGAACAAGCTCACCACCTGCAGAGATGAGCTTGCCAGTGTGGGAATAACTACTGCCGATGATGATATGGTGAGCCTTGCTCTCCTTAGCCTCCCAAAGAGTTGGAATAGCTACCAGGACTATGTGAATGGAAGGGAGAAACTACCAGATTGGGAACAATTGTGGTCGGATACTATGCAGGAGGAGATCAGGAGGAGCACATGAGATGGTTCCTCATCCAAGGATGATGATGAAGAAAATTTGGCCTTAGAGAGTAAGGCAAGGAAAGGGAAGAAGGGTGACATGTCTAAAGTGAGATGCTTTAATTGTCACAAGATGGGATATTATGCGACTACTTGCCCATCGAATAAGTCCAAGAAGGGATCCTCAGAAGGATCGGAAGGTGAGGCATTAGCCTCTCAGTTCAAAATGGACTTTACCCTCATCGCATGCATTGTGTCATCAATGATGGGTTGTGTTTGGTATCTTGATAGTGGAGCCTCATTCCACATGAGCGGTGATAAAAAGTTATTCAGTGCCTTGGAGGAGAAAGACCTCAAGATGTGCATAGAGATGGGTGACGACGGAAGGTATATTGTTTAAGGAGTGGGCAAGGTTGCTTTTCAGAGGGAGCATGGACCTCCTATCACCTTGACAGATGTGATGTATGTGCCTGGACTGAAGAAGAACTTGGTATCGGTCGTAATGTTGGAGGAAAAAGGCTACGATGTTGTCTTCAGTAAAGGAAAGGCATTCTTGACACATAGCCATAGGTTAGACCAAGAGGATAGGGATTCGGGTGAAGAATATTTATAAACTAGAGGTAGATGATTGTGCAACATTGAGTACAAAAGTAGAATTGGTGCAAAGCCAAGAAATTGGTGAGTTGTGGCACAGGCCATTGGGCCATTTGCATCATGGGGATTTGAAGATAAAGCAACATATATCTACAAGACTTCCCAAAGGTAAACTTGATGAAGTTAACACATGCAAAGGTTGTACCTTGGAAAGTACACGAAGTCTTCCTTTCATGATTGAGACAGTCGAGTCAAGGCTATCTTAGAGCGAGTTCATACTGATGTGTGTGGACCATTCTTGATGACATCCACATCGAAGCAAAGGTATTGTTTGATTTTCATCGAAGCAAAGGTATTATTTGATTTTCATTGATGACTATTCTCATAAATGTTGGATTTATTTCATGTAGAAGAAGGACCAAACTTTCACAAAGTTTTGTGAGTTCAAAGCTTTGGTCGAGAAAGAGTAAGGGAAGAAGATCAAGGCCTTGAGAAGCACAAATGGTGGAGAATATGTCTCTCAAGAGTTTAAGGAATTCTATGCAGCGGAAAGAATTAAATGAGAATTGGAGGCACCTCATAACCCACAGTAGAATGGGGTGGTCGAGAGGAAGAACAAAACTATTGTAGGGACAGCTCGGGAAATGTTGCATGACCAAGGCCTACCACTTCACTCGTGGGCTGAGGCATGAAACAAAACGGTCTATTTGCAAGATAGAAGCCTGCATCACATACTTGGGATGAAGAAACCAAAGGAAGCTTTCTCCGGTAAGAGACCAGATGTGAGTCACTTCAGGACATTTGGCTCATCGGCATATTGCCATGTGACAAAGGATTCACGGAAGAAGCTTGAGCCAACAACAAAGTTTGGGATATTTGTGGCGTACACTGATACAACTTACCTACCAGTTAGAGGATAGTGGTTCAAAGAGATCCCATGTTTGATGAGCAGAAGACCATATGAGTTTCCCTTGAGAGGGAGCTCCAACTACAAGCTGCAGAGGAACTATTGGTTCCTAAGGGAGGGAAGCCTCAGACTGATGTGGAGTAGCCACATGCTGAGGTTCCAGGAGTGGAGACATACACTCAAGAAGAGTCTTCCAAAGATGGACGGAAGCGCACAAGAGAAGCTGACAAATTGTTGAAGGATGCGAGAGAGAATGTGGGAGCACCATTTTCTCATTATAGACAGAGGAGGTCATCTGAGAGGTACACTAGATACATGGCCCTCACTGAGGAATGCGTTGAGATTGAGCCATCTTCCTTTGAGGAAGCAATGCAGCAACCAGTTTGGGTTGATGCTATTGTGGAGGAGTATGACTCCATAGTTCGTAACAGTGTTTGGGACGTGGTTCTGAGACCGGAGAACAAGTCAGTTGTGAGTTTCCATTGGCTTTACAAGGTAAATCAAGCTGCTGATGGAAGTGTGGAGAAGCATAAATCAAGATTTGTTGCCCGTGGCTTTTCACAGGTTGAGAGGATCATTTTGATGCAGTATATTTCGATAGAGGAGCAAGATAATGACATTTTGACAAAGGCATTGTCAAAGTGTAAATTCGAGTTCCATAGATACAGGATTGGGGTGGCAGATAATCCATTTCTTGTTGAGAGGGAGTGTTGAAATGTGGCAACAAGAATATTCCAATTTTAATTTGTCCTTGAATTAAAATTGTGAATTAAAATCGAATTTAGTCTTAACAGTTACTTGGAAATAATGAATTAATTCATTATGGATTAATTAGTTGGAGAAATTCAAGTTATAAGTCTTTCTGAAGCCATGCAACAATTATCCCTTAAATTAAGGAGATAAGGTTGAGTTATATTTCAGTTGTAATTAGTTAACTCAGTTTACTGAGTTAAGTCTAGTTAAATTAGTTCCAAACTGTTTGAGGAACTAATGGTGAGTTAACAGTCCATTGATGCATGCATGCACTCAACTAGTGTACTCCAGTTAACTGAAGATTCCCTCATCAAAAACTCATGCATGTCTATTCTAAGAAAGACCCAGTTGAGATTAAAGTCAAGCACAATGTACTATCAATTGCATGTTTTCTCTTATAAAGAAAACTCATTCATGCAGAAGGAATCATTCCTTGAGGATTGTGCAGTTTTATAGTGTGTTAGAGCAGTGTGTGAGATTGGTTTTCCACTTGGTAAAGGAGAATCATCCCAGAGGAACAGTGCAAGGAAATAGGAGCTTAGAGGGTAGAGAGGAAGGCTTGAGAGAAGCCAAGTTTTCCTCTGAGCATATGTGAGGATTGTGTCGAGAGCTGGCTAGCTGTGAGAGCTAAGGCTTTGTATAATTCCTATGTATTTCCACTTCTTCTTTTGGTTATATGTGTTCAGCTCGATCTTTAAGCTTCCACAAACTTTGATAGTAGAAGTAGGTTATAGTATTCTGATTTGATCTATATTACATTATCAGGTTAATCTACAACATATTTTCTACATGATAGCATTGGAGCTAGATTGGTATGAAATTTCTACATGTAGATGGAGCCCATGAAGTGGGTTCGTGATGTTGATATGGCGGGGCTATTGCACATGCTCTTCGTGCCACATTATCATCACTCAATTATAAACACAGTGTGTGAGCTATCTCCTCACGCTGGTGCACGATGGGTTTCTATGGCTTGGGGAGCCCATCCCAATTACGACCATGTTGATCTATAGGATCACAAAGTTTCCTTACAAAGGAGCGGACCCTTCCAAGGATTTTGGAGGGAAAACCAAGGAAAAATACTTGGCGGATAAAATGAGGAAAGAGTACGTCCTTGTTAAAAATTCACGTAGATACTCTATCCACTCAATTCAAGACTAGGAAGTACAGTTTTCTACCCATATTATTCTGGGAAAAATGATGAGGAATTTTCGTACAGACGAAGTTCCAGCGCTGGTAGTGTCACTTGTAGCATAGTGCGCGAAGGGTGTCCAATACATTTGGGGAAAATATCTATGCGAGGAGTTCCTCGCGAACTGTCAAGAAGCCCAAGAATAAAGAAAGACATTTCATTACGCTTGTCTTTTATTGTCTATTGTGTTAGTTTCTTGGAGGTTTCTGGAGGACAGTCAGTTTCCCCCGCACAAGCTAGATTTACACGAGGCAATGCGGTTCGCCTTGTTGTGGTCTACAAAGGATCTAGCACGAGTCAAGGAGTTGAATATTTTCTGGATCCTAATGGAGATGAACCTTTGAATGGTGATTAATCAAAGGCCAAGGTTGTCCCCAACCTTGTTCAAACAATTGATGGCCTACATAGAGTTCAAGGCTATTTTCCATAGTGTGTCAATCAGAGCACGGAAGGACCCAGAGAACACATGGAATCGGTTGCTTTATTTAGTATCTGACATGGATGTGCAAGAAATTATGGGGTATTGGCCATTAGAGTGGCGTGAACCCATGGTTCTTGATGTGGTAACAAGAAAAGGCACAGATAGCTCTGTTGTGCAGAAGTGAAAGGATGCAACTCGGAAGGCCACGTGTGCCTTGGGTGAGCAGAATAAGAAGGAAGTTGCTAAGGCAGCTCTGGAAAAGGAATGAATGGAAAAAGAGTGTGCTTCCAAAGAACATGTAGAAATAGAATGTCAGGATACATAGGAATGTGAAACGTCACCCTCACAACAGATGGATGAACCGGAGTTGTTAGCACATGAAGGAGGTGGTGGTAAGGAGCAGCGCACTCCTTTCACCTTGAAGTGGCATGGACAAGAGACGACTATTGGGCAAAGGAAGAAGCATGAGTTTGATAAGCATATGTATATGGGTCCAATGGTGTTGAATGAAGGTGATCTCAATGATATTGGTGATAAAGTTCAAGATACGATGATGGAGGTGTTGCAACAGTTTGATCAACAATATATACAGATGCTGGGGAGTGTCCAAAAGGATCTCTACGAATTGAAGATATAGGAAAAGAGGATTCAAGGGGGCATTGAGAAAGCGAGTGGGGTGCAAGTGATCCTGAGACAAAAAGGTGGCACAGTGATAGAGCTGGAATGGACTCTAGACCTCAGAGTCATACCCTTTCCAGAAGGGTCTATTCGCATAGAGTTCGATGAGGATTGCGTTGTGATCAACACAGTAAAGGACATGGGGTTGAATTTAGTTGTGCTACCACTCTTGACCCTATATGTGATGCATTAGGGGGTTTTGATGAGTTTAATATTAGAGAGAAATGTGCACTCACTATCATCAGTGAGTTTAAGTTCAACAACGAACAAATGTTCACGAAAAAAACGTAGGCACTGAAGGAAAAGGAGGAGTTGCAAACACAAAGTCAAAGCCTGGAAACAATGATCGAGAATGCCTACAAGTTAGTACTTGAATTGAACATATCATAGGATGCAGAGACCTCAAAAAAAGTAAGTAAATTAGATGTTGCAGTACGTGCATCAAATGAGGAAGTTGACAAGGTGACTTTCATAATGCAATGCCTCACAAATTTATAACATAGTAAGTAGCTGCAAGCATAGATGGAAGAATTTCAGAGGAAAGAGACTCTGGCTAGAGGAAGCTTCTCATCTTACTCTATCACTTCAGGACAAGCTCGAGTGGCCACAAAAGATAGAGCGGACAATACGCCTCATAGTGCGGGGGCCAAAAATCGAGAAATTGGTCGAGGAGGTACAATAGGCTATTGCACATAGTACTGTTGAAGTTGCAGTGATGCAGATTGAGTTGGGTAATCTTCACAACAAGATTGAAGTGCCAGTTGAGTGATTCAAGGGGGAGTCATGATATTTGTGTTGGGGGCCTATTAGGATAGGGTCCCTAGGGTCAGTTTTAAGATTGTTAACCCAAATTTTGTATAAGGTTTTGTAAAAGGTGTAAAGTATTTGCAAAATGTGGGTGCGAAGCATGCAGATAGATAGAAGTCAAAGGGGCCTTAGCCCCTTGTTTGGATAGATAGCTAAGTCAGTTTTGAGACACACCCATGGTTCACAGACCATGGTATTGTATTGAAAATTCTATATATTTGAGTCATAGAGAGTCTTAGAGGTAACTTAATGGCAGAAAAGTAAGCTAAGTCAATATAGGAACTGTTTTTGCCAAGTGCTAAGGCAGGAATGCTCTATTTCCTATACTTAGGCAAGAAATCAAAGGCTCCTGCAATTGAGTCAATAGGAGGCCTTGGTATGTCCGCAACTAAGTGCGAAAACCCCTGCAACTGAGTGCATAGGGTAAAAGAGTCTGTTATCTGAACATTGAAGATCAATACAGATTGATTTTGAGGAATTACTGTGCAATTTGAGTACTTCTATTGATTCTATTCATGCTATGATTTTCTGCTTATAATTTATTTTCTATGGAACAATGAATGAATTCTACGTGAAACCACTACATATGTCTTAATTATGCATGATTTAAGTAGTTATCTACTTTTGCGAAGGTAAGAGTTATTTATGCTATGTTTTCTAATGAATTGGATAGATCTGCACGAAGTTAGATCTAGGGTTGTTTATTAATGTGCGGAAGTGGATAAACTATTTGTGTAAGGTCCACAAATATTGATCGTAGACCTTCGCTAAGGTCTAGAAGCCATTTCTCCCTAGTTACGGTAATGAGCCCTAGAAGACTATCGATTTGCACGAAGGTAGATCTGAGCTATAAAATCCTGAGAACCACTTATCACATGTCCTTGGATGCAGAAACCTAGTTCTAGTATCCCCCAATACTAATTTGGATGAGACTACAGATTTTTTTCGAAAGGGCCAACAATTAGGGTTTTTTTGGCTAGTGTGAACAACTCTAAACCTGGGCCACGCCCCCTTAAGACAACACTACATCTCATGAAAATGTGAGAGTGATGTTCTTCCTCCACCTTGCATAGAGGGTATTGGTATGGGCCAAACCATCCATGCTTGTAGAGCTTATCTAATAAATTTATCATTAAGGGCCAAACAAAAGGTTAATTTGTTTTTCTATGGGAATTTTATCCTCCATATTACCCTCCACCACTATTGCTTGTTCCCAAAGAAATGATTTTAGAACAAGGCATTATGACTGTGGTTTTCCTTGAAAGAACCTATTTGAGGATTCATTTTTTAGGAAATGGTGTTATAAATATTGGCTCTAAGTGCCACAAACTTCATAATCAACAGGCTAACATATATTTCCCATTAGTCATCCAACAACAACAAATTCCTTATGGACTTCCAACAATAGTGGCCATTGGCTTGAGGTTACCAAGCTTTGACGTTAGCAAGATGAGTAGTATTTTGTCTTCCATGTTCAAATAAAATGAGATCTAGGAGCCTATAATTGTTCCATGTTCCAAGAAATGGATCAAGTCCAATGGGAACCTAATGAAAATCTGCCACATTCCACACAATCCACTTTCCAATTAGTAGGAATGCTATCACCATTACTTTCAACTCATTTGAGCCCATGGAAAACATGATTGCACTCATTTTTTTCATGTGTTTCAAATTTTTCTGTAGTAGGGCCGATCAAAAGAATGCAACATGGGTACTCCTTGGATGAAAAATTAAATTCCCCATTCAACAAGTGCTCCCACTTGAAATTTCAGTAAAATCATTGGGAGATAAGTTCATTATACGAGTTGAAAAAGTAGTTTTTCTTTTTTCCCGCGAAAAATTGATGAGGTAATCTAATATTATTTTATTATTTCCACTATTATTTTATAATATTCCTTAGGAGGTCCATTTTAGACCTAAAAATTTCTCTAATGTATTCCAACAAAAAAGAGTGTATTTCCTCTTCTAATGATTTTACATGATACAATTTTTCATCAGTAATAGAGTTTGCATTCATCTAAGAGATGAATTATTGAATATGATTTTCCACTTTGATTAGTCTCGCATATTTCTATAAGTAGTGATCATTTTCCCATACCATAAATGCATTTTTTATTGTGGCCAAATGGTTTGCAAAATGGGCCATGAAAGATGAATGCTTTGAGGGACTTAATGGCATCTAATAATTTGTAACTAGAGAGCGATAGTCTTCCTCGATGAGAAAGGAAGGGATGAAATTTAATGGGATCATCTTTGAACCACGATGAAACAAAAATTGTAGTAGAATGGGTTAATGAATTTAGATAACCTTTTGAAAGACACTGAAGATCTTAAAGAAATTCCTGAATTTATCATTACTTTTGAAGCTAAAATTTTGTCGATGCTATTAGATAATTAATCCCCCCAGATAAATTGTTCATCTAGGTAGGAAGGAGCTTAACTGGGCCAAGGTCCATTAATTGATGCTTCACCATCTAATATGAGAAGAAAATATGTAGAGAATCCAAATAGGGATCATGTCCCCACAATTCCTATAATCCAAAAATAAAGTTTATGTCACCTCAAATGATGGTGTAACCATTGTCCTTGGTGTCTACAAAGCTCAATTCTTCCAAAAAGTTATCTCAATTAGAATATGACCCATATTTGAAAAATAGATAGGAATACCATAATCCTTAAAAGACAACTTCACCAAAATGGATAAAGGAAAAAATGTGGAGGATAAAGCTTTAAAATTGAGGTTCAATCTGGTGATCATACTACTAGAGAAGCCATTAGAGTACACATGGTAGAAAGTCCATTGTTTTAACACCCCTTATAAAAACAATTCCTTGCTTTTACACTATATCACATGGTCTCTCGAATCGTTATGATATCAGGTTTGAAACAAGTTAACATTCTTTTGAGGACCATTATTTTGTGGGCACCTGCAAGTCCCCTCACTCTGAAAGAGAGGAGGATCATAGGACACCATATGAGCATGCTTCACTTGCTTTAAGGACCCTACAAATGGAGGCTTATTTTCCTTTCTCGCTTTCAATCTTGGATTTTTCCTGTTCTTTGTGTAGGTGTGATTTTCTTTCGTCCGAACAACCAAAGACTCATATGATATGCTCGGTTATTCCCTTTAATAATATTATCAAGTTCCCAAGATTGTTTGGGTGAGGATCGAACATGAACTCATGAGATAAGGGATCCACCTTAGTTGCGCTAACTGGCGATAAAATTATTTTTTCCTCAAAAACACAAAAATATAGGAGAAACATATGTTATGAATTAAAATGAATGTGAGGTCCTTATATGAAGCCAATTAATTATTCAACATTCGTAGTCTAAATTCATCACTAAGGGATGCCCCATACCACCGAGATTTAGGCTTAAAATCTCTCCATAACACAACAAATACCTGAGTCATGTAACTACATCTCATGAAAAGGTGAGAGTGATGTCATTCCTCCATCCTGGATAGTGTGCATTGGCTTGGCCCAAACCATCCATGCCTATAGTGCTTGTCCCAAGTGAGACATTTCTCACTAAGGACCAACTAGGATGTTAACTTAGCCTTTAGTGGGGATTTTATCCTCCATATAACCCTAAAGAAACATTGCATATTCCCAAAGAAATGATTTTAGAACAAGGCGTGATGACCAAGTTTTTCCTTGAAATATCATGTTTTGGGATTCATTCTCCAAGAAATGGTATCATATATATTGTACCTAATGAAATCCCTTGTGGGATTGCAACCACAGTGGCCTTCGGTTTGAGGTTCTTGAGCTCTAATGTCGATATGATGAAGAATATTTTGTCTCTCAAGTTCATCTGAAATTGGATCCGAGGGCCTGTAATTGTTCCATGTGCCAAACAATGGATTAAGTCCAATGTGCACTTGAAGACAATCTCCCTCGTCCCATGTAACCCACTTTCCAATTAGTAGGAATTATTTAACCATTTTTTAAACACATTTGAGCATGTGGAAAAGTTGTTAGGTATTTAGATCCAGTCATTAAAATATTTCCCTAGGAGCTTACACCAATTTGAACCAAAGTGAATTTTCCTCTGATACTCTCCACATTTTATTGAGCTAAATCTTATGCAAAAGGGCATATTTATTTGAGGCCCCAGTCTCGCAACTCCTTTGATGCTTCCAATCATGGTGATTTAATTAATGAGATTCATTTGAGATTACTATCACCTGACCACAATAATTTGAAACTCACTTTTATAATCAGATTTAGAATGCTTTTGGGAATGAATGTGATGGAATCTCAATATCTACAGGTACAATTTCTAGCACATATTTAACAAGGACGAGATGCCTAGATTTACAGAGGAAATAATGGATCCAATTTCAGATATGTGCTTCTTCTTTTCAAATCATCCACACCCACTCCATAACATGGTAATTTTTCGTCTTTATGAAGAATCCCAAATCCTTAAAGAATTCACTCATATCCATGACCAAGACATGAAAGTAGTCTCTCACCTATGATAATTCATCCACTAAAATACCACTACATATGATGATTGACTTATTTTAATTTATTCCATCCTAGTAAACTAAGAAAAAAGGTTTAAAGCATTATTTAATTACGAATTATCTCATGTCCCCTAAAATGCAAGCAAGTGCATCATCGATAAAGAGTATATTTGTGACTTCCACTTCATTCACTACTTTAACCCCATGAAAGAGCTCCCTAGATTTGAATCCACCTATCAACCTACTAAGTTCTCCTGCTACAATAAAAAATACGAGGGGGGACAAGGGAAACATAGTTGTTGAGCTAATTTGTGGTCCTAAATTAACACAATTATTTCTTATCAATCCGGGTTGTTTATGCTTTGAGGCAGGTTCACTATATGTGAAGATCAGATATAATCAAACCTTGAAAGATAAGTTATTCAAAAGCTAAAAGTAGTACATCCTATAACTCTAATTCAATCAGCTTAAAAAGAGAAAAATATTGAAAGGGTTCTTGACCTCAAGAAGTCCACCTTCACCTCAATTATCACTTAATGAATCAGAGATCGAAACCAAAAGCTTAAGATGGATAAATTATTAATGAAATAAGCTCTTAACTTAAGAGACACATAAGATATTCCATCATAATTCATTCATCTCAATATCCAAATCTTAATGAAAATAAAACTACTTGCATGCAAACAAAAGAAACTAGTTTTGATTCATCATTTTAGCAGAAGGCATGCCCAACTTGAACACCTGTTTTTCCAACTCAATAAAGTGATGAATAAGCTATTAACTAATGAAATCAATCACTATGCATGAACCATAAATCAAACTAAAATAAAGCTTTGAAAAACTAGTGCTACAATCAACCAGATTACAAGGAAATGAAACTAGTTAACAAGGAAGTGTACTTAGCTTGGAATGGGGGCCCTCCACCCTTTCCTTGCACACTTTGAGAGGTGATATCAGAAGCTTAAATTAGTCACACATCCATAACATTGAAAAGCAAAATAATAATAACACAAGTCTTCAAACTAACTCCTCAATCCAAAGATGTCACAACATAAAAGTATATCACAAAATCAATACATAAGCCATCAAAGTTTTGGCTTTAAATAAGAAGTCTCATGAACAAACTGATCTATATTCACTCAAACAAACCCATCTAATCTCATCCACCTATCTAATTCAAATTCATTATCCCCATCCCAAGAAAGATGACCATTCCTATGAAATCTCAAAACTGCCCTATTTCTATGGGATTCCTGCATGACTAGTCATGGTTGACTAGCACCAAATGGGCCTAATAAAGCCTGTTCTGTTCGAACTAAGAATTGATGGCTTAGTCCTAGTTCCCAAGCTGTCCATCCATGCATTCCATTCGTGCCCAAGTGTCCTGCAACCATATCAACCATAGAGCTATTACGGGAATTTCTGAATCTGCCAATTTTGCACTAAAAACCAAATTTTCATAAAAACTTTAGAAATTGAAAAGTTAAAATTAAATACTTGAATGGATATCAAATATACATCAAAATGGGATAAATGAAGGGAAAACAGATGGAAAATAGATGGATAAGTAAGTTTCTTTTTGAGCAAAAATAAGACCAAAACTAAGGCCCAACATCTCTCCCTTGCTTATCATCAAGTATGTCCCCATGCTTGCTTGCTCCTCTTTGACCTTCGCCTTTCTGTAGTATATGTTGTACCTGTAGATGCTTCCTGTTGTGCTGCCCTGGCCAAACAATCCAGACCTGTATCATGTCTCTCCCTAAACAACGCTGCCTTGACCTTTTGTTTTTCATATTTTGCCTGCTTTTCCTTCAGCCATTTAAATGCTTGCTTAGAAAGTAGATCATTTTTCCTTTTCAGCCTCCCCAATTCTTCATTCAGTTTTTCATTTGCCTTAACCAATTTAGCATTATCTTTCTTATTTGCCTTGTTTTCTTCTTTTAATTGCTTCTCTAAGATTTTGCTAATTTCCAATTGGTCAGTTAAATCCCTGATTCTTCCCAAATTAAGTTCTCTCTCAAAATCTTGTGTTGTTTTCATTAGTGATGCTGCTGCTGCATCATCATATGAAGAATCCTTCTCAAATACCTCTTGTGCAATATCATTCTCTACTTGCTGTCTTGGGGAATATGTTTCTACTTCCTTCTCTAAATCAATGGGACTCTTATTCCTAAATCGTCTAGGAATAGACATAACAGATGTTTCATTTTCTTGCATGGCCATGCTGTTCTGTTGTTTGGCTCTTGTTCTAGGATACAAGGGTGAGTTCATCAATCCCCTGTTTTCCTGCTCTGTTTTATCCTGTACCTCATTAACCTGTTCAATGAATTGATTTTTATACATGAATTCTCGCCACATTATGCCCTGTGATCTCACCTGATACTCAGCTAGGATTTTGATTAATCCTTTGTGGTATATCTGTCCTACTTTAGACCTGTGTTCATGTTTGACTGTTTCAATCATTCTCAAAAGGCTTCTATATAGGAAATAAGGCAAGTTAATCCTATCCTCCCCTTTTATATGCTGCAGAAGTTTGACATGATACAAGTGAGCCACGCTATACCCCCTATCACAGGTCAAAAACTTTTGGATAACCAAAACCAACTCACCCCATGGTTCATTAAACCATTCCCTGGGTATTCCTTTTGTTCTGTCAAATGTCCCTTTCCGGTTCTTCTCAAGAAAGAAAGTCCAGGCTTTCTCCTTGAAGTGCAGGCCTTTGTAATACTTCTCACCTATCATGGGCAGATCTAAAGCTTGGGAAAGATATTCCTGGGTTACAGGAATAATGACATCTCCCACCCGTGTCTGGTCTTGATTGAAATTGTTTATAAAATCCCTGGTTATTTGTTCAAAGTGGCCATCAAATTTTTGTAGGAAACTTATCATCCCTGCTTGGTAAAGTTTTTCTATAGTTTCCTTCCCCCAGCTCTCTATCTGGAATTTTGGCTCTACTCTGACTGACATTGCTTCTGTAAACCAATGAATGAATTCCTCTGCTGTTACTAATTTCATTTTGAAAGAAAGATATAATTATTTGTTTGATTTCAAAATGAAATTTTTGAAGGCAAAGAACCTTACCTTCCTCCTTTCAATCAACTCAATTCACCTCTGTTTGACTCTGCTCTCAGCAACAGTACTGTTTTAATCCCCTGTTCAATGCAAACAAATGCCTGTATACCCTGTCAATATGCCGCTCTCTGCTTTTGAAAACAAAAATACATATATACACAATATTCATACATGCTCCTGGCCTTATTTTGTTTGCCAAAATTCAAATGATTGTTTACTGTGTATATTTAACCAGGAAAACTGTGTAGTGCGCATGCATATGGCTCTCGGCCTCATCAACAAACATTCAAGATGCTCTCAGCCTAACCCAAAATATTTTTTAAAAAACACTTTTGACTGATCACAATTAAAAAAAACACTTTTGACTGATCAACGAAAATTTTGACTGTGTAGTGCACCAAAATTATGCACACGGCCTTAATTACCAAATCAATTACCAAAACTACACTCGGTTGCAACAAAACTATGAGCACGAAGGCACTTAACCTTAGCATGGCAAATCGAGGGCTATACACATACGCTCAGCCTCTCAAACACAAATGAACACGGCGCATTTGGCTCGGCAATCAAATCCCTGTTTTTTTTTGTTTTGGCAATCAGACATTTCGCATGGCATTACTCGTTTCAATCTGTAAGGATCTCAGTCCTCTGTTTAGGTGCAAATGAAAACTAAAAGTGGAAACAACAGTGTGCAGCAAGGGCATGAATGCATGTCGTTTCATGTTTAAAATGGCGCACAATCAAACAAAGTGTGACAACACAAAACGCGGTGCACATTCCACAACACTTCATATTACCATTCACCGCCATAACAATTCAAGTTTTATGCCTCCTCTGTTCATAACAAGTTAACACGGCATATACTGCATTCACATCTAACACGGCATACAATGCATACAATCCTAACGTGTTCATCATGCACTGCATTCACATTTAAGTGAAGCGTGATCCACTAAGGGTTCATACCAAAATTCACGCAGCAAATCAACGAGTTGGAGGCTACAATTTCGGCTTACCTTAGATCACCGAGCACTTGGAGGGATATCTGGCGCTCCAAATCTTGGTTTAACTGCTCAATTGACTGGTGGCAAGGCAAATAAATCGTTACCATTAATAACTGATAGTTTATGACCAAGATTCACTATATGCCGAGCTTCAAACAACGCCTTACCTGATCGAATCCCCAAAACTTTGCTACCCTGAACGTCAAACACGGGACGATTTTTTTAAATCCACCAAACTCAGTCCACTCTTCTTTTCACCAGGCTGTGGCTTCAATCACCATTTCTCTGAGCTATTCAGCGATGAGGATTATGGTTTGAACAATGCGGATTATTGTTTTAACAGTGATGAGGGTTATGGTTTTGAACAGTGATAAGCTAATCGGTTCATGACCGTTTCAGGGGTTGTACTGCTCTCTGTATCTATTGGTGTTTGCGCTGCATGGTTTACATGGCCATCCTGTTTGACCAGTCGCCCGACTGTGTCATGAGGATGGCCGAATCATGTTCACATACGCATGACCTCCTGCACCGTAGACTGTCCAATGACCATAAGTCATCGTGCCACCGTGTTCATATTCGTACCTGTGTGCTGGCCGATGGTGGTTTGTTTTATTCATTACAGTCATTTTACCATTATGCCCACCGTCATGCGCTCATGATATATGACCATTGGTTGTGTTGCAATGAGTCGCATGCAATGATATTGCAACCACCCGCCGTCTGATTGGATGAGCGAACACTGCTTCCTCATTGTTTGCACGTGGTCATTTTACCATATCATACCATTGCATTGTTATATAACCTGTCTCATCATTATTATATATCATATTATGCGGTCATTCTCATTATATTATATACCATATTGCATACCTTAAACCTTATATCATATGCGCGTTGGGTGATATGATTTGCGCATTCACATTTTTTGAATTTTGAACTATGGTATATATTAATATGATATATAATAATGTTTAGTTTCCATATAGCGCATGGTTTATGTGACTTGTTTAACATAGCTTTTATAATTTTAAAATGACCATTGGGGTCATATTTAAAATTATCACCACCACTAATGCTTTGAGTTGTATGTGCAGGTTGAAAGTTGTCCCAGTTTGGCCTTTTTAAGCTCGCAAAGAAAAATACTTAGGGGTAGTAGGATTAATGAAGAGAGGGAATATGCATGGAAATGAAAGGGAATAGGGTTATAATGTATAAGGGTTATAGGAATATAGGATATAAATGATAATGAATATCCCCAGGTACTAATTTCAACTTAACAAAAACTAAAAATTTCTAAGAAAAATTTGAATTTTTAAAGCACAAAATGACCACATATACTCCCCTGGATGATGGTTGTACAAGTAGGATGAAATCAATTGATCAGATGTTGTAGATGGATCCAAATGTAGACTTTATTGCTGCTCCTTGTTCGTCATGTTCTAATTCTTGAATTGATAATCAGGTCCCTCTGTAATGATTCGTTGTTTCAGGTCCCTTTTTCTGCTTACAAAATATGCACATGTTGTGTTGACATTGGCAGGTCTTTCAGGTCCCTTGGCAATGATTTGTTATATCAAGTCCCTCTATTGAAAATACAAGTTTTGTTTATATTCCAGCATTCCAGCTAAAGAGCTTGATGTTTGCAACTTGAGCTGTCCACTTAAAGAGCAAATGCAAGTCTCCCCCCCTTGTTGAAGATATGACTTGTCCTCAAGTCATTGGTTGGTGGAGTGTACTTGCAGTAAATGTATCTGAGAACAATAGAACAAGTAGGAAGAATTCATAGAGTCCAAGTTGCCCTGGTTTTCCCCTATGAATTCGTGCTTGCAATGTGCCAGTTGCCTGGTTTTCACTTGCAAACAATTTATTTATTTTTTATGTTGTTTTTTTATTTTGTTTTTTTTTTTTACATATATATATATATATATATATATATATATATATAGAGATGTTTTATTCAACTAGTAGACTGGAAGATGGCGGATCCTGTGCCATAAGTTCCAGTTCTGTGTCGTCGATCAGTTGTTTCATAAATGCTTCTTTACTGATAGGCCTATTGTAAACTTTGAGCCTATGTCCATTCACTATAAATGGCGTGGAATCCTGGTCGATTGTCTTGATCCTTACTACTCCATTGTCAAAGATTTCGTCAATTTCATATGGGCCTAGCCAGTGTGTTGTGAACTTTGCTTTGAAGTCTTTGAATTTGGAGTTGAAAAGCAATGCCCAGTCTCCCTTGTGAAATGTCTTTGTTTTGATATATCTGTCGTGCCACTTCATTCTTTGTTGTTGCACTAATGTAGTATGTTCCATAGCTTGCTGACGATGCTCATCTAACTGATTCAGTTCCATGATCCGTTGCTGTTGTGCTTCTGTCAGGTCGAGTCCTAGTTCAGCTGCTAGTCTATATGTATGTATCTGAAACTCTATAGACAGTAGAGCCTCCTTCCCATATACTAACTGGTATGGACTGAAACCAGTTGTTGTTTTCCAAGTGATCCTATAGGCCCGGAGCACATCTTTTAATTTTTCAGACCAATCTTTTCTATTCATCTGTACTGTTTTTGTCATAATATTTTCCAGGACTTTATTTGTTGATTCGACTTGCCCATTTGCTTGTGGATGATATGGTGTAGATTTCCTATGTTTGATCTTGTATTTCTCCGTTAGATCTCGTACCAGCTTTGATGTAAACTGTGTGCCTTGATCTGTTACAATTTGTCTAGGTACTCCATATCTGACAAAGATTTCTTCAAAAAGAAAGGTGACGACTGTATCTTCTGTTGCTCTGTTAACTGCTTTTGCTTCTGCCCATTTGGTTACATAGTCTGTACATACTAAGATGTACCTCTTCCCATTTGATGGTGGATTGATAGGTCCAACAAATTCAAGTGCCCACTGCTCAAATGGTTCTATGAGAACCTGTGGCTTCAGTGGCATTTCATCTGATGTTATTGGTCGTCCTGTTCTCTGGCAGCTGTCACATTGCTTGACATATTTCTTAGAGTCTCTGAAGATGGATGACCAGTAATAGCCTAGTTGCAGCGCCTTATACGCTGTTTGTTTATCTGCAAAATGGCCACCACAGGGTTCATCAAGACATGCTCTTAAAATGTCTAATATTTCATCTTCCCGTACACATTTTCTAATTATCAGGTCTGAACCAGTATAAAATAAATCACCATTGACCCATGTATATCTAGAGCTTGCTCTAACAATTTTGTATTTTTGCTTTTTAGTGAATTGAGCTGGAAACCTTCCAGATGATAAATAGTTTGCAATATCTGCAAACCATGGTGTTTTGACTGTGATGGCAAACAGATGTTCATCTGGAAAGTTATCTACAACTGGATTTGGATCGGGGGGTGAGTGTATGCGGGACAGAAAGTCAGCCACTTGATTTTCTTTACCTGGCCGATCTTGTATTGTGATATTAAATTCTTGCAGTAACAGTAACCATCTTGTTATTCGTCCATTGGTGATGGGTTTATTCATCAAGTATTTGATTGCTGAATGATCAGTATGAATGAAAACTTGATATCCTGTTATATAGTGCCGAAATTTATTTACTGCATGTATAACAGCTAACATTTCTCTTTCTGTGACTGTGTAGTTCATTTCTGCAGGTGTTAGATTTTTGCTTATGAAGTATATTGCATAAGTGAACAAGTTCTCTTTCTGTCCAAGAGAGGCACCTATCGCGGTATCAGATGCATCAGTTGAGATATGAAATGGTAAAGACTAGTTTGGCCCACAAAGAATGGGGGCAACTGACAATTTCTCTTTCAGAATTTGAAACGCATTTTGACAATCATTTGTCCAGTGAAATTCAATATCTTTTGCTAATAGTTTGAACAGAGGTTTGGCTATTTTACTAAAGTTTTCAATGAATCGTCTATAATAGCCTGCATAGCCTAAGAAAATTCTTACCTCTTTCTGTGTTGTAGGAGGCATTAAGTTTACTAAGACTTGGATCTTTGCTGGATCCACCTTTATTCCTGAAGCAAAAATGTGGTGTCCCAGAACTATTCCTTCTGTCAACATCATATAGCATTTCTCATTGCTTAATGACAAATTTGTTTCAATGCATCGTTTCAAAACTTTCTCAAGGTTGTTTAAACAATCATTGTATGTGTTCCCGTAAACTGTGAAGTCATCCATATAGACCTATACACATTCATGAATTAGATCAGCAAATATTGCAAGTACTGCTCGTTGGAAAGTTGCAGGTGCATTGCATAGACCAAATGGCAAAACATTATATGCATAGGTTCCCCATGGGCAAGTAAATGTTGTCTTGTCTTGGTCTTCTTCTGCTATTCTTATCTGGTTGTATCCACTAAACCCATCTAAGAAGGAGAAAAATTTCTTTCCAGCTAATGAGTCTAACACTTGGTCAATGAAGGGTAGAGGAAAATGATCTTTGAGTGTAGCTTTGTTTAATTCCCGGTAGTCCACACATACCCTCCACTTTCCATTTTTCTTTGGCACAATAACCAGTGGAGAAACCCATTGACTATCTGAAATAGGATAGATGAATCCAACTTTTAACAATTTTTGCAGTTCTTCTTTCACTATTTCCTTCATCATGGGATTCATTCGTCTTTGAGGTTGTCTTACAGGTTTAAGTTGATCATCTGTATAGATGTGGTGGATACATGTGCTAGGATGAATTCCTTGCATATCAGTATAATCCCAGGCAAAAGCTTTTGAATATTTCTGTAATAGTGCAATTACCTCTTGCTCTTGTGCTAGTTGCAATTCATTTCCAATGTTTAGATGTTTTCCAGGATGAACCTCAATTGTTTTGATTGTTGGCTTGAAGACTGTGTTTACAGGAAAGATATCTATAAAAGATTTCTACAAGGTTTGAATTGTACATGTTTCCTGAAAACATTGATTCAAAAGGTTACTTGCAGCTTCATATTGAGCTTTCCTAAGCTGCTCTGAAATACTTGGTTCTGAAATGAAAAGATCCATTAAGTCCTCATTCCCTTCTTCTTCTCTAAAATCAAAGAATTGATTTATACTTAAAACTGATTTCGTTTGCTGCTTTTCTTGAGTTTCAAGTATTGATTCTAAAGAAGTGGATTGTGCAGGTGAATAAAGAGTAATATGTTTCCTTTCATCTCCATGTGAAATAATCATGCTTCCAGATCTACATCCTATGAAGGCATCAGTAGTAGCTAACCATGGTCTGCCTAAGATTAGAGGATGTCCTCCCAAGTTTGTCTTTGGTTGCAAGATCAGGATGTCAACAGGATACTCCCATGAATCCAAGGAGACTATGATATCTTCTAATATTCCTTCAAGAACAACTTTAGATCTATCTGCTAGTTCCAAGATTGTAGAAGTTGATATAATGTTGTTTAATTGCAATTTTTTCATTGTCTCCATTGTCATTACGTTTATAGTTGCTCCCAAGTCTATTAATGTATTTGGTACTGAGAAATTATTTATTGATATGGTAACCATTGGGATACCAGGATCAATATATTTTTCTACTATAGTTTGTGTAGACATGAGGCTTGCTAACTTACCAATGACTTGGATTGTAGTAGGATCCTTTTTATTTTTCTTTGATTTCCGGATGCACAATTCCTTTATTGTTTTAGCATATATTGGTATTTCTTTAATTGCCTTCAACAAAGGAATTTTTACATAAGCATTTTTTAACTCATCTAAGATATCAAATTCAGGAAGGATTATTTGGTTTTGTTGTTCCACTAACCTTTCAGGATAAGGTGGTGTTTGTGTTGTAACATTTGTTCCTTTCTGATTTTGTACCTCAATTTGTGATGTTTCAGGTGATTCTCCTTGTTCAGTTGGTTCTTCTATAATTGGAGGAGAATCCTTTTTAAGCACTTTTCCAGACCTTAGATGGACATCATTAAGAGGAAGGATCGAATATGTAGGAAAACATGCTGCTTCCTCCACAGTGTATGCAGATTTGTCCACCTTATTATTTGGATTGGCCATTGGTTGGGCCGGTAGTTGAGTTGGTCTGGGTTGATTTGTAGGTAGCTGTAACTGTTGTGGTTGGGTCAACAACGATGGTGGATTCTGTTGTGAAAATGGGATGGATTGCGGATATATAAAATGTTGATGTTGAAAGGGTATGGATTGCGGATATTGTGGATATGCAAATGGTTGTTGGTATTGTTGCTGGTATTGTTGTTGATACTGTTGAGGTTGCTGGTTTCCATAACCATATCCTCTCCAACCTTGTGCAGGTTGTTGTGAATATTGTTGTGGAGGCCAAGATTGCCATGGAATTGGAGGGGTCCAAGGATTATGAGGTGGATAGGAATAATTTTGTTGAGGGAATTGTTGCTGATTTGGTTGAGGCATCCTAGGTTGCCATGGTCTTCGTGGTGCAACATAATAGAAACCTTCCATCCCCGGCACTTCTTCCATTGAGTTCATTTGTAACTCTTTCAATTTTACACAATTCTCTGTGGAATGATTGCCTGTACAAAGACCACAAACCTGAATACTATCCAAAGGACATTCTCTCAAAGGATGTTTCTTTTTTGCATTTGGAACAAAAGATTGCTAGAGCTTGTTCTTGTTCTTTTTTCTTCTTGTTTGCCTTCAGCACATCTACTATGTCCCTAATGTACTTAAGAGATCTGTTTTGAAATTTTCCAATAAACTTCCTATTTCAGCTCTTGTTATCCTTCCTGCAGCTGACTTTGCTGCTTTTGAACTTACTTCCCTTCTTCCGGTTTTTGATCTTCCTCTAGAATATTTTTGACATAACTCGACAATTTCATCGAATGGAAAGTTTGAAATATCTCCTTTACCCATCACATTCAAAATGTCAAGGTATTCATCCCTTACACCTTTGAGAAAGATTGTGCGAAAAGTTTCTTGATTTAGAGAATGTTGTTTAGATTTCTGAAGATTATATGCGAATCTTTCCAAATATTCTTCTAAACTTTCATCTTCTTGTTGTGTCATTCTAAAAACATCTTCCTTTGAATCTCTAGATCTACAATAAGCTTGATATTTCTTAAGGAAGACAGATCGCATATCATCCCAAGAGGCTATTGTTTGTTCTCCTAAACCCATAAACCATTTTAAAGCTGCTGCTTTTAATGTTGCAGGGAAAAGACGAAGTTTATGAACGTCATCAGTATATCCGTATGTTCTACATAGGATATCAAATTCAAACATAAATGCATCAGGATCTTCTGTAGACATTCCATAAAAGTTTGGCAATACAGAAGGTGGAATATTTTTCATTTTTACTTCTTCTCCCAATATTGCACTTGTATCTACTATCGGAAAACCAAAAGTAGTTTCTTGATCAATTCCATCTTCTTGTCTTTTCCGGTCGTTTTCTAGCTTCCTATCATTTTCTTGTTTTGCCTCTTCCTCTCTCTTTCTTCTCCATTCTCTTTGTTGTCTTTCATATTCAACCCTTTGTTGTTCAGGAGTGAGAATAACGGATCCATGTCCCTCTTCTTCCATTGTTTGATTTATTTCAATTTCAAGTGGAATTTCAAGTTGTTGGAAGATAGGAGGATTTATGGATGGAAAAACAAGTTGTTTTCCTTTTTCTTTTTGTTTTCCGGAAGTGGAGAATTGTTTTTGTTTTGCTTCCCAAGCTAACAAAGTTTTCCTTTCAATCAAGGTTAATCTTTGGCCAGTTCTTTGTTTTTCTACCAACTCCTCAATTGTTGGATTACCAGTAACTGGAGTGTGTGATGATCCTATTTCTACTTGTGGGGGGTTTTTGATAAATCTACCTTGAGGATCTCTATATCTAGGCATAAAGAAACATAACTTAAATGGAATGTAACTAATGTTTTTTTTGTGGTTTTGAAATTTATCTTTCTATTGACTATGCCGATATTTGCCTCCCCGGCAACGGCGCCAAAATGTTGAGCTAATTTGTGGTCCTAAATTAACACAATTATTTCTTATCAATCCGGGTTGTTTATGCTTTGAGGCAGGTTCGCTATATTTGAAGATCAGATATAATCAAACCTTGAAAGATAAGTTATTCAAAAGCTAAAAGTAGTACATCCTATAACTCTAATTCAATCAGCTTAAAAAGAGAAAAATATTGAAAGGGTTCTTGACCTCAAGAAGTCCACCTTCACCTCAATTATCACTTAATGAATCAGATATCGAAACAAAAAGCTTAAGATGGATAAATTATTAATGAAAGAAGCTCTTAACTTAAGAGACACATAAGATATTCCATCATAATTCATTCATCTCAATATCCAAATCTTAATGAAAATAAAACTACTTGCATGCAAACAAAAGAAACTAGTTTTGATTCATCATTTTAGCAGAAGGGATGCCCAACTTGAACACCTGTTTTTCCAACTCAATAAAGTGATGAATAAGCTATTAACTAATGAAATCAATCACTATGCATGAACCATAAAGCAAACTGAAATAAAGCTTTGAAAAACTAGTGCTACAATCAACCAGATTACAAGGAAATGAAACTAGTTAACAAGGAAGTGTACTTAGCTTGGAATGGGGGCCCTCCACCCTTGCCTTGCACACTTTGAGAGGTGATATCAGAAGCTTAAATCAGTCACACATCCATAGCATTGAACAGCAAAATAATAATAACACAAGTCTTCAAATTAACTCCTCAATCCAAAGATGTCACAACATAAAAGTATATCACAAAATCAATACATAAGCCATCAAAGTTTTGGCTTTAAATAAGAAGTCTCATGAAAAAAATGATCTGTATTCACTCAAACAAACCCATCTACTCTCATCCACCTATCTAAGTCGAATTCATTATCCCCATCCCAAGAAAGATGACCATTCCTATGAAATCTCAAAACTGCCCTATTTCTATGGGATTCCTGCATGACTAGTCATGGTTGACTAGCACCAAATGGGCCTAATAAAGCTTGTTCTGTTCGAACTAAGCATTGATGGGTTAGTCCTAGTTCCCAAGCTGTCCATCCATGCATTCCATTCGTGCCCAAGTGTCCTGCAACCATATCAACCATAGAGCTATTACGGGAATTTCTGAATCTGCCAATTTTGCACTAAAAACCAAATTTTCATAAAAACTTTAGAAATTAAAAAATTAAAATTAAATACCTGAATGGATATCAAATATACATCAAAATGGGATAAATGAAGGGAAAATGGATGGAAAATAGATGGATAAGTAAGTTTCTTTGAGCAAAAATAAGACCAAAACTAAGGCCCAACAATAGTCATAGAACCTTTGATGCTAAAACTAAGGAGGACATAGTAGCATTTATCATTAATACAAATTAACTAGACTGAACACACTTGATAACCATATGTATGACCAGAAGTGCAAACCCCAATAAGGGAACAAGGCGAATGCAAGTCCAGTTTACATGGTCATAGGTTTTCTACAAATCCCATTTGAAAATTACTGCTCTTAAATTTGAAACCATCACAGAGTGGAACACCTACTATTATACAACCACCATGTCATAAATGTTCCTATTTTGTTTAAAGCCAAACTTTTCTACTAAAATAAAGGTGTTGAGCACTAACTTGATCCTCCTTGCAATAATCATGGAAATCATCTTAGATGAGGTTATAGAAAGAGATGGGATTAAAATCAACATAAGAGGTGTCTTCATGTGTTTTAGTGATGAGACACAAGAAAGTTTAATTGATAACTTCTAGCACCTTGTTGGTCAATTTATATTCTCTTACTACTTTTAGTATGTTATCCTTGATTAGATATAGAACCCCACTCAAAACTCAACTAGGAAACTATCCATCCTAGGACTTTTGGACCTTTGGATAGAGTTTACATTTTCTTGAAATTCCTTTTCCAAAACTTCTTCTATGAGAAAAGAACTTAGCTCTTCTAAAATCACCTTAGAAAATTTTGAAACAAGTTACAATATTTCATAGATAGGGAATCCCAAAGGATCCTTAAATAGACTCTGAAAGGAATGAATTCTCTTTGTGGATTTCTTTTAAAAGGAATGAAGGGGGGCTCCATTCACATCTTGAATAGGAAAAATAAGAAAAAAATGTTTCCTCAAACCATCATACTAATGGAAGAATTGAGTGTTATTATCACCTAGAGAGAGACAAATGGTCTTGTTTTTTAATATCCAATGTTCTTCATCTTCCAGCAAAAAGAGTGTTTTCCTCTTCTAATGAGTTTAGGTGAGACATTTTTTCATAAGAAACTAAGTTTTCATTCATTAAAAAGATGAATTTTTATTCTAATTTTCCCCTTTGTTTAGCCTAACTTATTTTTTTTAAGTACTGGTCCATTTCCAACACCCTTGATGTTTGTTTGATTGTGGACAATTTCTTTGCAAAGTGGACCATGAAATATGAGTGATTGGAGGTACTTAATGGCATCCAAGAATTGGATACTAGAGAGCGATAGTCCTCCTAAGTGATCCAGGAAGGGTTAAACCTAAATAGGATCACATTGCTTCCATCATGAAAGGGAAAATGTAATGGAACAGATTGATCATCTGATATCCCTATAAAATCAATTAAATACCTAAAAGAAACTCCTAAATTTATCATATATTTCAAAAATAAAAGTCTTTCAATTCTCTTAGATAGTTCACTTCTCCTAGAGTGATGTTGGCTTGTTGGGGCCTGACCCAGGTTCGAAGTTAATTAGCTAAACAAACCCCTATACTACTGGCCCTTTCAGAAACATTCAGTGGAAAGCAGACTGAGGTCGTACCGGAAGTAGTATGGGGGGGGGGTGCTGGAACTAGGTTTCCGCACCCTTGAGATGTATTAGGGTCTGGTTCGATTCAACTATTCGTCCCTACGCGTAGCCTACTTCATGCACTTCCCTGGCCTTCACAGCCTGATATACTTACCTTCGTGCATCCCTAAAGAGGGATTGTGGGGCTTCTGCGCTGCTGGAGCAGTGATCTGTGCTATTCCCCTAAGACACACTCGAGAATCTTACTTATCTTCCTATACTAGTTAAATATCTTTCCGTAAATGGATGTCTTACATTATAGTTATTTATACAACACAGTCATATGAGTTCGCGTAGCAAATAAATAGTACACTTACAATTTATACCCAATCCTACATTAAAACAGGAAAATATACACCAAAATATGGTAAACTTCTCTTTATTAATTCTATCGACAGTTACAGACTTGACCTACCCTTCGCACGCAGCTGCAGGGGTCCAAACACTCAGCTGCAGACTACTAGGCCTCTGTGCACTTAGCTGCAGAGCCTTCTCCTACTCTACGACCCAAAAACACCCTTTACACTTTTACTCAATCACTTAGACTCATCATGCTTTCATTCTTAGTCCCCCTCCCTTCTACATTTAGAGCCTCACTCTATTTATACAATCCCATGGTCTGCAGACCATGGGTAGGTCTATCAAGTCGACATTACATTACATAAACAAGGGAAGAAAACTTTGTCACTCTATTATGACTTTGCGCTCGACGCCTATAATTCACGAAGCTTTTACAAAGGATTTGGTCAAAACTTGGGCTTTAAGCACCAAAACATGCCTTGGGGGGATTCCATGACCAACAGGCCCCCAACACAAACATCATGACTCACCCTCAAGTCACTTTGTCTACATGGAGATCTTTGCACAGAGTCCCTCCAACTCTGGTCGAACTACTGCAAGGTCAGCAGTGCACTGAGCTATTGCCTGTTGGATCTGTTGCATGCGTTGTTCTGAGACCGCGGTGTTAGAACTGCTTCTTTGCATCTATGCCAATGTCCCCTACATTTGTGCGAGATTTCCTTCAATTTTTGTTGTGATGGTGAAGGCCTTGTTGATCCAAGGTTGAACATGCGCATTCAGGACTGCTTCCTTGTGCCATGCCGCATCCACCTATTCTTTGAGTGCTTTGGCCTATTGCATCCACACAAGCCTTTGAGTGAGGCCCACCATTTGCACAGTTCCTTTGATGCTGTCATATTGTTGTTGGATTTCATGCACCTCTATCTCTACGCACTGGATGTTGGGGTCCTCCTATAGATTCATGAGGACCTAAAATGACTCCTCTAACATTTTGGTGCAGTCTCTCACTGCACTGCCGATGTAATAGTGCTGGCAAGCTCTTCTCCTACTTCTGAACAGGTGGATGGCTACACCTGTAACTACAACGCTATGATTTGAAGGTTCAGTTCTAGCTAGACCTTTGTCATTTCCTCCAATGCCTCATGCACCCTTGTTGCTAGCTTATGGTTGCACGCCTCCGTTGGTGTGTCTGTTGGGATGGCCAGCTCAGGGACGCTCTGAAAAGCTTGGTCCAGTACTTGTACCAGCTGACGATTCTGTGACACCACTTCATCGTGATGGAAACTCAACTGTTCCATGTTGATCCTCTGCTCGATTAGGACTTGCAGTGCACGACTCTCCCTAGCCCACAGTTCTGTAGTAATCCCATCCTGCAAAATGTGTAATGTCTCCCACGGGAGTGCATCCATGTTGATTCCGATACCCTTAAGTGCGTTAATTGTAGGCCTGTCAGCCTCATTTGTTGTCACCAGTGCCCCTTTCGGCAACACTATGGTATTTGCAACTCGAGCGCGTAGCATCTGCTCTACTACAGTTGTCCCTACTGTGAGGCTGGTTAAAAGGGTACCAGCCTGAGGAGTGTGCACCTGCAACTCCCACAGCTATGCTCTGAGGGCCCAAACACAATCTAGTTCTCCTGCATAAAATTCTGGAGGGCCTTGGAGGTGACATCGGGCACTATCTCGCCGATGTCATGGAGATCACCTTCAGTAAGGGTGATTGGGTCAATAGACAACTTCGATGCCTTGAACTTCTTACACGGCCTGATTTGCTTGGTTGGGTGTTGGTGCTTCAGCTGTGTTGACGTGGTTTGTGGGTCTGCACCTCCCTCCTCTTCGTATGTTTCCCTTTCTTTCTCCTCCTCATGTGAAGTCAACTTCTAGCCCTTGCATGCCTTTTCAGCTGCCTCCTACATTGTTGCTACTACTACGACCTTTTTTTGTTCAGCTATTGTTTGTGCAGCATCCTACACCTCCCGCACTTCTGCTGCCTCTCCCTCTTTCGTTCTCTTTTCTACCAACTTTGCCATGCACAGTTTGGCCTCCTCTTTCTTCCTTTGCGCTGTATACTTTTCCATTGTCGCAATGTCTAGAGCGTTCCACTTCGGTGGCTATGTCTCCAGTACATCAAAGATTACGTCGTCCGTGGCTATAAAGGGTAGCTCTCTCCATTGCTTGGCCGAGTCCTTGTGTGGTCTGATGTATATACTGTGGAGGTATTCTTTAAACTCTACAAAACTTTGCAGGCTATTGTAGATAGTGGATGATAACTGTGACTTACGATTAATCCTAATTCTGAGGTTCATTTCCATGAACACCTAGAATATATTACTGTCACAGATCCAGTTCGCGTCCTTTGTGGCCCAGAGCAAAGCATACTTTGCGGCCTCTAGTAGATCCCTATCAATTATGGGGAACTAACTATCCCCTGTTAATTACCCTGCCACAAGCACTATGGAAAGCAGAGGCCATGCATAGTGGAATGTTTCTCCTTATTCTTGGGCCTCACGGAAATTTTCCAGGAACTCCTTATAGAGGAACTTGGACTAGTTAAACTGGACCCCGTCCACACGCTGCTCAACAAGTGCTACAACCGGCACGGGTACCTCGTCCGCGCGATACTTGCATATAGCCTTACCTGCCAATATTTGGGTTGCCACTCTTACTGCTTTCTCATTGATGCTGGATATGGCACAACCCCTCTTCTTGTTTGCCAATTTATACTTCTTCTTCATGGCCTCTGCGATGGCCAAGTCACTTCTTTTCCCCTCCATGATATCTGCAGAGTCCTTTCCCTTGCACGATAGCTCGGTAATGTGGTCAATCAAGTCTTCCGTGATGGGAATGGACTCCTCTAGCCACAAACACCCACCATGCACCAAGAAAAGCAACTGCTTGATGACGAAAATTGTTATTGGGGCATGGTGGAAATGCGACACCTAAAGTAGGTTTAGTAGCCCTGTCTTTTCCACTCCACACAACCACTTCTGTGGCTCTAATTCAGTAACCCCTACCGTGGTGTTTTGCTTAGGCTTCATGAGCTGCGCAGTTTCTAGGTGAGGAAACTTCTCATGGTCAACGAGATCCCAAATCTTCAAATTTCAAGCTAGGCACCCATCCCAGGTGCCTGCCCTAAAAAAGGATGTTGTTTGGGAGAAGCGGGGTCTGGAGCGAGCTCTTGCTCTCATTGAGATCCTTGGGCACTTTTGCCTTCCCCTTCTGTGGGGGGGATATAGGCGGGCAACTTTGTTAGAGGGTGCACAGGCTCAATCTTTTCCTCCATGCCTTCATCCTCATCTTCTTCGATGATAAGGTCTTCCTCCTCCTCATCAGTTTCTATATCAACAACTTTCCTCTTCTCCTCCATCGACAGCTTGGTGTGCAGCGGGTTTTGCGGGGACACACATACAAGAACCATCACCTGTTTGTCTTTCTTTGGTCTTGGTGTGCACAGTGATTTAGGAATTTCTGCCACAATCCCAGTGCCTTCAGGGGAATCTCCCACAGTCAGGGCCTACGCGGCCTCTTTAGTGGTCATCTCTTTAATTTCCATAACTTCCTCAGATGTTGCCATTATGTCCATCCAGAAATCTATCACTAATGGAATTAGGGGCTCTATTAATGCTCTACATTGGTGAAACAAGGCTCTACTCAGGCTACTCAAGGTATACAACTACTGAATTCGCAAAAGACCAAGTGTTGTTTGTTGGGCATCCCTTTGTAATTTATAACACCTTTTGAATTTGTTCAACCGTTCCCCCCAAATTCGGTTCATTAATGCTCCCTTGGCCACATATTTTCCCAAATATTGCCCATTAATCACATCTTAAATGCTTGTCGCTCACTCCATTTGATCTCAAGTCGAGCATCACATCATGAATAGTGACTTCAACGATCACTTTCTGGCCAACCCATGCAGCAGAGAATCCCCCCTTGTGCGGTCACAGACCTATTGACTCTTTGCTTCTGCACACAGCTCCCGAGAAAAATAGTTTATAGTCTCGCACATCCTTTCAACTACCTGGAGCACTAAGACTATACTTCCCTCACCTAGTCAGGTGGCTGCGCCACCTATATATGATTTCCTCTGGTCATTCATCCTTCTTCCTGGGAAATACTCACCTTTTACCATTATTGGCAGCATCGCGCACCTTATCATCTGCAGTGCGCCACCTTGGTTAATTCCCTTAGTAATATGCGGTCCAAGCCAAGGCATCAGACTGATCAATTCACGACGATGGTCCTCAAACTTGTCACTGTGATCATGCACACCCTATTTTATCACCCTAGTCTCCTTATCAAGAAAATCATCCTTTATCTCATCCTCCAGCTTCTTAACTTTCACTTCTACTATAGCGCTTTTCTTCCTTAATCACACCCTTTCTTTCTCAAGTTCTTGGAGCCTAAAATTTCCCTGTTGGATTTCTTCCTCAAGTCCCAAGAATTCCACTACTTTTGGCTATGCAATCCCTTCTTTCAAGGCTCTAGGAACCGTCATATCTACTGGTACTTCCATGCGTGGACTAGGCATTTCATTCTCCATGGGGATTACAATGTTCACTTCATACTCCAGCCTCAGAGGTGCTTACACTGTCAGGTATTGCACACGGTCCTATAAGCCCATAGAACCATTGGTACGCACAGGTCCTAGTTAGTCCGCTTCGCATTGTGGACCTTGTTCAGTGCTTCGCATACTTTGTTAAAGGATTTTGTGTGGATATCCTTTTGTGCACATGGTCTTTCCATACTCCATTGTTCCAACTAGAGGGGTCATTCGTACCATTGCCTTTCCCGCACCTACTTACTGACCGTGTCTCCTATCGCGAAGACTGTGTCCCTCCATGCAGGTTTCGCACCATATGCCTCCATCCATGTAGATAGGTGGGCGTACACACCATTTCATCTGGCAAGCTTATATGTTAATCACATCTAAGGCTTCCCAAACTGCATGTGCATCATTCTTTTGCAGTCGTGCTAGTCCTCAAAACTTCTTTGGTGCGTACCCCACCACCTCACGGGTATAGCGCGCATTAACCATTTCAAAGCTTTGAAACATTGTCGTTCTAACTCTTCTCTTTAAAATCTACTCAAGAAGTCATCCACATAACTTAAACGATCATACATAGGCAACTCCCTTACCTCCGTTGATACGCAGAGTGGCGATCTCATCATCATGTTACAGTTCAGTGTGGTAACCTTGTGTAATCGGTTCTGCCTTTGTTCTATTTCCTTGTTCGAGTCCGATGTGCAGGGGATTTCGTGCTCCGATGAGATTCATCCATTCATGGTCGGATTCACCTAGTTTTTCTCTTGCACGGTTATCTTGTAAATGCAGTCCAAGTCATCATCATTGTCGTAGTCGTGCACCAGCTCTATGTAGCACGATCCTTCCCCAGGGTCCAAAGGTACAACCACACACAAAGACTCTTTCTCAAAAATCATCTTGCGCTTCTTCATATTTATCACCCCATTCATGTCAATGGCCTAATCTTTTCCTAATAGCGCGGGGTAGGGATTGCTGTCATCAACAATCTCTATCACTTCAAAATCTAATAGTGCGCTTACCCCTTCAATATCTACTATGATTCCCTGCAATCTACCCATAGGTAGGATTTTTTGCTGGTTCACCATTCACAGTTGGATAGGAGACCTTTGTAGTGTAGGCTTTCCCATGCACTCCCATGCCTGTTGCGATAGGACGTTCGTGTCCAATCCTAGATCTAGAATCACTTGGTCCATCTCATATTCCCTAATTTGTGTGGTCAATCTCATCTCCCTTCCTGTTCGTGTTGCAATCTTTTCGAGCTTCCGGAATAGGCGTGGTTCTCCTTACGTGGTCCCAACGCATCTATTTATGAGTTCTTGCAACCCCTTTATAGCCTTGCTATCACGTAGCAACTTCATGCATGTTTCCAAGAATGTGGTGAGCATCGATGGTTACATGTCTCGCTCCATTTTGTCCTTACTTCTTGAAGTGGAGGGATCAGTGAAGCTCTTTCTGGCTTCCATGAAGGTTTCCTTAGCGTGCTCCAAATCAAACTTTGGTTCCTTCATTGGAGCCTTGCGAACCTAAGTACTTTCTTCAGATTTCTTTCCTTTGTCATCCCCTATCGTAATTCCACTTTGGAGCACAATATTTACATTAGGGTCTTCCTTGCATAGCTCAGACCTCATCATTTGAAAGTTCTGAGTCAGGGGAGGTTGGAGTTCTCCTTTATCGTGCAACCTCACAATCAGTGTGAGGCAATCCTCCATCTCATGATCAAATAGTGTAGAATACAAAAATGATGGCCACGTTGGATTTGTACAATCATGGGCATAATGTCCTAGTCCTTCACAATTGTAGCATATTAGCTGTTTGTGACCTCTTCCTGGTCGTCCTCCACCTCGGCCTCATCTGCGCCCCGAAAATCCAGCTCGCACCATCCCTGCGTTCTGGTCAAGGGGTTGTGTTTTGGCCTGAACTCTGTAGGTAGGGGTCTGATCCATCATCAGCTTATAAATTCTACAGGTGCACTCATCATGTCCCACTAATCTACATAAATTATAGAAAAAATGTTGTGAATTATGCGTGTACTTATGTAATAAATGGCAGTTATCTGTAGCATGCTTTCCTCCTATCTGACAAATCGTGCACCATAATGCAAGTGTCGTGCTTGGTCCTGCTTGTCCCTCTAGTCTTAATGGCATTGGTCCTCCTCCCGCAAGGTAATTTGTGAACACCAGGTAGTGGTCCTTGTCATGTCCCTGACCCTTGCATTTTACGGACCATACCTCCTCGCACACTTCTAGGTAAGTTGTCTTGTCTTGTTTCAAAATTTGCATCTTAAGGCACAAATTTTTCAACTGCACGTGAATCTGCTGAACTCCTAGGTTGGGATCTTGTATCGGGGTCTCGTGCAATCTCATTGCAACCTCCAAGGCCTCGGCCTAAGTTGTTAGCCTCTGTTGTGACAACGCATTCCTTAGATGTGGTTTTAATGATGCTATAAACCCTTCACGGTGTTGTCCATTTGTCAACATCATGTTAGCTTCACGAATTGTGCACTTCAACCTCTAATCCAACTCCCAAAGGGTCTCGCATAGTAGCATTGTGATTTCCTTGAACCCGATGATTAACTATGCCTCCGACTTTGGCCTGCTAAATTCTTTGTTTAGTGTAGCTTGGATATCAGTGATCCCCACATTTGGATTGTCATTGGAATGATTAATGTACCAGGTTAGTGCGCGATCTTGTAGAGCACTGACCAACGTCACTTTCTTTATATTGTCATCCATGACTCCTTGCGCTTCCCATACAACTTTTATCACGAACCAAAACTGATCCGGATCTTCATTCCGTACACCCCTGAACACTAGAAACTTTATCGCGCTCGCCATATTAATTCATGGTGGTGGCAGAGGTTGTGTGGGTGAAGATGGGGATGAAGATGGTGACACTGGCAGTGGTGTGGGTGGGGGTGGTATGTGCGAAATCCTCTGCCTTATCAAATTGATCACACTTCTTAGTGATACCTTTGTGAGATCTTCCTCACCCCCTCATGGAGGTGAAATCAAGGGGATAACTTCTAGTTATGTACTACATTCATTTCTGTAGATTCTCCAACTTCGCGTAGCCCCAAACATCAATTTATTCGCATAACCTGTTTTTCACATAGTTGCATTTTAATGCAAGTGTTCAAATATTTAATGTACTTACCACGTGGCCCTTTGAGGAAAAGACGTTCTGCCTCGCTATAGGTAACTGAAGTATCTACCATGAAATCGATGATGAATCCTCCTATAATTTGATCGAGCTAGTGATCAACAGTGCATGCGATCTTATCCTCTGATGCTTCCAATCTGTGCACCAATTTTGGAGTCAACACAATAGGTCTATCGAGCTTACACCTTCCTTGGATATCTGCTAGCTTCGTGATCCAATCGTATAGCTTAGTGGGGAAAAACGTGAAGAAAATTTCATGGATCTCTATATATAAGTAGTAGTCTAACCAATCTTCCTTTCATAGTCGTGGATTCCTATTTTCCTGCACCGCAACTCGTGAATCTTTTTGTCCAACCAATCTTCAATTCCTTTCTTTGTCAGATTCTAGTGATAGGACATCACACATCTCTATCCAGATCTTGGTCCTCACAATGGAACCATTTGTTGGCTTGTTGGGGCCTGACCTTGGTTTGGAGTTAATTAGCCAAGCAAATCCCTATTCTACTGGCTCTTTCGGAAACAGTCCACAGAGCACGGACTGAGGTCTAACCCGAAGTAGTATGCAGGGGTGCTGGAACCAAGTTTCTGCACCCTTGAGATGTTTGAGGGTCTGGTTCGATCCAACTGTTCGTACCTGCGGGCAGGTTGCATCGCGCACTTCCCTGGCCTTCGCGCCCTGATATACTTACCTTTATGCAGCCCTAAAGAGGGGTTCTGGGGCTTCTGCGCTGCTGGAGTAGTGCTCTGTGCTCTTCCCCTGAGATGCACTAGAGATTTTACTTATCTTCCTATACCAATTAATTATCTTCGTGTAAATGGATGTCTTACATTACAATTATTTATACAACACAGTCATATGAACTCGCACAACAAATAAATAGTACACTTGCAATTTATACACAATCCTACATTAAAATAGGGACAGATACACCGAAATATGGTAAACTTCTTTTTATTAATTCTTCCAATAGTTACAGACTCGACCTACCCTGCGCACTCAGCTGCAGGGGTCTGCGCACTCAGCTACGGACTACTAGGCCTCTGCACAATAAGCTGCGGAGCCTTCTCCTACTCTACGACCCAAAGACATGCTTTACACTTTTACTCAATCACTTAGGCTCATCATGCTTTCATTCTTAGTCCCCCTCCCTTCTACACTTAGAGCTTCACTCTATTTATACAATCCCATGGTCCGCGAACCATGGGTAGGTCTATCAAGCCGACATTACATTACAAAAACAAGCGCAGACAACCTTGTGACTCTATTATGACTTTGTGCTCCATGCCCATAATTCGCGGAGCTTTTACAAAGGATTTGGTCAAAACTTGGGCTTTAAGCCCCAAAACATGCCTCGGGGGGATTCCATGCCCTACAAGTGACCATTCGTCTAAGTGGGAAGGAGCTTAATTTCTCAAGGTCCATTAACTGGTGCTTCACCAGAAAATTTGAGAATAATAAATGTAGGGGATCTAACTGGGGATTTGATGCCCACACTTCCTGTAACCCCAAAGCAAAGTTAATTTCACATCCTATGATGGTGTACTCATAATTTTTGGTGCATGCAAAGCTCAATTATTCCCAAATATTCTCTCAATTATAATATGACCCATAGATATTTGAAAAAGAGAAATAAATAACATAATCCTTAAAAGACAACTTCACTAGAATGACTGAAGGAAAAGATATGGGGGATAAAATATTGAAATTATGGATCCATCTGGTGATTAGACTACTAGAGAAGCCATTAGAGACTAGAGTCCACATGGAAAAAGTCCATTTTTTTAACATCCCTTCTAAAATTGTCATCACTTTTACATCAAAGCACATGGTCTCTTAAATCACTATGATATCAAGTTTAGCATAAGATAACATTCTTCTGAGGCTGATTCATTTGCAAGCACCCCCAAGTCCCCTTGCATTGAAACAAAGGAGGATAATATGGAACCACATGAGTAGGCATCAATTGCTCTAAGGGCCCTAGTAATGAAATCTTGTTTCGATTTCTTGATTTGCATCTTGAGATTTTCCTATGCTTTATGTAGATTTTATTTTATTCTAATTGGAAAAATAACAGGGGGGTCCAAAGAAAGGGCATCACAAGAGGGAGGGACCTCTTTGGGGTTCCTTCAAGGGTGCAAGGAATATTTTTTTTCTTCCTGAAAATAGGGAAGGGAGGAATAGGATGAGGGACAAATCACAGAAGAGGGGAAAGGGAATCAGGGACTGAGGAATCAATAATATTCGATGTTAGGTCAACACAAAGGGATGAACAAGGTAAAATGGAGATTTAGGAGGGAAAAATAAAGGGGGTTGTGGATGATAAAATAACAAAAATAGAAGATAAATACAAGGTAGGATGTAGGACCTTAACAGATAAGGGACAACCAACCAAAGACTCATACCAAAGGAATCCTTATGAAGTTTCCTTAGTAGAATGTCCTTCAAAATTAGTGAGGGGGGGAATGGAAGTAGCCACAACTTTATACTCCTTTGGAGGGGGCTAAGTCAACCCCAAAGGATCCCATCTAGGACAGTTATTTTGGATATGGAAAGCCTTGTGACAATGATGAAACTGAAAAGGAAACCTCTAGCACTCAAATTTCTAAACCCATAACTTCACATTATTTCAACCACTTCCACTAGTCCTCTTTCAAAAATTGTGTCAACTTCGACCTATGTAGTTTTGCAATCCTACTTTGACTAAAATCCTTCCTCTGTGCCAACATAAGAAAATTTATTTTACGTCCATGAAAAAGTATGAGCTCCAAAAGTGAAGGGGTAGCCATATTAAAAAGGCCAACCTTTAGATTTTCCATAGGGTCCCTTGTCAAATCAAAATTCATAGACAAGTATTTAAGAAGAAGGATATCCCTCGCCTAATGCCAATTATCGTTTAAAGTGTGAAAATAATCTGCTTTGGTCCAGAAATCAAAGGCCAACCACTGCCACACCAAAACATGAAATACATGCATATATGCTAACAATTTCTACCAAGAAGGAGACATATATGATCTCATATATTTTAGAGATGAATATTTGGTGTGGAATTATCCAACCAATCTTATTCTAGATAAATCCATGACTCTATCTACATTAATATCCTTGCCAACCATTAAGATTATTATTTCACGAAATCAACAAATGTAGTGATATGTTCAACCCATTAGTGAAGTTACTAGGTGCAAAGGGATGTGAAAAAAAACCAAGTGGACATGAGGGCTCAAGATGGGACTAGACACAAAAGGGAGACGGTGATATCTCAAGGGCATCAAGTTGAAGATACAAAAATTCAAAGACAAAAAATGCAAGTTGCCACCTATTTCCTCTCAACATGTCCTTGAAAGATATGGAAACCTGACAAGATAGGGATACGTTGATGTAATTAGGAGGGAATGATAATCCAACTGTGACCAAAATAACAATCCACATGGGGTATTAATCTTGTATTCCAACAAATATTCATATATAAACTCTATTTCCCATAAAAAATAGTCGACAGAGTTTTGGTGAGGGAGAAGATGACATATACAAGAAAGGACAAGAAAAGGTGAGGTATGTCAATGAAGCACAAAAGAGAAAGTATATCACTATTCAAAATTTACTAAAGGGATGTTGTTGATGTGATGAGACCCATTGGTAAAGTTAGAGAATCAAAGATAAAAAACATAAAAACCCATACAAAATTATGAATCAAAATGAGATAGAAATCCCTTCTTGATTTTCATGATATATATAAATAAAACCTAAAAGAAAATTTTAAAAAATATTTATTTTAAAATATCTATATAAAAATCCCCAGCTGGCGTGACAAGCATTGTAGAGGGATAGGAAGGCCGGGTGGGGTAGGACACCACCACACCACCTAGAAAATGCATTGAGGCACATGGAATCTACCATGGTGGAGTTTAATGTACTCACTACTTGTGGTTAAGGGATGTTATGCAAGATTTAATGTTATTGATGATGAGGTGAAGATGATAGGCGACGAGTAGAGTGGAATGAAAGTCTATTCATGCGATGGAAGGAGGGGAAATAATGGAAAACAATTGGATGAATTTGCATTAGGAGAGTGTTGGATTTATAGTTTCAGAAAAAAGGAAGTTAGTGGTGGAGGTTATGCCTTCCCTACTAGTGTTTAGAGTAAGTGCACTAGGTAAAGGCCTAGAAGAAGTTTGGAAAGTGAACCTTTCTTTCCCCTGGTTATTTTTCATTTTACATGGTTCTGATATTCTCGTCTAGCCAAAATGAATTCATTAGTTACCTTACTAATTCATTCTCGAATGTAGAGGGACAAATTTTTCTCTCAATCATCTCAAAAAGCATGACTATGAGGGTACATTTGATATGGTTCTAAACTCTAGTTTTAGTATTATATTCTTTCCAAATTTCAAGCTCATCAGCGACTTGAGTGTGCAAGGATGCGTTTTACTACTATCCTTGCTTTGAGGTGTGAGGGGGATCTAGTTTCAGGTATTTTCCTATGGCAATGAGGGTGTAATCGCTAGCCTTCAAGGTAGTTTCTAATATTATGCTTAAAATTATCAATTATTTCCTCTTTGTGTGAATTTGGCTTTCTTGGTCTCAGTATGGATGTTGAATTGGATATACTTTATGGAATATTATTGTGATCCCCTACGACAAGATCTATGGAATATTGAGAGGGAACAATGGTTTGGTTCTTTTGTTCCTTTCTCTAGTAGGTCTGTCTATGTAATTTCTTGTTTGAGATATCCCTCTTCTAGATTGAACAAACTATGTAACTATAGTGGTAGAGGACGGAAAGAAATGTTAGGGTTCATTTGGTTGTGGGAGGTGGGGTAATCTAGTATTATTACTACCTATCCTAGCTTTCATGGTGGTTCTGATATACCTAAATTTGGCTATACATTGGTGTCCCCATCACCCTATTGTCATTTATTTTTAAATTTTTTGGTTCATTAATTTTACAGAGAAATCATGATTTCCATTAGTAGCCAATGGTATAAATTTTCTATGGTGGAGGACAATAGCCTAGAGGAGGTGGTATAGGGAGGCTATTGTTACACCTCCTTCAATGTGGGCTTGGATGGTAGATTTTCTACAACACCCCTAATCTGATATAGGCCATCATTTTGAAAGGTATTAGGTGTTATGGCTACTCTACCGTTTAGACTTTACTAGTTTTCTTCAATCCTTTATTCAGGTTGTTATTCAATATTCTCAAGGCCCAATTCCACTTAAGAGGTTACACATTGGGAGGGGGGCATCTTATTATTGAGAACATGCCCAAAGGAGGAAATTTTTCATGTATCACTGATTGGCAGACTTTTCTAAGAAATATTAAGAAGTAACACTAGGTTCTATCAAGGAGGAAATTACTCAAGTTGATGGTGAAGCTTCCATGAAAAAATTCCATTTCTCAAGTAAAAATGTCTTAATTGAATGGGTTGATTGGATCCCTGATATTGAGTGTACTAGTGGTTGGTTCAAACAATACATGTGAACTATATACCTATATTGTGAGATAATATTCTCATTGGGACATATGTTGGTCGGTAGACCATAGCATTGTGAGGAGATCCTTCATTCAATAAACCACCTTCACTACCATCTAAGTAAAGTGGATCATAGGTTAGAAAGAATTGAGAAACACCTTTGTTGAAAAATCCAAGAATAAATTTCCAATATGATTTTACCTTGATTAAATTGAGAAAATTTTAATTTCCACATCAACAAACAACTTGGATGATATTAACTTGTGTGACATGGCTTGCGTCACCTAGTTTACTCATTAAATTTAACTTGGAGGAGTTAGAGTTTAGTTAAGCATGGGTGACTTCTAATTTTTAGCAATCAAGGATAGTTATCTAAGGCCATTTTCAGTTAAACTAGTACTGACTATTGAAGGAACTATTGGAGGGTCAATCTTGCAGCGATCATCTAGTTAACTGATCAATCGGCCCAAAATAGCTAGTGCATGCAGAGAATTCGAGTTCCCAAGGCTTGGTGAAGATTCCAAGGTAGTGTAACCTCTGTTGTAGGCTATCCTTGAGTGTACATGTGTTTCATTCAGTCAAAGGATCAACCTAAAGGAATTGCACAATTAACTTGAGGAATTTCCTAAATAATAGGGATCTATTTCCTCAAGGAATAATGGAAGGAAATAGGAGCTCAAGAAGAGGTAGAAATTCACTAAGTCTAGGTCAGCGCCTTTCAATGAGAAAAGATATAGGTTATGCACTTGCAAGTTGTTCTCAGTTGAGAAAATAAATCGTAGTACATCTCTATTCATTTGATTAATTTAAGCATGCATTGGGACTTTTAGCAGTTTTGTTTCCCATGGAAAAATACTTGTTTCATGTGTGTTATTTCTTATTGCATGTCTATTTTTTGTTTTGTTTTAGATTATGAATTACTTTCTGTAAAGAAGTAGAGTAGGTTTTTTTCTTGTGATTTCAATTAAAAATTCATGAGCATTTTCAAATCTACATCATAATTTCTACATGGTATCAGACAAGGATTCACATTAGAGTAGGCATTTCAAAATTGGTCTTAGGAGACTTGATTTTGGAGCTCAATGCACCAGTATTTCTTTAAATATGAGAAGATGGCCTTCAATGGAATGAGGCTAGAGTATACCTTGGAAGGAACCTCAAATTTTGTTGCATGGACTGATTGCATGGAAGCGGTATTTGATGACAATGGATTTCTAGAATACATTAAGATATATGTTGCAAACCCACATGAATCTGATGCGAAAAACCATGCTCAATGGAAAAAACATGTAGCCAAATCGAGGAGAATAATCTCGGAGGGAGTATGGGATCACATTTGATCAAATATCCATGAAAAACAAATTTCATTTACAATGTGGAAAGCATTGACATAATTATTTGAGAATAATGATGACCACATGAAGCTAGTGTTCAATGATAAACTTTGAAGTATCAAGATTCATAAGAATTACACAATTCGATAGTATGTAAGGAAGTTCAGACAATGTCATGATGAACTTAGTAGGGTTAGCATTAATATTCCTGAAGAATAATTCATAAGCCTACCCCTTCTGGGCGTTCCCAAGAAATGGCATAACTATCAAGATTCAGTGAGTGGGATGGAGAAACTACTGAATTGGGAGCACTTATGGTTTGATTTGGTACAAGATGAAATAAGGCATAATATCACAGGTGCGACTTCATCCAAGGGTGAGGATTAAGAAAAATTTCCATTGGATGGAAAAGAAAAGAAGGGAAAATGGATGAAATCCCAATCAAAACTAGAATCCAGTCAAAGGGGCAACAAGAAAGATTTTTCAAAAATTAAATGCTTCCATTGTCATGAATTCAAGCACTATGCCACGAAGTGTCCACATAGGAAGGTAAGCCAGAATACATCAAGATGAGAAGTAGGTGAATCCTTGGCTTCACACTTTGAGCTTGAATTTACCTTAATTATATCCATGGTCAACACAATGATGGGAAGTGTGTTGTTCTTCGACTTAGGTGCATCATTCCACATGATAGGGTGTAGAGACATTTCCAGTGATGCAAAAGAAAAATATTTATAGATGCACATCAAGATGGGGGATGATGAAAGGTATAATTTGACTTGGGTTGGTACAGTCACCTTTCAGAGAGATTCAGGCTCCCCCCTCAAGCTCAAGGATGTCATGCTCGTTCTGTGCCTAAAGAAAAATAATGTATCTATTGCAGTTTTGGAAGATCATGGCTATGATGTGCTATTCATCAAAGGAAATGAATTCCTAAGACACATAGCCATGGGATGGGTGAAGTATATCGAGATTCAAGTGAAGAACGTGTATGAGATAAATGTGGAGGATTGTGTTTCATTAAGCACAAACATGGAGAGGTTGCAAAGCCATAATTTCGATGAATTTTAGCATAGAATACTTGGCCATTTGAATCATGGTGCGCTAAAGATCATGTAGCAGATAACCACCGGCCTCCCCAAAGGAGCACTTGAGCAACAAGTTATATGTAAAGGATGTACTTTGGGGAAGTACACAAAGTCCACATTCCATGAGTAGGACAACAAGGCACATGCATCCTGAAAAGGATCTAATATAATGTTTGTGGATATTTCTCGATAGCCTCCACTACCAGGCACAAATATTTTTTCATTTTTATTGATTACTTCTCACGGAAGTGTTGGATGCTTTTCATGTAGAAGAAATATGAGACATTCTCCAAGTTCATTGAATTCAAGGCATTGGTTAAGAAAGAAATTGACAATAAGGTGAAGGATCTCATAAATGATAATGGAGGTGAGTATGTGTCGAATTAATTTAAAAATTTAATTGCAAAAGAAGGAATTCGACAAGAGGTGACAACACCCCACAACCCACAACAAAATGGGGTGGCTAATAGAAAGGACCATAGAATTGTGGGAGAAGGTAGGGAAATGTTGCATGACCAAGGTCTACCTATGCATCTGTGGGATGAGGCATGCAACACAACAGTTTATTTATAGAACCAAAGTCCTCATCTAATTATAGGCATGATGACACTGGAGGAGGCTTTCTCAAGGATAAATCCAAATGTGTCACACTTCAGGATTTTTGGAGCCTCCATTTATTGCTATGTCTCCAAAGAATCAAGGAAGAAGCTAGATTTGACAACAAAGTTGGGGGTATTTTTGGAATACAAAGAAACTCCCCACAACTACCGCATGTACTTTCCATCCCTAAGAATGATGATTGTGTAAGGGGATGTAAAATTTGATGAGGAGAAAGTGATTCAGTGCTCTCTTGACAAGGAATTTCAGATCCCACCAAAAAAGGAGCTTTTAGCTCCAAAGGAGGAACCTCAAGAAGTTGTGGAGCAGCCAAAAATTGAGGAGAAAAGAGTGGAACACCACTCTAATAGAACCCTCTAGAGAAGGAAGGAAAGGGACCAAGGAAACTGAGAGACTTGTGCAGGATGTGAGGGAGAATCCGAGTGCTCCTTCAAAGGCGCATAGGAGAAGATGGTCAACAGATCAATATACTAGAAACTGGGATATAATGATTGAGCTTGTAGAGTCTGATCCATACTATTTTGAGGAAGAATTAGAGAAACCTATATGGGTTTATGCAATGGTGGAGGAATATGAATCCATTATAAAGAACAGTTTTTGGGAAGTGGTCCCAAGACTAATAAATAAATTAGTTGTGGGTTCACGATGGATCTTCAAGGTAAAGAAGGCAACAGACAGAGGCCTAGAGAAGTAAAATGCTAGATTTGTGGCCAAGGGGTTCTCTCAAGTTGAAGGAATTGACTCTTAGGATACCTTTTCTCATGTAACAAGGTATTTCTCCATCAGATCAATTATTGCTCTAGTTGCACAGATGGGGTGGAAGATCCACTAGATGGATGTAAAACCAACATTACTCGATGGATTTATTGGGGAAGAGATGTACGTCGAGCAACCAGAAGGATTTTAGACTTTTTATAAGGATTCTCATGTGTGCAGACTCAAGCAAGCATTGTACGGTTTGAAAAAAGAATCCCATGCTTGGTACATCAAGGTCGATAAGTATCTCACCAGATTAGGCTTCACCATAAGTGAAGTGGATGCAAACCTATATCATATTTTAGTAGAAGGTAAATTGTTTATTATTGTCTTATATGTTTATGACTTGATTTTAACTAGTGATGAACAACTAATTAGATCTTGCAAGGAGGACCTTGCAAGAGAAATTGAAATGAATGACACAGGACTCATGCACTACTTCCTCACATTGGAAGTATGGCAAGGCTATGTGGAACTATTTGTCTCTCAAGGAAAGTATGAAAATGAGATACTACAGAATTTCTTCATGGAGACTTTAAAACCCATGGAGACACCTCTAACGACCATCTTGAGGAAGGATGATGCTACTTCAAGTGAGGAAGTGGATTCTACCATTTACCGATAGTTAGTGGGTTCACTAATGTACTTTGTGAACACATGGCTAGATATGTGATATTGAATCAACTAGATGAGCCAAGTGATTGTTAGGTTAACCAAACTATTTTGGAGGGAAGCTAAGCATGCTCTACGGTACCTCAGAGGCACTACCCAGTTTGGATTATGGTACAAACAGAGAAACAGAGTGAAGTTCTGTGGCTTGACAGATGGAGATTAGGCGAGGATTCCATCATACGAAAAGAGTATATCAGGTGGAATTTTTAGTGTTTAGTCTGCAATAGTTTATTGGTACAACAAGAAGCAAAGTTCTGTGGAACTAAGCTAGGGAGAATCAGAATACATGGCTACAATTGAAGCACCATGTGAGGTGATCCAGACAATAAAGATACTTGTTGGATTGTTCGGTTAGATGATGGATCCAACTGTGATCTACTGTGATAATTAAAGTTTCATCAAGATCTCTCAAAATCCTATTTTTCATGATTGATCGAAGAATATATATATCTAGTATCACCATTTGTGGAATTGTGTGCAGAGGTGGATGAGGTCATTGTAGTACATTCTGACAGAGGAAAAATACGCTGAAATTTTGAAAAAGGCCTTGTCAAGAGGGAAGTTCGCACTTTTTTAGATTTAGGGTTTATGGGAGGTTTATAGAACTGTTAGATAGCATTCATGCACTCTTTCTTGTTTGTCTATGGTTTAGTGTCGCCTTTTATACAGGATTTCCATCTGGTCAATAGGCCTACAAACATGATCAATCATTATCCATGAACATGTTGTCATCATTCTCTACACAAAGCCCTAAACATGACCTTCCAAATCACTGAGTATATGGGCTTGACTGCTTTAAAATAGTTCTTTTAATCCCCAGCACAACCTGGCCCTTTAGGGACCTGCATTCAACAACATGTTGCTCCTTACTGCACCAACGCTGATCAACAGTAGCTTGTTTTTTACTGGGGGTGCGCTGATTTTAGAAATTCAAGAAAACTAAAAAGAATCCTGAAGCTTCATTCTCCAAAATCTTATAGGATTTGTTTTAACCATTTACCATGGATAAGAAGTTTGAATCCCATCTAATCCTAGCTTGGATATTTCACCTCTTATCCCATAAGATCATCCTCCCATCTTGAGTGGATCTCAATCCTAGATTGTTAAATGGATAAGAGTTCCTAAACTACCTCACTCTCCTATATATTTCTTCCATCCACAACATCAAGGCTAGATTTTGGAGATTGATCATGCCCTCATGTTGTTCCCTTGATTCTATGAGAGTCATCATATTCATGCATTAGGGTGACATTGAGGTTTTCTTTGTGACAAGGAAGGACAAGTCAACTTGGGGAGATCTCGACAAGATCTGCACTTTCTTTACTTGTAAATTCTCTCGTATTTGTATTAATAAAAAGAGTATATTGTTTTCATATATGTGTTATGTTATGATTACATTCATGTATTTCAATGCCTTGTTGATTCATTGAATATAGTAATTGAATCATGCTACGTAGATGTTGTAGATCCTTCAATTGTTTTGAATAAATTTTGAAAGTTCTTTTTATAATGATTAGAGCCACGGTTGGAGCTTACAACATGGGAGAAAAGAAAATCTTGTGACGAATTCCAAGTAGGTATATTTCCATCTTTCAATTTCTCTAAAGAAAACTCTATAATATTTGTTTTTTTGTTCTTCTAGATTAGTCCAATAGGTCTAGGGGAGATAGTTTTTTTCGAAATCATAAATCCTGCATAACAAAATGGTGAATCCATTGGGGAAAATTTCATCCCTTACTGGTTTCCTTGTCCTAATTACTTTTTTCACGTCTTAAATAAACCTTCATTGCCCCACTCAGCTCTGAATTGACCCTAAAAATACCTTTCATTGAGACATTTAATTTTTGTGTCAGAACCTGGCCTTATCTTGATTAACGCTCCCCCTAGCCTAGAGATAGAGCATTGCATCACTCCCCAACCTTCTCTTCATCTACGTTGCAGAGCACTAGTGCCTTTTTAACACCTACACTGACCACTGTTTGATGCAAAAAATTGCCTATTTCTAATCCGCTCTCTGATTAGCTTTGTACCAGATGGTTCTCCTTGAGTCCCTGAGTGTGCTTTGGTCTCTCAGAAGCCTTTACCATTTTTTCTTTTGGTTTTGAGTGCCTCTTATAAGAATTTGTTTGGATTTTCCTTTGTTCTTGTCAATTAGGTCATTAACAAATTGATTTCCTGATCATTGGTTGCTTAAAAGAATTTGTTTTTTAGTCATTGCCTGAATAATTTTTTATATCAATGTCTAGGAAAGTATCTTAGTTTTCATCTGAAAATTAAGTGGAATTGAAAAGGAAAATCACATGGATTTTTCATTGCACTTAGGGATTTGATTTTGTTTGGAATAGTGAAGTTGAGGAGATTGATTGTTGCATCACGTGTTTGTTGCATTGTTGATTGATTCTCCTTCCCCTACTTAGTTAGGCCTTTCAATGTTAAAAGGAAAATGAAAAGAGTCCTTTTGGTCATATTAGTTGCATCATATGTGTGTTCAGGTGACATTGATTTTTGAGCCTAGAAAATTGAAACACAATTCAATATAAACTTAAAATTTATTGAATCAACCTAAGGATACTTTGTCAGATTTACTTAAACATTTAGAGGTCTAGGCTAGAGGCTTGTTCTGACATATTTAAGCCTAGGAGCTATCATTTTTTCCTATGTTGCATTCAGGGGCTGAAATCCCCTTCCACATACATAAGTGTATAAGACCATTCTCCACATACCTTCAGGTATATTTGATGGCCCTCCAGGCATGAAAGGTATATGGGAACTATTATGAAACAAGCTCACAAAAAGATAGAAAAGATAGATCAACACCTTAGAAATAAGCCTCTTCGAGGGGGAAACCTCCTTTACATTAAACAAATGAACAATTATTAGATGATACAAATGACAAGACCTCCTTTCTATATATAGGAGTCTAACGGGTCATAATATAATCAGAGCTGACATAAGAATAATAATGTAAATGCACAATAATAACAATAGTCGGCTTCTATGGGGCAGAATAATAATAATATGGGGACTACATGGGCACAAAAATATAATAAGGGGGTTGTACTAATAACAATAATGGGTTACACTAGTAGTATAGGGACCTAACATGCCCCTCTCCTTCAAAAAGTGTTGTCCTCAATGCTTGAGTAGTTCTTGATGCTTATGTATAAATTCTTTTCCTCCCATGTGGAATCTTCAGCGGGTAAGTTCTTCCACTTGATGAGATACTCTGAAATTGATTTATTTCATAGCTATTGATTTCTCGGTTCTGTGACTGCTTCAAGTTCCAATATGATTTTTCCTTCCTTTTCAAGTTCTCACAATACTGTTTGAACTGGGATCTTCTGCAACTTTTGAATGAGTTCCCACTCCTTTGGGCATATGGATATCTATAAGACCTGATGTTTGGAGGAACACTTCCTGGAATCAAATGAATAGCATGATCATGATCATGAATAGGTGGGAAGCCTTTGGGAGTCTCAAATACCTTGGAATGATTGTCCAAAACGTTTTGGAGATCTAGAGAAATACATGATTTCGATGTGGGATCCTCTAGTGAACATAATTGTGCAATTACGCCCCGTTTTTCTTTATTTAGAAGATTTGTCATGCTATTATAGTTGATTATCTTTCCTGGTTTCCCTTCGATACCCCTCAATTCAACTTCCTTTCCTTCCTAAAGAAAGTTCAAGAAAAGTTCTTGAAAATTAAAATCTATCGTACCCAAAGACTGTAGCCATTGGACTCCTAGTAAAACATTAGCACCACCCATTGGAATGGAAAGAATTGGGCTATTGAATACATATTCTCCCATGGATAGCTTGATATTATGGCACTTTCTAGAGTAATTTATGGTTCCTCTACTTGCAACCATCACTTGACACTCTAGTGCTGGATATAGGAAGCAAATCAATTCCTTGGCTATGTTAGAATGAATAAAATTATGGGTACTGCCCAAATCAATCAACACTATTACCTTTTTCTTCTTGATATGTCCTTCTATCTTAATAGTCTGAGGAGTGTAATTTCTTCCAGTGCATTACAAGGTATGGTCAGATTCATTTCTTGATGCTCGATGTGATCTTTCACTTCTTGAACATCTTTCTTCTTGATATGTCCTTCTATGTTGATAGTTTGAGGAGTCGTAACTCTGGTCAATGCATTACAGGATATGGTTGGATTCATTTCTTCTTTCTCGATGTGATCTTTCACTTCTTGAACCTTTTTCTTCTTGATATGTCCTTCTCTCTTGAGAGTTTGAGAAGTGGTAATTATTTCCATTGCTTTACAAGATATGGTTAGATTCATTTCTTCTTTCTTTGGCGTGGGTTCCTGGTGTATACCCTCTTCTTTTGATTTTTCTTGATCCTTTTCTTCATCCTCTTCATAATATATGTAAAATAATTTCTTCTCAGCACACTTATGACCTTTATTGTATTTGCTATCACAATTGTAACAAAGCCCTTTTTCTCTTTTTTCTTCCAATTGTTGTGGTGTAAACCTTGTAGGTTGTGGAAGGCTAGGAGAAAAAATACTTCCATAATTATAGTCGTGAGTGGTGGGATTCCTTGTTTCCATAATTTCAATTTCAATTTTTCTTGCCAGCCTGAATCCCTTCTCTAATGAATCAGGTTCCCAAAGACGAACCTCATGTTGAACATTATTCTTTAAATTCCCTACGAAGACATCAACCATTTTCTTCTCTGGAATATCATTTACCCTTATATTCAATTTTTGGAAGTCATCAATGTGCTTTGCCATTGAACCCTTTTTTTTGAGATTTATCAATTGGCTAAAGAAGGTGTTTCTCTTTGTATCCTCATAATTTGTTATCATTTCCTCTGTGAAAATTGACCACGTGACAAGTGGTTTACAAGAACAAAGCCCTTTATACCATAAAAATTGATTTGGTTCTAAATAATTAGATGCAATATGTACCTTTTGTAACAGTGGTACACCATGTAGATCAAAATATTTCTCCATCTATAGTATCCAATTTACCGGATCCTTACCATCAAACTTCCTCATCTCGCTTTTTCTTGATTTTAGGAGCTCGATCTTGAAACAACTGTAACTCTGTACTTTTAGATCTTTAAGTTCTAAAATTTTGGTTTGTAATAGCCCTCTGAGTCCTCTTTCTAACTCCACAAGTCTGATCGCAATTGGATTCCTAAAGAAATATTTATTCCCAATCTCCCGCAATGACCTAATTATAGACTAGTTCAGTAGAGTTAACTTGTATGACATGCCACATGTCACTGTTTGAACCTTAGGTTCTGAAAAATATACCCAAACAAGTTACAATCTATCCTCTGTCCATAACTTCTTATGAAATTTCAATCTGATGCACAGAGAGAAGGTTATGATGATTTTCCCAAGGTCACGTGTTTACGATGTAATTCATGAGTCTACAAAAACCCTAACTTTCCCAGATTGTATATCCAAAAATGTAGCGAGACAAGATTTGAAATTTGGACCCAAGGTTGATATCAATTTCTTTTCAAATGGGTTTTTTTTTTTTTTGGTTCTGATACTTCATAGCGAAAACGTTATAGTGAAAATTCCACGATGACCTATTTTAGATGAAATTATGGAGCTTGCAAAACACTAACTTCCTCAGATCATATATCCTAAACTATAGCGAGACAAGATCTGAAATTTGGGCTTCAGGTCCAGCATGATTTCGTCTCAAATTTTTTTTTTCCCTAGATTCTGAAACATCACAGAAACAACATTATAGAAAAAATTCCACGATGACCTGTTTGGAGCAGCGAAACCATAGAATCCAAAGCTCTGATACCAAATGTTATGAAACTAGCTCACAAAAGGATAGAAAGGATAGATCGACACCTTAGAAATAAGGCTATCTGAGGGGGCAACCTCCTTTACATTGGATAGATGAACAATTCTTAGATGAGACAAATGACAAGACCTCCTTTCTATATATGGGAGTGTAAGGGGTCATAATATAATCAGAGCCGACATAAGAATAATAATGTAAAGGCACAATAATAACAATAGTGGGCTTCTATGGGGCATAATAATAACAATATGGGGACTACATGGGCACAAAAATATAATAAGGGGGTTGTCATAATAACAATAATGGGTTACACTAGTAGTATAGGGACCTAACAAGAACACTCTCATGATATGGTTACACATTAGACAACAATACCATGGACTGCACTTCCATGTACCATCAAGTATATTTTGGAAGTCCACCATAGATTTCTATCCTCACCTTAGGTACCTGAGCCAACCGCCTTGTATACTGTGATACACTAAACAAAACATTCAGGGAGATTTCCTATGCGTACGTAAATCCTTGGTTCTTCAAGGTGGTATATTGTAGTTCATAGTTTCTTGGTAAACCCTTTTTCCTGGTTACCCCTATTTTGTTTTATTTTGTGTATTTAATTTTTAAAATCAATTAATTGACTATGAAATAACATAGTCACCATGGAACAACTCCTTAGTAGATCTTAGGTTGAGACTAATGGAAATAGTTCTCGAGTTTAACAATCAAGGAAACCCCTCTTATGGGAATCCTGATATTTGTCCTTCTTTTGTAAATATTGGTGCTCCTTATATGGAAACATTGTTCCTTCCCATATTTACCATTGGTTTACCAATTTGGTTGTTTTCGACTTCCTTGGTTCCAAATGTCCAAACTTCTTCTCAACCATGTTCTCCTCCACCTGAAGACTTCAACCTCAAGTTGATCCTTAAGTTGAACCTTTTCCTTATTTACCTATTGTTTCTTCATCCATTTCTTCCTCCTCACATTGTAAAAGTCTTGATTATAGTAACAATGTAGCTGAGAAGAAGAAGAAGAAGAAAAATAAGTAGGGGGACAACCAAGAAACCATTGCTACCAATGTAATTGGTATGGAGAAACCTTCTGATCAACCCTACAAAGTGAAATTTCCTTGCAAGTTATGTAAGGGTGATCACCTTCTTAGAGATTTCCCTCATATTTAACAGGTATTAGAATTGTGGTCCATGGGCTCACATCTCGCTTTGCCCTCAACCTCTGGAGATCATGTTGGTGATAAACCATCGACTAGTGATAGTAAGGTCCATGGGAAAAAGGGTAAATTTAAGTTTCCATATAGGTTATGTAAAGAGAATAATCTTAATCACCTTTGTACTTATATGGATGAAGACTCAAAAGTGTTGGAAAACCTTACAACTTCTCATCCATGACTTCCAACTGGTTACCATAAACTTTCTCCCATTCCTCCACTAGTTGATGAAGTGATTAATAAAAATCCTAATCCAATCAAAGCCAATCTCTTTGAAGACAAATCCCATGGGTCTATTCCAGACCAAACATTGGTTGTGAAAAAGGTTGACTCAATTCCATCTTCTGGTTCATCTGATTCTTCATCTGACTCCAAGCCTCCTTCACTGCATATCGTCATCATGTCAGGACCCACTGTAGGTGCGGGAAACCAACCCGATGTTGCTCGAGTTCTACCCTAGTAGTCACATCTACTAGAACTGTCCGAGGAACCATTCCGACATCTCCCATGATACCTTTCATGGTTGGGTTAAGCCTCATGGATTTTAGCCAGTTGATTAATGACCCTATATAACATGATATTGGTTGGCCAACTATGTCGACTAAGCTTCCGTGTGACATTCCCAATTTTGAGGGTAATTCTAGAGAGGACCCCACCAATCATGTCCACTCCTTCCATATGTGGTGTTCATCCAATTCCATCACCGATGATTCCATTTGTCTTCGATTGTTCCAATGCTTGCTCACTGGAGATGTTGTGAAGTGTTATGTTGAATAGCCCGCCGCCTCTCATTCCATTTTTGCAACACTTTCTAAAGTGTTCCTTTCATATTTTCAGTTACCTCTCTAATACAACCCTGCTACGAAGCTCTTAACCGCATTCTGTCAGTCCTCTTCCACTCGTCTTTCTGATCATTTACAGGAATAGCGTAGAAGGAGGAGCATATGTTGTGCTCCACCCTTCGAAGACCATGTCTACCTCGATTGGTTTCTTATGACTCTTTTAGTTCCTATTTCCAAAGATGTCACATCTCATTTTCCTCAAACAGAGGAAGAGGCTCTCTAGACTACTCTGAGATATGACTTGATTTATGCTTAATCTGGTTATGTCTATACCATTTCACCAGACCTCCCTCATCCTGGTAGTGCCAATGCATAGGGGGCATCTCATGCCACCAACGGTATTGTTGGAGCTATTTCACATCCTTCACCATATACTCAGTAGAGTTATGGCTATTCATAGGGGGGCACCAGTTCCTCCAACACTTATGCCCCTCCTGCCAGCAATGTGTATTCAGGATAAAGCACATCTTATGCATTTACCCAACCACATTAATAGATGTCAGGGCTAGCTAGTGCTCAACCTATCTACCAGACCATTGCCCCTTCACCACCTTATACATATGCACTGCTGAGCACTCCAGCCCCTCAGGAATTAGCACGACAACCTCCCATGCATCCTCAGCCCCAGTAGCCACCACTGCCTAAGGGTCAAATGTTTACACAGTAGAGTGTGACCAATCCCAAAAATTCAAAGAAAATGAATAAGGGGAAAGGTAACAAGGGTAACCAGGGGAACCAAGGTAATCAAACTAATGAACCCAGGGTAACCAGGGCAACCAAGGTAATCAACCTAATGAACCCAGGGTAACCTGGGCAACCAAGGCAACCAAGGTAATCAACCTAATGAACCCCAAGGGAAGTAGCCTAACACAAGAAACCAATAACAGGCTGACCATCCGACGTAGACCAACGGTATTCACATGAACAAGCCTTGTGCATGTTGTCGTGTACATGGAAATTATACTCATGAGTTTCCCCTTTTACCTCAGATGTGACAAATGTGGGAAGCCCAAGTAGCTTCTAGAGGTCAACCGCCCATGCACCAATTGCCTCAGAATCCTGTGCCATCTCAATCGACCATGCTCACAAATACATTCCCTCAGTAAGGATTTTTTGCTGCCCAACCTTAGTAAGGTCAAGCAACCCACCTTTCGCAACCTTCTGGTCCTAGTGACTACCATATCCTCATCATGAATTCTGATGAGGTCAATACCTATGATGTCAACTTACAAACTCGGTCATGTCAATATGACAAGCCATCGACTTTTTCCACCATTGAGACCAAAGCCAAAGCATCTACTGAGCCTCGTACGACAACAAATGGTCTGCTACAGATCCCTCAACCTAAATTTGAGCCAATTCCTAAGATCCCAAAGGTACCATTACACCGTAACGTGGCTTCTAATTGAGCTTCCCATACATACAATATCGTAGACGACTTGGAATAACCACCTACTTCCATGTTGACACTGGAGGTGCTCCATTTGTGCCCATCTCAAAAGAAATCTCTACTAACTACTTTGGGCATAGTAGATCCTTCTGACGATTGTTTGATTGTCTTTCCTATTGATATGTCAGAACATCCTCTATTACTTCCATCCATTGCTTTCCAAATACAAGCCCGAGTCCATAATTCCATTATCTCCTGATGTATTATTGATAAAGGTGCATCCACCTACGTGATGTCCGTTGTCATTTGGAAGCAATTCAAGTCACCTGAACTTTCCCCATCCACCATAACTTTGCATGCTTGGAACGGTCACTCCTCCCAGCCTCTCGACATGTATCACAATTGTCCTGTGACTCTTGTGGGAAAGACTATTCCTATATACATCATGGCTATTAATGCCCCTCTAGATTACAACATTATTTTCGGTTGTAGTTACACTTACGCCATGTCAGTTGTCGCGTCTGTGGTTTTCCGCAAGATGTGCTCCCCCCATGAAGGGAAGATAATCACCATCAATCAATTGACATACTACAAGTCATCATCCTTAACCTCCCCTTAGTCTATTATTTCATCGATGTCCGAAAACCAATCTTCTACCCCTCTCACTAGTGTTTCACCTGAAGTATACAAAGATTCCTCATTGTTGGGCGCTTTCCCTGGTCCTCCCCCTCCTATCTCTGAGCCTAGCTCTTTGAGTTTTTTCATGTTACAAGCGTCACACACTGCTCAAAAGCAGTCTAGTACATCTAATCTGTAACCATATCCTCAACACCCTGCGGTTAGTATTTCAGCCGAGCCATTCAAATACACCCTGCGAGGACCTCCTCCTTTTGTGGGTGCCTTGACTTTGTTCCTAATAGGAACTATTCCTCTAGTTCTCAACTGTCTAGTAGCTATTTCACTAGGACACTACCCTCCAAGACATATATCTTTCTTGTTTCCTCCTCCTGGAATATTTTATGTCCCTGTCATGGCTTCGTTGGTTCTCCCTCATATGACTTTCGAGATCCCAATGTGGTACATTGACCCATCTATGAATACTCCGCCTAGTCATCTCAGACCATATCATGCTTTGACCTCGGTTCAACCGGTCCCTATGACCCCTGTCACTACTCCAGTTCCACCGCAACCTCAATAGGAACTCACTCATATTGTGAAAGAATCCGGGGAGGGGGAAAAGCCAAGAAAAAGGAACCTAAGAGAAAGGCTCACCAAGCACCTTCCACTCCCAAAGCCCCAAAGTTGACACCCCCGTGTCATTTGTGTGAGGTGTTTGGGCATGCCACCAATAACTGTCCTAAGCTTCCTCATCTCAAACCTTTGGTTCATGAAACGTTCCCTGAGTCAAGTATCCTTGAGGTCCAAGTTACCTTAATGGGACTAGCCAAGAAAATCAAAGCATTGCGCACAAATCAGCCTTGTGCCTTGTTCTATTATTATGGTTACTATTACCATTATTTCCCTCATCTCAACGCATTTCATGATTTCCTTCAACTACTTTGTGAATACAAGGCCACTCATAGTAGATCATCTACTCCTCTACCTATGGATCTTGGTACCACTAGTGTACCAGAACAAGGGGACTCTTGTCCCACCATCATGATCCCTCCCCCCGTTGCTAAGATGACAGACTCGACGGTCCATATCCTTTATGTGTCATCATCCTTGAGTTCTTCATAGGAAAACCTTTTTGATGTTTTTGTGCATGCCACTATCAAACCCCCTTCGTTAGAAACCCAGGTCTCAACATCGATAGATTTTCCATCTACTAGCTTGTCGTCTACCATTTCAGATGATGCATATGTGAAGCTTCTTTCTCAAGATGATGCACCAGCTACCATCGCTACATCAAGTATTGAGTCTTCCTCCCGTCTGCCTATCTTCCATTTTGATGAGGACATCATGGAAGCCATGTCTACCCTTGATTATGCTTGGGATGATATGCACCATCGTGCATAATTCCTTTGGAGGATCTTGTGCCATGTTGGTCCGAGATGTTTGAATCCCTTTTTTTAGCACTTAGAACATAATGGCGCTCCACAAATTCCTCCTACTACGGGGCATCATTCCCACCTTTGTATACTAGATCAGTCCACTCCATCACATATGCTTGCAGGTAGTATCCCATTCTTGGGGGCATGATGGCTTTCCCCTAGCCATCTTCTCAATTGATTAACATAAGTCTCGGCCTCGATCCCACTGGATCTAGGTTTGGTCGATTAGCCTCTCATTCCTTGGATATTTTGTCCTACCGACCTCTACTATGAGCCATATTCACATCGCACATCGTAGCCGTTTGATACCATATATTCAAATATTATACTCTATGTCATACCACCTAGTCCCCATGTTTGACTAAGTGGGTGAGGATGATTCTAGACCACCTCTAGTAGTTCATTCTCATTTTCCTCTTCCCTTAATTCTTCACCAGGAACCATCGTTCCAAGAAGCATTAAATCCATCCTTAGACAAGTAAGGCCACTTGCCTGAAATTCACAGACTGTGATTCTAATGGTTGGTTTATCGACTATGATCTCTACAAGATTTAGGGCCTTCTCCTCCTCTCAAATTGGAGGGAAAATGCCCTTTTATAGGAAAACCCACAATTTTTCTATCGCACATTGCGGTTAGACTAGAGCTCCACTTGACAAACCATAAACACCATTGGAAAGCTCTCATTGAATACTACAATGGGTCTCTCTTATTTTTTTATGATTTCACACTTCAACCGGAATCCATTTTTCCAAGAAGGGTCACTTCATCGTCACTCAAAATGAATTTCTTCATAAGAGACACTTGTACTTTGGGGGACACCTTCCCTTGGTGGTTGTGATTTCATGTGTTGATTTTCTTCATCAGTAACCATCATTCTCTCATGTTTTCATGGTCCCCACCATGGAAAATTTTAGGGGCTAATATTCGTAGGTGGGCTAATTTTGTATGTTTTTTCTAAAAACAAGATTTGCCAATTTGCATTTTTTCTAAAAATGATTTTCCAAATTTTAAAATATAAAATTATTTTACCTTAAAAATCTTCAACATTATATAGAGACTATATATAAAATCATTATAAATTTGAATAATTTTACAAATATATCAATAAATATTTTATAGTTTTCATATTAGTGATTAGCGAGATTCACCAATGTTTTAAAACTTCAAGATAATTTTCCATCCTAAAATATTTCTTTGGGACTCCCCACGAGGTCTATTCTATGTGGGAGCATCATCGAGTCACTCTTGTTTATAGCATCTGCGATGAGTCACCTTTGCATCCATGGAGTCTGTTTAGTGTCCCATTATATCATGTCACAATATTCTATCCATCTTTCTATACCATTTATCCTGTGTTTCCCATTTTTTCCTTCAGTCATACTATCCATCATCCCCTTCGGAGTCAAGTCAGTCATTTCCAGGTCAACCATGCACTTTATGCTCTGACAAGGGAAGTCATTTATTTGTCCCTCGGTCCCATTTTCTCAATTTTTCCTAGTATCAATCCACCAGTCACATTACTATTTTGTCTCATACCTTAGTTGAGGATTCTCATTGCCTCACCTATGGCAGGCCCTATTCTATCAACATCAGCACATCTATTCCAGAAGAACAACCTAGAGGGTGTTGTATCTTGGTTTCAGCTTCCACTCTTGTTCAGTGCCTCAGATCAAGAAAAGGGATTCATCATTGCCCTTTGACTTGGTTGTTTCATGCTCCTGATTCATACATATGATGATAGAGTGATGCAGTAGATTGTACCAGTGATTCCCAGGTGTGTGTGAGATGTTTCAATCCTTGTGAGGGGCTGGACCTTTAGGTAGCCCCCACGTGTCTAGATGCCTTCATATTATGCTAGAGCCTCAGATGCAGTTCCATAGATTCAATGAGTTTGGTTCCTGCCACTTGTAGTGCTCATGACATGCATGTCTCCTTCAAATGATCCACTAAGTTTTGCAGAGCCCTTTCCTGTTCAGCTGAGCTTCTTTGGTTGTTATACCATCCCTCCCACCCATTCAGTCCTATCTCATGTTTTTCCAGGAACATTATGTATATGGGACACATTATATTATTTTCTGGCTCATTTATGCTAGCAGGTCATGTAACATTCAACATGTTTTGTCTTTGAGGTTTTTGCGAGTTTCATGTTTGTGTAGATTTTCTTCCGGATCCATCGCATTCAATTTCCTTTTAGATCGACATTTCGAACCAACAACGGTGGTTCATCTTCAGGATGTGAAAGAATTAATTGAGAGACTGGTCTTTTTTGCCAAATATATATAGAGATGCATGAGATGCTTAGCCGACACTCATCTGAACAAAAATAAAAACTTTGATAATACAAATGGAAAAGTCAACCTCCCTTACATATTAGGGACTAGGGACAAAATTTCCCGAATCCTGAAAAATAATGGAATCCTAACCACCTTCAAACCCCCAAACACTATCCGCAACTGCCTTAATCCGGTCAAAGACAAAATTGATCCTAAATGCCATAAAGGTGTCTACTTAATTCCTTGCTCATGCGGCAAATCTTATGTAGGTGAGACTGGGAGATCCTTTAACACAAGAATCCAGGAACACTCAGCTGACATTAAACACAATCGATCCAAATCTTCAGCTCTAGCTGAACATTCTGAAAAAACTAAGCACCAAATATGCATAGAGGATACCTGAATCCTAGCTAGAAGTGATCACTACTTCATAAGGAAATTCAGAGAAGCCATAGAAATTAACAAACACCCTAATAACCTCAATAGAGACGATGGATGGACTATAAGTGAAAACTGGATTCCAATCCTATCATCCAAATCTACCCCTACCCAACTATAATCCTCCTCCAATTAACCTTTTAATCTAATCCTCTCTAACTAAATTAACACATTTTGACCATATTAAAACATAAGTTAACAATAATCATCATTTGAAAATATCTTAACCATAATAAATCTGCAACCTAAAACATTATATAAGAAGCCTTAATAATAAACATTCAAAACATTTAATTAAAATTAAAAATTTTAGATATAAACATAGTAAAATCAATTATAATATGACAAAACAATAATAACAATTCATCAAATAGAATGACTTGAGGGTTAAAAATAAAAAACAAGAAGGATCATAACAATTAAATATTAATAAACAACTAATATTAATAATTAATTAAAATAACAAAACAAATAAGTACAAATATAACCCTTACTTACGTATTTTAATTTTAATCAACAAATTAATTAAAATACATATACATACTTAAATTTTAATTAATAAATAAATATGTATATGCACATATACATATTTAATTTTAATTAATATATTAACATGGATATATATTTTAATTTTAATTAATTAATTAATTAGAATTAAAATAATTATTCATAAATTAATTAAGGTTAAAATAATAATTCATCAAAAACATAATAACTAGAGAGTTAAGTAATAAATAATCATGGACATGTATTTTAATTTTAACAAAATAATTAAAACTAAAACAATTGGAATTAACTAAAGAATTAATTAACATAACTAGAATTAGGGATATGTATTTTAATTTCAATTTTAAACGTCGGTGTATAAATTCTTCAACTGTGGATTCTCCGGTCAAAAATACAAAAAGCTCAAACCACAGATCTCTGAAATCCTTTAATTTAAAAATTAATTAAAATTAAAATGATTAGAATAATAATTCATTAGAATAAGGCAACATATCCTAAGACAAATTAAAAGTTAAAAACATAAACAAATAGAATCTTAACAATCAAAATTAATAAACAATTAATATTTATAATTAATTAAATATATAGTTTAATTTTAATTAATAAATTAAAATAAAAATAATTAAAACAAACAAAAAATTTAAAAATCAATATAATTAAATTAAAATAGATATAGTTAAAACATGAAATAATTAGGACTAATAAAATTAAACAATGATAAAACTAAAGCTAAAAAAAAATAATAAAAAATAAAAATAAATAAATAAATAAAAATAAAAATAAAAAAGATAAGATAAAATAAATAAATAAATAAAATTGAAAGACCTGTCGGCTAAGCATCTCATGCATCTCTATATATATTTGGCAAAAAAGACCAGTCTCTCAATTAATTCTCTCACATCCTGAAGATGAACCACCATCCTCGATCTAAAAAGAAATTGAATGCGATGGATCTGGAAGAAAATCTACATTCAACATGTTCTTTATTGTTCAACTTCATTTTCTTGGGCGCATTATTATTTTTGTACTAAGTTATCTCGGTGGGTATAGGTATGCCTCCCCCGCCTCACTAAGATCTGGTACCACAACGTAAGAGGAGACTTACATTGGTCTCACCCCCTTTGTCACTATACTATGTCACTTCAGCTCCATTATTCTCTCTCTCTCTCTCTCTTTGACTCCACTTCGTTTTCTAGTGACTTTGTCCTTACAACATACTTTGGTCATACGTTTTTCTCCTAATGCTCGTACATTGGGGGCAATATGTTATCACCAAAAACTGATCATCTAGCCATAATTTACTAGATGGGTCAAAGTACACCATACAGGTCCAATTTTACCATAGTAAAATTTCTTTCACTATGAGAATTTACTTAATAAACTACATTTGTTAAGTCATTTATAACTAAATCCATGAAGAATAATTAAACAAATCACCACTTATTTAATTATCTTCTAGCAATAATTAATTAAAACATTGTTTAACTAATATTCCTTGTCATATTTGACTGAGTTATGACAAATAAATAGATAAATCATTAATTATCTTATATTTCTCTAAGAATAATTAATTAATCAATAATTAGTTAATATTCCTTGTTAAGTTTGACTAAATCCCCTAGAAATACTTAAATAAATCATTATGTGTTTTTTATTCCTTAACCATATTTCTCGAGATGATAAATAAGTCATCTATTAATTTATTATTTCTAAATAAAAGTTTAAATACTTTTCCCCTGCAACCAAATATAATAAAATATTCCAAATGGTTAAGTCAAGAATTTGGTTAATAATATTTTCTTATTTCCCATTATTGAAAAATAACGTAATATTTTCTTATAAATAGAAGGATTTTACAATCATTATTCACTTTTGATTATTTTCATTGTTGCACTCACTGTTGCAGCTCTAATTATTATCATTGTCACACACCATCTTCTTTTATATTGAGTTCTCATTGAGCTCGAACATTTTGTTTGCTAGGTTTTACACATTATAGAGGAGAGAGACTTTACAAAAGATGAAGATATTTGAGTATAGGCAAGAACCCGTCCCATAGAGGGTCACTGGTTACATAATTTTTTCCCTTCACAGGTATTGTTTAAAAAAATATATTCTTTATATATCTGGTTTCCATTGGATTATTGGAGTTACTTGTGCTTATTTTACTATTCCATTTTGTTGTTTAACTATGATTGTGGCATAGATCAGGGCTTTGGCAGGTTTTGTTTCTATCATTTGCTGCAGATCTACACTATTTAATAGTCATTTTTATTGTTAGGGTTGTTTGTCATCCACAACCTAAAGTAGTTTCTTTTCATACAGATTCAAGAAGAATTCTACATAACACTTTATGGGAAAAAATTTTAGGTCATATTTATCCATAGAGGATAAGGTTACAATCAAACTGTTTTACCACCAGTATAATTCTTGACATAGTGGAAGCTGCTTGTGTTCAACTTTGGGAGATGGTTGATAACACAACTAGTGAAATAGTAGTGACACAAACAATCCAGCTGACCAAATCATAGAGAAAAGGAGAAGTTCACTTGCAGACTAGGTGACATTGAAGATATCTGTAGAAGAAAGACAACATTGGGTTCCTCATGAAGCTATGACAACTTACTTTTTTCCAAATCAGAAAAAAAAAATAAAAAAAAATATAAAAATAAAAAATCTTTCTATTGATAAAATGAGAAAGAACATTGACAAAGATGGTGATCCAAATTATTGCCTATAAAAGATACATGCAACAACCTAGTACTGTGTTTAATACATCTAAGCAACAACCTTCTCTAAGATTCATAAACAATAGTGAGAAGTATTGTTATAATGGTCAATACCTGGAGGTACTTTGCACAAAAAAGGAAAGCAAAGAGTAAGAACATACTATCTATAGACAAATCTAGATCCATATGGGTCCTGTCCAGTGAGGCAGAGGTGAAAATTAGAATGTTATCTTATCAGGATCTGAGATGAAACCTTCCTTAGAGAGGTGATCTACTTCACCATTCTAACTCCTCTATATGTGAGTGATGGAGACATAGCATAACTCCTTGAGTAAGGATTTGATTCTGCATTTATAGATGTCGAGGTTGGGCAAGTCTAAGGATCCTCGGTCATTGGTCTAGTCAATGATGGATTTGGAATCCCAAAAAATGGAAAGACCTCTGATGCCAAGCCATGAAGCATAGTGTAGATCCCCCAAAGAGCGAGGAGTTTAGAACGAGAATTAGAACCAATTCTAGTGAAACCTATAGAAGCTCTCAGGGCCTAGATGGATGGTCATGTCACAACCAAAAGAGTCAAACGAGGAGGCCCCGTCAAAAAAACCAACTAGGTAAGAGGACCAGATGTTCTGAGGAGTAGAGGGATTCTTAGGGTCTGATGTCTTGAAAGGAGATCTATCAAGATAGGAGGAGAAAATTTTGCAACTAGTTTACCAACTATTTGGCTTCACATGCTCAAATATGAGAGCATTCCTCGAGCTCCATATCCCTCGGATGATGAAGAAACCTAGCATTCGATGTTAAGGGTGATCCATAGTTCAATTTCCAAGAGAATAGAGAATGTCAATGCAGACCCAATCTTTGGAGGAGTTTGATAGTTGTAGCACATTTTTCTAGATAAAAGAGCCCAAAGGTTAGTGGAGCAAGAGCTATTTGATTTCCTCTCTAGTAGTTGAGCATATGAAACATCATCTTGGTCCCTAGAATCCCCTCTTGTAGAGTATTTCCCAAGTCAAAATCTAGTTGTGCGCGGGAACCAAGAGAAAGATTTGATCTTGAGTGGGAAATTCCATTTAAATCATCGATCCAGCCAAGAGAAAAATGAAATATTCTTGGAAGGCTGGTAGATTATCCGATAAGCTTCATTTTTTATTACCCTTTCCTGTTATGAGGCTCCGCACTAGATGAATCTTTTAGCTTTTATGGATAGGATAATCCCAGAGAGTTTGATATCTATAATGTATTATGTCTTTTTCCTGAATAAGAGGGGCTATATTTTCTAGCCCTACAACATCTTCCCAATTCATAATTGTGGAAGAGGAGAGATATTTATTTTCTATGTCCTGTATCATAAACAATCCTTGATTATTCAAAAAATTAATGAGAGGAGGAGATAGAAGATGTGGACCTGTTAATCTAGGCAGGGGGTACAGGCCAATCTTTGGGATACATCCCGAACCAAAAACCCATTTCATATTCCCAAAAAGCCAATGCTTAGTGTGGAGAAGGTTGTGCCATGAGATCGAACAATTGGGAGGGTCTGGAGCACCAACGTGAATCCAATAGATGAGGTCTATGTTTTGAAGGTATTTTGACTTGATAATTTGGTTCCAAAGACCCATATTTGAGATTTCCCTCCAAGCATTTTTAAGAAGTAGTGCCAAGTTGAAGGAGGAAATGTCCAAGAGTCCTCGTCCGCCTTGTTTGAACGAAAGGTTGAGGGTCTCCAAGCTAGCGAGATTAAATTTATGTTTTAGTTGTTTGCCAACCCATATGAAGCAAGTGATAACGGTGTTGAGTTTACAAAAAATTCCTTTGGGGAGTCTAAATATGTGCATCCATTACATGGGAATGCTATGTAGAATGCACTTGACAAGAATAAGGTGCCATCCCAAAGAGATCTAGCAATGATACCACTGTTTAATTAACTTACTTATTTTTCCAAGGAGCCAACCCCAATCCTTGTTTTTGTATCCATTTGGCTTAAGGAAGAAGCCCAAGTATGGGAAACCATAGTCTAAGTGTGAGACTTTTACCTTGAAGATATTGGAAATCTCCATGGTCCCATCTGCATCAAGCTCACTTGAAATCATATTGGACTTTGACTGGTTCATGAGAAGGCCCGGGGCAAGTCCAAAATATGTGCAGGTGTTGAAGATCACCCACCATTCAAAAGGGACAGGTTTTCTGATTGTGAGAAGGTCATCCACACACATTAAATGGGAGAGGGACCATGTTTGCTATTTTTCATCTAGAAATGAGACCATGATCATGATAATTAGTTAGTTTTCTGGATAGTCCATCAATAATGATGAGGAACAATAGTGGAGAGAAATAATAGCCTTGTCTAAGTCCTCTAGAGATTGAGAAAAAAATTTGTAGGAGAGCCATTAATCATGATAGCGAGGGAGGTAGTCTCTATACAAGATTTGATCCAATTTATCATAGAGAATCCCAAGCCAATTTTTTTGGCAAGATCATCCACATTAGTTCCCAATCGACACAGTCAAAATCCTTGGTGAGATCAATTTTCATAAGGTAGGCTTCTAGATGGAAGGTCTTGATTGAATGAATTCATTCTTGTTTGATTACAACAAAATCATGAAGTCGTGACAAGATGTAAAGTATGTGGCACAAATTTTGGAGCATTTGTATGAAGGCACCATTGTAGAAACTGTGGTGATATATTTTGTGACAATTGTACAGAAGGAAGGGATCCACTCACTGCAAACAAGGATGCTAAACTAGTTCAATTCTGTGACGGTTGTTTGGAAGAAATTATTACACAAAGGTTGACTACTATGAAGAAGACAAGTAGCAAAGACATAGATCAACTAAGTCATGATGATCTTGTGAAAAGGCTTATGGAGGAAATGGGGAAAATCACAAGGGAAGTTCTGATACCGCTACTGGTTCATCTCCACTTCCACCTGATAAGTCTAATTCTGATGGAATGGGTAAAAGAATGCAAGAGTTTGTTTTTCCTACTTGCACAGTTCACCTGCAAGTTCATGTGCCAAGCTCGAGAACATAAACAATTGAGTGTGGTGTATGTGAACACCCTTTTCTTGTCAGTGCAACTTGATATATTGGTAGCATCTATTAGCTTAATTTTATTTCATTATAGATTTTCGGTGTATATAATTCTATTGGATTGTAACGATATACGAGATGGATTTTTTTTATCTGTTTGACATTTTATCTTCAAATTAATAACACAGAATTTTGCTATGAGTAGACAAAACTATATAAATAAAATCTAGTAATATGATATTCCTTCGGTAAGGATTATATGTAACCATAAGAAAATTATTAGAGCGCAAATATGGATCTAGCTGAAGAATAATTGCATAAACTTGCAAGAAATTGAAAAAGAAAATTGGAATCAAGAATGAATTTGATTACACAATATTGGTTTGAGAATCAATACATAAAGCAACTAAGTTAATCTAGTTGTACATGCAATAACTATAGATAACTAAAGCTAACTAAAGCCGCGTTCACATCACATGCAATAACTAGAGTTGAACTGAAGCTAACTAAGGCTAACTAGTTGCATGTACACCAACACAGCACCTTAATAATAATTTAGGTGAGAGTGATAAAAAATGATTGAGTCCCGAGAACAAGGAAATTTTAGGTAACCATATACAATGCATGAAAAGAGGAAAGAGGGAAAACCTAGTGGGAAGAAAACCCTCCCTTGAAATATAGTGAAAAAGGTAGAGAAAAGACAACTACTATGTAGTCATGTCCTTCACCCTGAGATGATCTCGCAGAAATCGAAACTTCTGTTTAGTGAAAGTCTCAGTGAATATATTGACAGTCCACTCAGAACTGGGACAGTACTGAAGATCGATGATCCCATCATGAATTAGTTCTCTAATGAATTGCATGTGTATCTCGATATGTTTGGTTCGCTTCCACTGCACCGGTCTCTGCAAAAATTTAGCATACTTTGATTATCACACCAGATGGTAGTTGGATGATGGAAATTGATACCAAGCTCAAATATGAAATGTTGCAGCCAAAAGGCTTGAACAGTGGCATTGACTACTCCACTGCACTCAGATTCTGCTAATGGTAAAGCAATGGAAGCCTACTTCTTGCTTGACCAAATCAGGTCGGATCCCAAACTAACTACATAACCAAAGGTCGAATTGCGATCAATGTTATTTCTAGCCCAATCTAAAGATGTGACAAGTTGTAAAGTATGTGGCATAAATTTTGGAGCATATCTGCAAAGACATCATTATAGAAACTATGGTGATATATTTTATGACAAGTGTGCACAAGGAAGGGCTTGAATCACTACAGACAAGGATGCTTAATAGGTTCGAGTTTGTGACAATTGTTTGACAAAAGTTATTAAACAAAGCTTGACTACTACGAAGAAGACAAATAGCAAAGAAAAAGCTCAAACAAATCATGATGATCTTGTGAAAATTCTCATGGAGGAAATGGGGAGAAATCACAAGGGAAGTTCTGATACCCCTACTGGTTCATCTCTACATCCGTCTGTTCAGTCTACTTCTGATGGAATGGGTAAAAGAATATGAAGGGTTTCTTGTCCTACTTGCATAGTTCACTTGCAAGTTCAGGTGCCAAGCTCGCGAACGTAAACAATTGAATGTGGTGTATGCCAACACCCTTTTCTTGTCAGTCCACCTTGATATATTGGCAAAACTATTAGCTAAATTTTCTCTGATTATAGATTTTCTGTGTATATAATTCTTTTGGATTGTAATGATATTGGAGATGCCATTTTTTATCTGTTTGATTTTTTTATCTTCAAATTAATAATGTGGAACTTTGCCACGAGTAGACAAAACTATATAAATAAAATATAGTAACATGTTCAACCTTCTGTATGGATTATATTTAACCATAAGAAAATTATTAGAGCACATTTACAGATCTAGCTGAAGAATAATTGCACAAACTTGCAAGAAATTGAAAAAGAAAATTGGAATTGATCCTGGTTTAAACAGGAATGCAAAAAATTACAGATATAACCATAAATACATAGATGCACCAGAAATAACACTTTATTTCATTAATAGAAAAATACTGAAGTATGCTTACAAAAAGAATGGAAATAAGACTAACTTGGGTGATGGTAGCTTATCTCTGAGAAGAGATGTGGTAGCTACATGCCTCTGAACTGAGTTCCAATGAAGCTTGAGGTCATTTTTATTATTGAACAATAAGGGAAAACCCTAAACAACCTAAACCCTAACATGAGGAGATGTAACACCAAGCGTTTATGGGCCCCGTTAGGGTTAGTTGGGCAACCAACTTCCCGTGGTCATAACTTGGTCATATTATCTCTGTTTGACGTGTATGATACCTCGTTGGAAAGATCTCTCCAAGGAATACAGTAAAAACATCACTAGCTTTGCGATCACCAAGAAAAGTTTCCAAAAAAATGTCATTTAGGGCCTAAAATCGGCTCTCGAATTTCAGGACCCAAAAAACTACTAAAAATATTAAGTTGTGCTACAATTAAGGAAATTGAAAAACTGAAAGAGGTAGTGGTGGGGTTCCAAGTGGAATAGGTGGGCGGAAACCAACATCCACCTAGATCGGGAATCAAGAATGAATTTGATTACACAATATTGGTTTGAGAATCAATACATAAACAACTAAGTTAAGCTTAGTTGTACATGCAATGACTATACATAAATAAATCTAACTAAAGGCAAGTGCACATCACATGCAATAACTAGAGTTGAACTGAAGCTAATTAAGGCTAAATAGGTAAATGATACAAAATGAACGAGTCTCGACAATAAGGCCATTTTAGGTACCCATATACAATGCATGAAAAGTGGAAAGAGGGAAAACTTAGTGGGAAAAAAACCACCCCCTCAAAATATAATGCAAAATATAGAGAAAAGACAATTGCTAGGAAGTTGTGTCCTTCACCCCAAGACAATTTCACAGAAATTGAAACTTTTGCTCAATAAAAGTCTTGGTGTAGATATCGATAGTCTACTCAGAACTAGGACCATACTAAATATCGATGATCCCGTCATGAATTAGTTCTCTAATCAAGTGCATGTGGATCTCGATATGTTTGGTGTGTTTCCACTGCATAGGATATCTACAAAACTTTAGCGTATTTTGATTATCACACTAGATGACAGTTGGACGATGGACAACGACACCAAGCTCAGATTGGAAATGTTGCAGCCAAATGGTTTGAATAGTGGCATTGACTACTCTTGTGTACTCGACCTCTACTGATATTAAAGAAATGACAACATGCTTCTTGCTTGAACAACAAATTGGGTCGGATCCCAAACTAAGTATGTAACTAGAGGTGGACTTACGATCAATGTTGTCACCAATCCAATCTGAATCTGTGAACCCAATGAGATCCGAAGAATAATTTGTTGCATAATGAATCCTTAGGTGATTGTCCCCTTAGACATATTGAAGGATGCACTTTGCATCTTTCCAATGTAACTCATGTGGCTCCTGCATGTATCTATAAACTGCTCCAATGAAATATGAGAGATCAGGATGAGAGTGAGTGAGATAAATAAGACTTCCATTCTCAAGCTTTATCCCTGATAAGAAAGGTGTGATTGTTGGCTTGCAGTCACTAATGTCAAATCATGCCAAAATATCTCTAGCATACTTTGGTTGAGAAATGGTAATCCCAAAACCACTCTGATTGATATTTATTCCAAGGGAAAAAAAAATAAAGCTCATTTCTATCATAGAAAATCACTTATGCAATGTAGTTTTAATATCAACAATGGAAGAAATTGAACTACTTGTTATCAAAATATCATATATGTACAGTACTATGATAAAAAAGGAGTCAATTTTCTTCAGAAAATAAACATTGGAATCAGATTTGTAGTGTACAAAATTTTGAGATAACAAATAGGAATCCATCTTTGCATACCATGCTCTAGGTTCCTGCTTGAGGCCATAGATAGACTTCTTTAGTTTGCATACTAAAGATGTACTTTGCACATACCCTTGTAGCTTATCCATGTACATTTCCTCCTAGAGGTCACCATGAACAAAGACATTCTTCACATCCATATGATGCACCTCCCATCCTCTTGCTACTGCAATGGAGACAGCTAGCCGAAAGGAATCCATTTTTTCCGCTGGAGAAAATTTATCATCATAGTCAACAACATGTACCCGCTGAAAACCTTTCACCACCAACCGTGCCTTATATCAACTAACTTGGCCATCTGCTACTTTCTTGGTGTGGTAAACCCACTTACACTTCATAATTTTATGATTAGAAGGTATCAGAACTAGATATCATGTCTAGTTCTCAATGCGAGAGTTGTATTCTTCATCCATAGATGCTTCCCATTCATGATGCCCAAATTCTTCTGCATACGTCTATGAATCAGATGCATGCTATAAGCGTACATGGGCATGCATGGCTCCATAGCTAAGAGTGCTTATGAATCTTCCTCAAATTGAGGTATAGTGGCAGGATCATCTAGGAGATCACTCATGTTGCGCCATTTTTGTGTTAAAAGTGGTCGAGAATCTTCCAAAATACATGAGGAAGTATGATCTCGATGTTCAACAAATAGTGGTCCAATAGGTGTCACAAGCAAAGGCTCATCTATATCAAAATTCCAATCTAAAGTATCATCTTGCATACTCATCAATTAATGGTGAGGGAAACTTTGTAATAGGTTCATCTTTTGGTTCATGCAAAACATCTTCTTCAAAATTTATACTCCTTTCGATAAACGTCACTTCATTGTTGATATCAAGCAATCTTATGCTTTGACTTCATCAGAATATCCAACAAATGTGCATGTCTTACTCTGGGGCTCCAAAGCCTTTCTCTTGTTTGTACAATGTGGGCTCATGCTTGAAATCCAAAAATGCGGAAATGACTAACATCAGGTTACATGTCAGTCCAAGCCTCAAAAGGTGTTTTTCCTGTAATAAGTTTATGAGGAGATCTATTATGGATGTATAAGGCACAATTGATAGCTTCAACCCACAATTTTGATGAAAGAGACCTTGCATGGAACATGCCTTTGGCCATCTCCTTCAAAGATCTATTCTTCCTTTCAGCCACCCCATTTTGCTGTGGAGTGTAAGGAATTATATGCTACAACTATATTCATCGTTCATTACAAATATTATAGATATATTTGGTTGGCATATCCTTTCCCATTATTTGTGCGGAGTATCTTGATGCATTTTCTAGACTGATTCTTTTCATGTGGTTTGAAAATCTTTATATGTTGAAAAGATTCAGATTTGAGTTTCAAAAAGTAAACCCAAGTGAATCTCATGCAATCATTTATAAATCACAACACATATTTTGCATTGCTCATTGAAATTACTGGAAATCAACCAATGAGATCACTATGTACAAGCTCCAAAGGTGAATATGCTCTCCATGCATGCCCCTTCTCGAACTTGTCTTGTGGATGCTTTCCAAGAGCACATCCATTACAAACACCAATTTTAAATTCAATGGTTGCAAATCCTTTAACCATCACTTTCTAATTTGTTGCATATATTTGAAATTCAAGTGCACAAATTTGTCGTGCCAAATCTTAGTTTCTTCATTTGCATGCGTAAGTGGAAAAATAAAATCTGATTGAGGAACAAATTAGAAAATGTATACATATGATATTGATCATTTACCTTTCCAGATGAAATTTTCATGTTGGTTTGCATATCATAAATTCTCAGGGAATCAGGGGTAAATTCCACTTTCCTTTTGGTGCATGTGTGTGTCATCTGATATACTGAAATAATATTTACAAAAAGCCTTGGAATATGCAAGACATTCTCAAATCTTCCATCTTTGAATTGCACTCTTCCTTGTCCAGTTGCTTCAACTGCAGAGTTTCCCCCATGAGAATAGGAGGTCCTGAGTATGCATGTAGAGAAGAAAATGATTCCTTTGAAGAATCCATATGATGTGAAGCTCCTGAATCGATGATCCATTCTTGTAGTGTAGAATGAAGGGAAATCAAAACATGACCATTACCCCTTGTTTCTAATGGTTTTTCCTCTGTCTTCTTCTTGGCACTTTCTGGAATGTGATGACCAAGATTATTTTGTTGAAGAGTCTTTGCCATCATATCAATAGTCTTCTGCATGCAAGAGGATTCAGGATGATAACCTCTATTACAATAAGGACACTTGGAGTTTCATTTCTTTCCCTTCTTACCCTTGGAGCTAGAAGAATCATCTGGAGGTTTTGGATTTCCTCCCTTTCTTGGATCTGGATCTCTTTCCTTTCCTTTGCATTTCGATTGCTGTTTTGGTTTCAAGTTGGAATTTCCTTTCTCATGCATGGAAAGTTCATGTGCATTTGGAGACTTTAATGAACCCATTTTGATGAGCTTATCCTGCTCATGAATGAGAGACTCAATAAATGCATCAAGTTTGGGAATTTTCCATTTATCTCCAGTTGCAAGTCTAATTGTATGAAATGTAGAAACGAAAACAACATATTCAGGGCCTAATTTAGACAAAATAGAAAGGATCAATTGACCTTCCTGTTTGGATTTATCAATCCCACAATCATGTAATTGTAGAAGCAATTATTTGAATTTCGTAAATAAATCTTGAATGTTCTCAAAGTTGTTTGGATCTAAGGAATTTAGCTCATTTTCGAGAATATGAGCTTGCATCTCATCCTGCTTTCCAAATAAATTCTCCAAGATTTCCTAACCTCATTCGGAGTGGTGCATGTGTCCACATGGAAATACAATGCTGGAGATATGGACAACAATAGAAGACCAAAAGCCTCATCCATCCTATTGAAGTATTTGGATTTTTCAATGGTGAAATTGGGTTCAGCTTCTGTATTCATAACTATCTAATACAAGACTTTGCCTCTGAGGTGAAGAAAAATCTATGGCTTCCATTGGAAGTAGTTATATAGAGTAAGAATAGCTAAAGATGAGAACTCCATTCTTTCACCTTATGTCTGTAGCAACAATTGTGGCAGTTCTCTAATATTTTGATCTGCAAATCAAATCTTCGAACAATTTCCAATTCTTTGATCTTCAAACCTGCAAAATATTGTTCATGCACCTTCTCCAAGCTCATGTAGCTCTGATACCATGTAAAATTATTAGACCACAAATACAGATTTGGATGAAGAATAATTGCACAAACTTGCAAGAAATTGAGAAATAAAATTGGAATCGAGAATGAATTTGAGTGCACAACATTGGTTTGAGAATCAATACATAAAGAAACTAAGTTAAGCTTAGTTGTACATGCAATAAATATAGATAGCTAAAGCTAACTAAAGCCAAGTGCACATCACATGTAATAACTAGAGTTAAATTGAAGCTAATTAAGGCTAACTAGGTGCATGTACACCTACAAATTACAAAAGCATTTATCATACCACTACTGGTTCATCTCCACTTTCGTTTGATCATTCTACCTCTGATGGAATGGGTAAAAGAATGCGAGAGGTTTCTTGTCCTACTTGCACAGCTCACTTGCAGGTTTAGGTGCCAAGCTTGGGAACAGAAAAAGTTAGAGTGTGGTGTATGCCAAAACCCTTTTATTGTAGGTGCACCTTGATATATTAGCACGAACTATTAGCTGAATTTTATTTGGTTATACATTTTCAGTGTATATCTCTTTTGGATTGTAATGATATCAGAGATGACATTTTTTTATCTATTTGATCTTTTATCTTCAAATTAATAACGTGGAAATTTTCCACGAGCACACAATACTATATAAACAAGTTCGTGTTGCACACAACATACCTATCGAATAATAGCTTGTATATTAACTTGGATTGAAATAATAAGCGAAGCCGATTGACCAAGTTCAAAAGAAGTATAGGACACATGACTAATAAAGAATTAGTTTCTCGTTTCACCGTACTTTTTATATGTTAGCAAATCATAATTGTGACAGAGCCTAGTTATTTTTCCCTTGCCGCTGCTTCTTCGACTGGAACTGTTTCCACTTCATTAGTCCAATCAATAAATCCAACCAGAAGCATAACTGTATCTACCTAGTTAAGAGGCAGAATTGTTTCCACAATAGGGCTCTCTCTATGAACCGTTGCTCTATAACGACTAGGGACAAGCATTTAGCCTGCAATTTCTAGACACACAGACATCCAGCAACATGCAAAACACACAACCACTACATGTGCTCGTGTGACCACCTATTCGCACAAGACATTAGTAAAAGTATGTCGGCATGCACACATGGAAAAGCACACCACAGCATGCACCCATCTTCCAGCCACTTGTCCATGCCAACATATTATCTCCATACATGTTCACTAGGCTCACTAACATCCAACCCTTCTCCCTGTCCCTCGTACTCCCACTAGAGGGTTCTAGTAACTAAACTGATGGGTTCCAGAAGGAATGTCATCCTAGATCGAATCCAATACATTATGTTCTGTTTGTTGCTCTATTTCCTTCCATTCTCATTTAGGGAAAAACAAGAGTGAAAACTATGATACCTGAAACTCAGAGCATAGTACGCGACCTGATGAGTTTCAGTTTACTTATGTTTTCAGTATAGAACATTCAACATTTCCTTTCAGGAGATGATGATCACCTTATCACTATCAGCATTGCAGATGGACTACTAAAACATGGAGGCTTTTAGTATTTTTCCAATGGTGTTTGCGAAGAGGTTGGGAAGTGAATGGGTGAATTCAACGGTTGAGCTCTTTACCTACTTTAAGAAGAGGAATTCGTAGAAAGGGTGAAAATACATTTCTTGAATATTTGTTACAAATGCAAGTTAATGGACTATACTTTGTTATTCTTTAATTGTTGAGTCTTCTCAAACAAATTATATAATGTTAGTTATTGAGAAGTGATTTCCCTATGTGCAGAGTGTTTTTTTGGAGATGTTTGAATTCTAATACATGGCTACGTCAATTAAACCTTCATTTATTTATGTCAGTGTTATACTCAGTGCCTACACAAAGATCCTGCACTTGTGGAAAGCTCAACACCTGCACCATTTGCAGAGCAAGATGGAGGGTCAGCTAATAGCATAATAGAAAATCACTGAAGATGTAAGAGTGCAATTGTAGCTCTCCAAATCTTGTAGAACAGATGTGCACTACACACGAGGTAAACAGTCATGCTATGGAAATGCAAAATCTGCTGGCAGAAGTAGACAGTAGGTGATACATTATCTCATATGACTCATTTTCCCCTCCAAGATACACATTAATATTTATATCAATGATCATCTAATAGTAAGTTAAGACAGTTCTCGAAGCTGAAGTGTTTCGCCTCCCCTAAGGTTTGATAATTCATTGTTTCCATTATACCAAGGTTGTTAACTCTATTCAGAATTGTAGTTATACATCTCTATTCTATCAAATAATGAACTTTTATTTCAACATCGCCAAATTTTTTTTACTCATTCATTCTTCATGTTGGAGAACATAAAAATTGTTTTAGCTTTTAATCCTATGCCATCCTATAAATGAGAGTGTGAAAGGGGAGAGATTGTTGCTGAGGAATTCGTTGCTGCATCTATGCCACTACCTTTGTACTACTACAGAGCTGTGAAAGGAGAGAGATCATTGCTAAGGAATTCGTTGCTGCATCTATGCAACTACCTTTGTCCTAATACAAAGTTTTCAATACATAAATGGGACTAGGTTACCTGGGATGGAAATGAAAACAATGCAAAAAAAGTGAAAACAATTTTATATCAAAACAAAACAATTATATATGGGAACATGAAACAAATCCACTACTAGATCAAATAAATGTTTTTAGTTCTATATGGGGACATATGCTATCATTTCTATGTGGGAACATGAAGAAGAGCCACTAAGGATGAGTTTTACATACCTCTTCTTGTTTATGTTGTTGGTGCGGATTTAATTATGTCTTTCCTACTTATTACTCCTCTTATAGTCTATGTAGCCATAAATTTATGTATCTTTGTCTTTCTGTTTATGTTGTTGTTGTTTCAATTATGTCTTTCATACTTGTTGGGAATGGGTTCCCCCAACAGTAGTTTTGGGGTTAAAAGCCCATGTTTTGGGACAATTTTGTAATAAAGTCGTAAAGCCTCCACATTTTGTGGCCATGGAGCGCGAAGGTGTCAAGAGTCATAAAGAGTTGCCCGCCCTTATTTTGTAAAGTGTCAAGTCGACTGTAAAGACCTACCCATGGTGTGCGGACAATGGGGTTGTATAAAAAGGAGATAAGTAAGTAAGCTCTAGGAAATTAGAACAATTAAGCATGAAAAGTTTTGGTAGAAAAAGTCTAAAGTGTTTTCGGGTCTTAGCATAGGTAGAGGATCTGCATCTTAGTGCACAGAGACCTAGGGTAGAAGTCTGTAGCTGAGTGTGCAGACCCCTACAACTGTGTACGTAGGGTGGATAGAGTCTGTATTAAAACTAGAAGATATCAATAAAGAGAAGTATTCTGCAATTACTATGTATTTAGTCTTTGTTAATGCATTTGATTATATCATGATCTGGGTTAATTTTAGAGTGTTTATTTGATGTGCAAATGTATGTGATTATATTTGTCAATTGAATGCAAGTAAGAATACCAGTTTATGTGACACTAACTGTAATTAATTCGTAAGATAAGTAAAACACTTGAGATAACTTGGGAACCTATACAATACATTTTCATAGCGGCGTGAAAGTGCCTGCACTGTTGGTTAGGGCTATGCGAAGATCACTTATACACCTTCGCGGAGGAACTAAAGGGCGGGATAGAGGGTAGATCAATTAAACCCTAAGGCTTAGCGACCTGTGCGAAGGCAACAACACGATGCATAAACCGACATCACGACCATCTCAGGGTGCAAAAACTTGGTTTCAACATCCCCCCATACTGCTTTAGGTGAGACTTCCGTTCGCGCTCTGCATGCTAATGCCGAAAGGGCCAATAGAGTAGGGATTTGTTTAGCTGACTAACGTTGAACCCGGGTGAGGGCCCACCAAGCCAATAGAACTTATAAATCCTCTTATAGTCTATGTAGCCAAACATAAAAGAGAGTTTCAATGCTAAGAGAACAATATCTTAGCAAGTATAGAGGTGGGAGAATGTTTCCCGACTTCTCATTCAAATGTAAACGAGAGCACTTCTACTACACGTATGCCCTTTTGTCTCTTGACACTAAATGTTCATTCAATTGTCAACATGAAGATGATAGCTTGAAGAACCTTGAAGAAGAATGTCGAGCTAGGGCAAAGCATTGGAGCTATGAAATCTGAGAAGGCTACAACTAGCGAGGGTGTTAAGAACCTATTTGTTGAGAAGAATGTCGAGTCAGGGCAGAGCATGCGAGCTATGAATTCTAAGAAGGCTACAACATCCCAGGGCAAAGGGTTAAGAACCTAGCTTCTGCATGTGGAAAAGGGTGTTAACGATGTGGGAGAGGGTGTTAATGTGTTGGAGAGTGATGATGGAAGGTGTAAGAAATGCTAGCAGGTGTAAGCTAGTGGTAGCAAATGTAATTTTGGCAATAATTGAAAAATCAATATAAATGTGAACAGTATTTTTTCATACTATCTCATACTATTTGTCTTACTTAAAATGTCATAAGTTAATGTTAAGTTTAAGATAGCATTACTCTTAACTTTGAGACTTTGATTTATGCTTAGTTGGTTTATCCTAACTTTAGTGGATGACTTGCCTACCAAAACTTAGGATATTGTCCCTCACTCTGCAATTAAAGATCAAATATGATACCCCAGTCAAAACACTTACAAATTGTTTTAAAATATTATTAAAATATAAAGTTATTTAAAACTTTGGTTAAATTGCACAGATAAAGATAATTCGAACGGACATTAATACAAGTCAACGCTCTAGCTGGCTATATACCTGCTTGGGCAAGTATAATAATAATAAAATCTAGTAACATGTTCTGCCTGTGTAAGGATTATATTTAACCATAAAATGCAATGAATGTAGTATTATGGTATCTCTATATAACGTAACTTGTTCAATACCCGTGCTTTTATTAGTGTCATCCTTATGTAATCAGTAACATACATTGAAGTTTCGTATTCGCATTAAAAAAACCTATAAAATAAATTAAATATAGAAAAGGCCCTTTCGTTTAAAGAAAAATATAAAAAATGACAGACTCGACATCACCTTTCCCTCTTCGCTCACATGAGCATCAATAGATCTCCATTCCATGGCAGGGATCAAATTCCATGAGTAACCCCGCAAGGCCGAGGTTTTCACACACTCAATTATAGGAATGTTTACTTAATTACGTGGACATGCAATGTCTACATAGTTACATTGATAGCTGTACTTATTTCTTATTCTGAAATAAGGTTGTAGAAGTTTTATTTTTAAATATTAAAAAAATGGTGCAGTTTGATTTGTTTTTTATATTTTAATATTTTTTTAGTTATTTTTACCAAAAAAATTAAGTGTTGTTGGGATTTTTTAGAGTGATGAATTTATTTATGTATTAAAAAAATATATTTTGAATAACAAAAAAAATCTCATTCTTCTTTAAAATTGTATCTTCTAATGAAAAAAACTATTTTTCATTATAAAACTATAGATAATTTCCCATTTTGATAATTTTTCAATTGTTTTTCCACTTTTGATGACATCTCAACTGTTTTTCCTGATTCAAAGTGGCTGGCCTTTTACCTAAGGTTACTGAAGAAGTCACCTCGCCTCTTTGAAGTTGACAGTTGTTGTGTAACCATTATATGTTTTAGAGTAATTGTCAGAATTTATACTTTGGAGTATTTGTTGGAATTTTGCAAATTCCTTTTGGTGAAACTTTAATCATTATTATTTAAAATTGATCTTAACAACCTATATAGATTCAACATTATATAGATTTAACATTCTGGAAAATTATTGTATCATTTGAATTGTAAAGTTCACAACTTAAATTTCTGATTTCTGAAAGGCTCAGATATTTAAAAAGAGATGGGTAAGTGAAGGGAGGACATCCTTCATGGTATATTGTTTTTCAATATTGGGTTATTTTAAGCATTTTCATTAAATTCAAGAGTTTGAATGAAATAGACTACGAAACAGATTGATATTTATCGGAGAAGATTGATATTTATGCAACATAACCACTTACCAGAAAACAATGTTAACATGTTTGTTATTTTTGAATAATGTTTATTATTTTTTGAATAAAGTTTATTGGCCGAAGGCGTCTTATTTCAACCTCACGTGAATGGAGCAGATTGATTTCGGATTGATTTTTTTTTTTTTTTTTTAATTATAAAGGACGGTGGGATTGATTGATTGCTTAGCGAACATCCTTAGTTTGAATGGTAGATTGAATGCTCAGATTGCACCAAGCTTCGATTGCACCACGCACGTTTACACCACCAATAGTAGATCGAGGGCACAGATTGCACGACTTACACCACACCCATATTTAATTTGATAATGATAATTAAATAGAAACGAAACACTTCGTCTATTCAAAGTTTGTGCGTTTCTTATGCATCCTCCAGCATGAGGAAAAATTGGAGACGTGTTACGTGGCATGGTGAATCGCCATGCATTTGGAATTCAAAGAGCTTGATTGAAACGAAGGGAAAGTGATCTCCGCATGTGCAGGATTTTGAATAAGCAAGAAGCGATAAATTGAGTACCGTTTCAGAAGGAAGTTGCAGACATCAAGCAAGGTGAAGAAGACGAAGTGCATTTGCAAGAAGTGGCGGGGCGTCGGCGACAGGACAAAACATTCATACAGTAACCTCAATTGGAACCCTTCATTCAATGATGCATATGATCGTTCTACAGAAATCGGGCCATGAGGCCCTGTCCGTGAAGCTAATCCCAGAGCAAACGAAGCGCCTGAGCGGTTTAAGACTATGTATGTTGCCAAGCCTAGGAGACGATATTTGACGAGTACCCATTATTTGAATCATCAATTGTTGACGACACTGATCGTTGAGAAATTCAGGGATGGCTTCTCGGTGCCATGTGAAGTGGTATTGTTCGATCATTTTCCGTGGACGTTGGGGAACGCCGATCCAGAGACGACCTGGAGCGATTCCAGCTTGGAGGAATTGGCCAATTTCTATGCCTGTAACTAATGGAGAAAATCCCGGTAATTTCTAAATTTCGTTTTCCGTGTATTAGATAGTTGGCGTTTGGAATCAGCTCCATCTTGATTATTGTAGGGTGCGGGTCAAAGACCTCTTTATCCGGTGATCGAGCTTAGAGCCGTGAAGTTTATAAATGCCTTGTAAATTGACAGGATAATTTGGGGTGATAAACATGTTACAAAATGTTGATTCTATTGCTGGTTCCTCTGAGTCTCGTGATGGCAGAGAATAGCTGGGGCGATGAATTTGTTATGAAAATATGACTAATTGGATTCTAGGTCATGCACATTGATTTGGTAAAAAAGGCTTTGGAGAAGTTAATTAGGACCTCCATTGCATATCGGATTGGGAATTCTCTTAAATAATTTACTTGACGGGACATGTTCGAATCAATGAGTTCAATTTGCAGTAACATCTACTATCTACTCTACTTTACAATGATTTAGAGTACCGAATACGTCGATTTGGTGTGATGTTACCGAATACGTCGATTTGGTGTGATGTTTTACCGTTTCTTCTTTTCTATATTTTTTTCAGATAAGTAAGTATTCACAGGGTATTTGGATCAGTGCCCTATCACAGAAAATGTTTTAACAATGCAATCATTCACTGTAAATCTAAAACTCTATAAAACCCAGCATTATAAGTTGATAGCCAAAAGAGTGATTATTCCATTTCTTCTATGCCTTGGGTGGGGCTATGGTAACCTCATTCCTACAGACTTTGGTGGGAATAGACTCGGAAACCGCTACCTCATTGGAAACAGATTGACACTCCTTTGGGTCAGGAAGAAAGAAAAGGTAAGGGTATATTTGGTATATATTCATTATTAGTAAAGATTGATATCTTTTATATATATCCATTATTAGTAAGAGAGTAAAATACGTTGAGACTTTTAAAATTCAAATATCATTTTATCCCGGTTATATAAGATACACGTTATATACATAACTACCATTTAAATACATCAAAAGGTATATATCTTTTAACACGAATTCAAAAGTTAAAATATAAATAAAATTAGAAATTTATATGGTAGAGATTTTATTTTTATTTATAAATAATTAATAATAAAAAATTAAATCATAATATATATTAAAATTTAATTAAATTTAATTCAAATAATTAAAATTATTAAAATTATTTTTTTTCCTCAGATTTTTTATGATTTTTTGAGAGTCAATTGGGTTTCTCTCGAATAGTTTCTATCCCATGTGACTCTCCTAAAACCCTACACATATACTCTTTAAAAAATAAGAATCTAAAAAATTAAATATTTCTAAATACTTTAAATTTCTATCTAAATATGAAATATCCACTGCACCCAAAAACATCCAAGTTGGAATTATTTCAAAACATCCACCATGTAGTATTAATAGAATACATTTATCCCAAAAGTGTATTTTTTCTTTTTCTACAACATTGTTATTTTTGAATAATGACTTCATATGGGTGGAGTGTATGTGAGATAAGCACGGAATAACTTGTTTTAAAGGATTTTTTGTACCCAACACTTAAGACTTCTAAGTAAGTTCATTAGCAGGGAAACACCATTTGTTTTATGAGAGGATCAACATATACCAAAAGATGTATGCAAGCAAACTCTCATCACCACTCTAAACAAAATATTGGAATCATAAAACCTCTAACCATTAGGGTAGCGGAAATTTTAGACCCTAATCACCTAAATATTGAAATGACTTTGTTAAAGACTAAATAAACCCTAACGAACAAAAATGAGTATATATTGTACCATGTTCCCATGGTAAAGAATATATAAGAGAAACATGCATATCCTTTAACATTTGAATTAAAGAACACATGACTGATTTATTAAAAAAAAACCAGAAAATCAGCCCTAGAAAAATATGTCCACACTTCTTCCCACTACATCTACATGGAAGAAGCCAAACTAGTTAAGAAATAGCACCATTATTTAAAAAGGAAAATTAAAAAAGCCATAGAAATAGAAAAAAAAGAAAACAACATGATGGATTAGAACTCAACAACCCATAAAAGCCATCACTGAAAATTATAAAAAACCAATAATTATTCTACCTACAATTCATAATCTTCATCCTATAATAATTACTATTAAGAATATCCAAACCAAGACTCTTAAAAATTTTGCTCTTATAAAATGTTTGTACTCATAACTTATATAAATCAATTTTTTAGATAAATCCATTCTAATACTATGTTATTTTACTTACTTTAAAAATTGCATATATAAATAAATCCAATAATAAATACAATCAAATAAACAAAAAAAATTCATAATTTGATAGATTCAAAATTTAGAAATTCATATTCATGATTTGATAGATTTAAAATTTAGATAAATCTATAATAAAAATATATTATGTTACATACTTCCATAAAACATACATAACATTAATAATAAATAAATCCAAAAAGAAAAATACCTTTAATTTTTTAGATTAATCTATTCCAATACTATGCTATTTTTACGTACCTTGCAAATTGCATTTATAACATTAATAATAAATCCACTGAAATTATACGAAAATCAAAACATTAATAGATTAAAATTTAGATAAATCTACATTGATAATATGTTAACTCACATATTTCCAAATACGTATATAACATTAATAATTTATCCAAAAATAAAATATCTCAAATAATTTGATAATCTTATTTTTTAAAATAAAACTAACAATTTGATTAACTACACACTTCAATTAATAAGTTCATAAAATTTCAATCCATAACAATCTTCAAAGTTAAAACAATTTAATAAACCAATTAGATATTATTTCAAAATAAAAAATCATAGACGACTAATTTATTTAATAAACGCACGTCATGAATTACATATATACACACATGATAACATACATAACATTAATAATAAATCAATCCAAAAGGAAGAATACCTTTAACATTATCACAATCCTATTCAATTAAGAGGTTTGTAAATTTTCAACACATAACAATCCTCATGGTTAAATCAATTCATCTCAAAATTCAGTAGATTAATTTTTTTAGATTAATCTATTCCATACTATGCTATTTTTACATATCTTGCAAATTGCATTTATAACATTAATAATAAATCCACTGAAACTATACCAAAAACCAAGCATTAATAGATTAAAATTTAGATAAATCTACACTAATAATATGTTAACTCACATATTTCCAAATACATATATAACATTAATAATAAATCAAAAATAAAATACCTCTAACAACTTGATAATCCTATTTTTAAAATAAAACTAATAATTTGATTAACTACACAATTCAATTAATAGGTTCATAAAATTTCAACCCATAACAATCTTCAAGGTTAAAACAATTTAATAAACCAATTTAATACTATTTCAAAATAAAAATCATAGCCGACTAATTTATTTAACAAATGCACATGTCATTAATTACATATAAACACCTATAATAATTAGCTCTATGACATATCATCGATCTTCTCATAAAACAAATGGTTTCCCCTAATCATGGACTTAGAAATATGAAACATTGGGTTCAAAAAACTCTCCTCTCATAAAACAAATGGTAAATGGTTTCCCTAATCATGGACTTAGAAATATGAAACATTGGGTTCAAAAAACTCTCCGAAATAAGATAATCCTCACTTATCTCAAACTTTGTTATTAATTAAATAATTCATTTTTATTTCATCAATTATTAATAAATTATTAAATAGATAAATAAATAATTATTATTAATTAATTAATTCATAATTAATTAATAAATAATAATAATAATTAATTAGTTATTATTATTATTATTATTTATTACTAGTATATTATTATATAAATATTGTTTTTACTTATTTATTAGTATAAATATTTTTGTGTGATTCATAATTTATAACAAACAAATTTTTGGATGAAATCACATAAAAAAATTATTATGTCTATGTGTTTCAAATAAGTGGTTCGAAGTGCTTTTGAATAAAAAACTTTTATGTGATTTTATTCGTGAGAAATTTTTTTATAAAGTATAAATATTTTAATTTTCTATAATTAATATTAATTAATTAAACTCAATGATTTATATTTAACTCAAGGACTAATACTAAAAACCCTATGAATAACATTATACCATACAAATATGAACCGTTAGATAAATAAACCCAAGGGATTGATATTATAAACCCAAAGAAATAATATTAAACCAAATGGATCAATAATATAAACTCAATGTATATAAACCCTAAGATAAATATTATAAACCCTAAAACAATCCTTGTTGACCATGATTGATTTTCATATTGATAAAATCTTTGTAACAATGCGGCATTAGATCATGGTTGACCATGATTGATTTCCATATGGAGAGCATATTTGTAACGATGCAACATCAGAACTTGGTTGATTTTCATATTAAGAAAATATTTGTCACAGTGTGACGTTGAACCATGGTTGACCATGATTATAAACCCAATGGATTCATATTAAACCCAAAGATTAATATTATAAACCCTATGAATAATATTATGTTGTTGAAATATGAACCCGTAGATTAATAAACCTAAGAGATTGATATTATAAAATGAAGGTATATAAACCCTAAGATAAATGTTATAAACCCTAAAATAAATGTGTTTTACCATGATTGATTTTCATATTGAGACAACTTTTGTCACAATGCGACATTTGACCATGGTCAACCATCGTTTATTTTTATATTGAGGCAACCTTTGTCATAATGTGACATTCGACCATGGTTTTGCATAGTTGACCATGATTATAAAGCCAATGGATTTATATTAAATGCTAGGATTAGTATTATAAGCCTTATGAATAATATTATGGCCTAGGGATATGAACCCTTACATTGATAAACCTAAGGGATTGATATTATAAACACAAGAGATTAATTTGAAAACCCCAATGTATTATAAACACAAAGGAATAATATTAAACCGAGTGGATTAATATTATAAACCCAAAGTATATAAACCTTAAATACTTGGGGTTATAAATCCTTGGGTTCAATATAAATCCCTTCGATTTAGAATGATGGTCAACCATGATCCAACGTCGCATTGTGACAAAGATTTTCTCAATATGAAAATCAACGATGGTCCAACATCTAAATGTGACCAAGATTGTCTCGATATGAAAATCAATCACGCTGAACCATGATCAACCATGGTCCAACCTCGTTTTATGACAAATATTTTCTCAGTGTAAAAATGAACCATGTTCAATCACAATCAACTATGTTTGTTTTAGGGTTTATAATTGTTATCTCAGGGTTTATATGCCTTGTGTTTATAATATTAATCTCTTGGATTTAATATTATTCCCTTCTGTTGATAATACCTTTAGCTTTTAGAATTAATCCCTTGGGCTTATTATTCCCTTGAGTTTATAATATCAACCCCTTTGGTTTATTAATCTAAGGGTTCATATTCCTAGGGTATAATATTATTCATAGGGTTTATAATATTAATCCTAGGGTTTAATATAAATTCATTACATTTACAACCATGTTCAACCATAGTCGATGATGGTCCAATGTCACATTGTGCCAAAGATTGACTCAATATGAAAATCAACCATGGTCCAATGCCGCATCGTGACAAAGATTGTCTTAGTGTGAAAATGAACGATGGTAAACCATGTTTATTTTAGGGTTTATAATATTTATCCCTTGGGTTTAATATTATTCCCTTGAGTTTTTAGAATTAATTCCTTGAGTTTTTAGTATTAATCCGTTGGGTTTATTAATATAAGGGTTCATATTCCTAGAGTATAATATTATTCATATGTTTTAAAATTGATATTTGGGTTTAATATAAATCCATTGGGTTTATAATCATGGTAAACCATGGTCCAATGTCACATTGTGACAAAAAATTTCTAAATATGAAAACCAACCATTGTTGCATTGTGACAATGATTGCCACAATATGAAAATCGACCATGGTCAACCATATTCCAATGTCACATCGTGTCAAAGATTGTCTCAATATGTAAATAAGCCATGGTCAGATTGTGACAAATATTTTCTCTTGGTCCAACATCACATTGTGATGACCATGGCCATCCATGGTCAACTATGGTCCAACGCCACATTGTGACAAATATTGTCTCAATATGAAAATGAACCATGGTCAACCATTTTCCAACGTAGAATTATGCAAAATGTTGTCTCAATATGGAAATCAATCATGGTCAACCATATTCAAACATCACATTGTGACAAATTTTGTGTCAATGTGAAAATGAACCATGGTCAACCATATTTATTTTAGGATTTATAATATTTATATTAAGGTTTATATACCTTGGTTTTATAATGTTAATCCCTTGGGTTTAATATTATTCCCATCGGTTTATAATCCCTTTGGTGTTTAGTATTAATCCCTTGAGTTTATTATTCCCTTGGGATCATAATATTTATCTTAGGGTTTATATACCTTGGGTTTATAATATTAGTCCCTTCGGTTTAATATTATTCTCTTGGATTTATAATACCTCGGGGTTTTAGAATTAATTCCTTGGATTTATAATATCAATCCATTGGGTTGATCAATGTAAGGGTTCATATTCCTAGGGTATATTTATTATTTATTAATATAGATATTGTTAATTAGTTAAATAAATCATTTTTATTTCATCCATTATTAATTATTTAATTAAATAATTAATTAAGTCATTATTAATAATTCATTCATAAATAAATAATTAATAAATATTGATTATTATTATTATTTATTATTATTGTTTTATTAATATAAATATTGTTTTTATTTATTTATTAATATAATTTTTTCCTTTCTATAATTTTTATTAATTAAACTCAAATATTTATATTTAATCCAAGGAATAATATTAAAAATCCTATGACTAACATTATACCTTATGAATATGAACCCTTAGATTAATAAACCAAAGGGATTGATATTATAAACCCAAGGGATAGATATTATAAACCCATACTAAAAACCCAAGGGATTATAAACCCAAGGAAATAATATTAAACGTAAGAGATAAATATTATAAAATTAAGGTATATAAATCGTAAGATAAATATTATAGACCCTAAAACAATCGTGGTTGATCATGGTTGATTTTCATATTGACACAATCTTTGTCACAATGCGACGTTCGACCATGGTTGACCATGATTGATTTTCATATGGAGACAATCTTTGTAACGATGCGATGTTGGACCATGATTGATTAGAGAAAACCATTGTCACAATGTGATGTTCAACCATGGTTGACCATGATTATAAACCCAATGGATTTATATTAAACCCAAAGATTAATGTTATTAACCATATGAATAATATTACATGCTAGGTATATGAAAATTACATTAAGAAACACAAGGGAAATTGATATTATAAACCCAAGGGAATGATAAACCCAAGGGATTAATACTAAAAACCGAAGAAATTAATATTATAAACCCACAGTATAGAAACCCTAACATAAATATTATAAACCCTAAGATAAACATGGTTGATTTTCATATTAAGACAATCTTTTTCAAAATGCAACATTTGACCATGGTTAAGCATGGTTGGTTTTCATATTGAGACAATCTTTGTCTCAATGTAACATTAGACAATAGTTTGGCATGGCTGATCATGATTATAAACCTAAGGGATTTATATTAAACCCTATTATTAATATTACAAATATTATGAATAATATTATACCCTAGGAATATAAACCCTTACATTGATAAATGTAAGCTATTGATATTACAAACCCAACGGATTAATTCTAAAACCTCAAGGTATAATAAACCTAAGAGAATAATATTAAACCTAAGGAATTAATATTATAAAACCCAAGATATATAAACCATAAATCCTTGCATTTATAAATCCTTGTGTTTAATATAAATCCCACAGGATTATAATCATGGTCAACCATGGTCCAACGTCACATTGTGACAAAGATTTTCTCAATATTAAAATCAACCATAGTCCAACGTCGCAATGTGACAAATATTGTCTCGATATGAAAAGCAATCATGCTAAACCATGATCAACCATGGTCCAACATTGCTTTGTGACAAAGATTGTCTCAATATGAAAATGAACCATGGTCAATCATAGTCAACCATATTTATTTAAGGGTTTATAATATTTATCTTAGTGTTTATATACCTTTCATTTATAATATTAATTACTTGGGTTTAATATTATTCTGCTGGGCTTATAATATGATTCCCTTGGGTTTATTAATCTAAGGGTTCATATTCCTAGGATACAATATTATTCATAGAGTTTATAATATTAATGCTAGGGTTTCATATAAATACATTGTGTTTATAATAATGTTCAACCATGGTCAACAATGATCCAATGTCACACTGTGCCAAATATTTTCTCAACATGAAAATCAACCATCATCAACCAAGGTCCAATGTCGGATTGTGACAAAGATTGTCTAAGTATGAAAATCGATGATGGTAAACCATGGTCAACCATGGTCAACCATGTTTATTTTAGAATTTATAATATTTATATTAGGGTTTGTATACCTTGATTTTATAATATTTATCCCTTGGGTTTATAATCCCTTAGATTTTAGGCGTTAATCCCTCGGGTTATTAATCTAAATGTTCATATTGATAGCGTATAATATTATTCATAATGTTTGTAATATCAAAATTTGGTTTAATATGAATCCACTAGGTTTATAATCATGGTCAACCATGGTCCAATGTCAAATTGTGACAAAAAATTTATCAAGATGAAAATAAACCAATGCCACATCCTAACAAGGATTGTCTCAACATGAAAATCAAGCATGGTCAACCATGTTACAATGCCGCATTATGTCAAAGATTGTCTCAATATGTGAATTAACTGTTTTCAATCATGGTCAACCATGGCCAACCATTGTCCAACGTTGCAATATGCCAAAGGTTGTCTCAATATGAAAATCAATCTTTGTTAAACATAGTCCAACATCGCATTGTGACAAAGATTGCGTCAATATGAAAATCAACCATGGTCAAAACATTGTCAACCATATTTATTTTAGGTTTTATAATATCTATCTTAGGATTTTTATACCTTAAATTTATAATATTTATCCTTTCGGTTTAATATTATTCCCTTGGATTTATGATCCCTTGGTTTTTTAGTATAATCCATTGGGTTTATTAATCTAAGGGTTCATATTCCTAGGGCATAATACTATTCACATGTTTTATAATATTAATCCTTGAGTTTAATATAAATCCATTGGTTTTATAAACATAGCCAACCATGGTCCAACGTCACATTGTGACAAATATTTTCTCAATATGAAAACCAACCAATGTCAGATTTTCTCAATATTATTCCCATGGGTTTTTAGTATTAATCCCTTTGGTTTATTATTCCCTTCGGTTTATAATATCAATCCCCTGGGTTTGTTAATCTAAGGGTTCGTATTCCTAGGGTATAATATTATTCATAGGGTTTCTAATATTAATCTCTAGGATTAATATAAATCCAATGGGTTTATAATCATTGTCAACCATGGTTGATGTCACTTTATGATAAATATTTTCTCAATATGCAAATCAACAATGGTCCAACATCACATTGTTACAAAGATTGTCTCCATATGAAAATCAATCATGGTCAACCATGGTCCAACATCACATTGTGATAAAGATTGTCTCAATATGAAAATCAACCATAACCAACCATGGTTGTTTTAGGGTTTATAATATTTATCTTAGGGTTTAAATACCTTGAGTTTATAATATTGATCCCTTGGGTTTGATATCATTTCATTAGATTTATAATCCCTTGGGTTTTTATTATAAATCCCTTGGTTTTGTTATTTCCTTTATTTTATAATATCAATCCCTTGAGTTTAAATCTAAGGGTTAATATTCGTAGGATATAATGTTATATAAGGTTTTTAATATTAGTGCTTGGGTTAAATATAAATCCTTAAGTTTAAGTAATTCATAATAATTAATATAAATTATATAAAAAAAATATCTATATTAATAAAATAATATTAATAATTAATTGTTATTATTATTATTATTTTGTGTAAATTTGATAGTACTTCCTTTTCCTATTAATTATATATAGGGAGTAACAAAAAATATGTCTAGTGGCCTCAACTTGCGTGAGGGAAACTAGGTTGATTTTCCATTGATCAACATCATATGTCGTCCAAAAACTAAACAGTTTGAGAATATCCATCCATGCTAAATATACTATTGTATCTATTGTATGCTTAATCCTTCAACTTTTAAAGTAAATGCTATCCGACATAAAACCAAAAAAATTCTTTTTTCTACTCTAAGTCAGTCATCAGATGGCTCAAAAGGGGTCGGGTCCTTTGCACTCGACCAAGCCACTTCATTTTGTAGCAAGGTTTGAATTTGTTTTTCAATTTGGAAAAAATGGGCATTCTGATGCTATTGTTGTACCTGCACTGTATGAATCTCCTTTTCGATGTCCTTTAGGCTTTGCTCCTCTTCACGAGGTTGCATTGGTTCTTCGTGGTCCATGTTTGTTGTCATGGGCCTGGCCAACAGGTTCTTCATGACCCTGTACACCTAGTCTGTCTGTCTAAACAATGTTTGTAGACCTTTGGTGTGCCCCAAATATATGAGCATGGGATCCTATTCCTTCCTTGGAAGCACTTTTGTCGCAGTCTTTGCATTTAGCTCTGCCTCCCATGTTGAAATTATGGCTTTAACCTGTGCTAGAGTTCCTCCATGGTATGCATGCATTAGGTTTTGCATGCTTTCGTCTCCAGTTTTCATGCCCCCTTTTCACTGGGTCTTGCTCATCGAAGCCATCGACACCTTCATTTTTTGTTCTGTCTGTTTACGGACCTGATGACCCACTTTTCTTGCCGGCCTCACTTTCTCCTTCATCATTTTGTTTTCCTTGTGAAATTCTTCTGACATCCATCCCTCCCTCATTCTTTCCTACTCCTTTACAGAGTTACGAATTCAAACTTGCAGGAGATGACCCGAGTACCCCCCAGTCCCTTCCCATCTTTCCTTCATCCTCACTATGCGCAACAGTAAGAGTTTCTCTTACCTCCACCACTTAATTCTCCCCATGGAGAAGTCAGCAACCAGGATCTAGGCCGAGGTCCAATGACACTCGAGTTTGCTGACAGGAAATGTTTGGGGAAAGCAAAACAAGAAATGCAGAAGTTTGGCTCCGTTCTAGCAAAAAATGCAAGCCCACTAGAGTTCGGATGCCCCGACTCCTCCCTCATACTCCTGAGGATATTGACGCTACCCTGCAATCTGACTGGAACACGAATGAATGAGAGATATGTTAAGAGCATAACCAAAGATCCCCCCCCCCCAAATTAGTCATATAGGCCTTTACCCAACCATACTGCCCTTTCTACCAGATTGTATTTTCCATGGTAGAATTACCATCCACAATGGGGTTCCAATCCCCCAACTCCCTGTTGATGCCCGACTACTTCTCCGGATTACCCGGGAGCCATGCTGAGACCAGCTAGTCTAGCTTTCCAAAATTAAGGTTCCCCAACACCCCTTTCCTACCCCCTTGGGTTTTCTTCTCTCTCACTAACTAGACTAACCAGACTAAGCATATCTTCCACTTCCCATACCCCCCTCACACCCCTCGCTAGTTCTGGAGACTACTAGACCACTGCAGGCTCTTAGGGGAGCCTCGACCCCTTCTATATCCCAATCTGCAGGTTTTCACAATGGCCATTGCCAATTTCATTACCCAGGAGCTGAGAGTCCCTCCTTACCCTCCATGGATCCCCTTATTCCCTTGCAACCTGCCATATATTACAACAAATAAAAAACTAGACATTAACAGTGGAAGACTGAAGCAGAATTCGCACAGCCTTCCATATGTTGTAGCAAAATAAAAAACCAAACATCAACAACAGAAGATTGAACCAGAATTCTCTCGAAACATTTAAAACCACCACCATTTGATGCCAGACCAACCTCCATTCTTACAACATTGATTCCATATCTAGACTTAGCTAGGTATGAATTACATACCGGTCTCCTTCCAAGTCGTTGAAGGGGATTTCCAGGTGCAAACAACAGTCCCTTCTCCCATAGAACTAGTTCTCGTCGCAGCTTCCAGTCTCATCACCTCCCGCCTGTTTACTCCAAAAACCTTGCATACATGAACTAACTGCCCTCACCACCTTTATGCCTTGAAAACTTACCAACCTACCCTTTTGTTTTCTTGAGGCTGCCTCCACTTGCCTATCTCTTCCGGTACCTCCTACCACGGTCGTGTGGGGTCCTTGGGTGGGCTGCTCATGTACCCTGTCCATTTGTGCTTCTCCCATGTCAATGACCCAATTCCAGATGCCCTCTCCCATCACACCCAAATCAAGAGATTTAATATTATTATTATTATTTAATTGATTATGAATTAATTAATTATTAATAAAATGAATTAATTACTTAATAAATAAATAAATTGTTAAAACAATTATATTATAAAAATGAATTAACAAAACAATTAACAATATTTATATTAATAAAATAATATTAATAAGTAATAATAATCAACATAATATTCAACCACATTTACTATTGTGATTGTGTACGTGATTGATATAGTATTTCGACATATATCAATCATATTTATGATAAAAATTTAACTTCAAAATATTTTAATAATAATCCTAAATTTGAAATTAAACTTAACTTCAAATCGTAATCTTAATTATTTTAAGACAATTTAACAATTTCATATTTCATTAAATAAAGGCATAGCTTTTATAACGTAACTTTTATAAAATGCAACACAACGGAAAAACAATGTTAGAGTGGTTCTCCTTGGGTTATGAAACTTATTCTTAGGTTATTCGTGTGGTGTTTCTTTTATGGAATGTATTAGTACAATGCTCTTACACGTGGGCTGAACATCTGAAAAATTGAATAATGCATTAAGTATATTTTTTCTTTTAAGGTTTTTTAAAATTGAATAATACTTTAATTAATTAATTATATAGATACAATTACAATTTTTTTACATTTCATTCAAAATTGGATAATTTAGTAATTCTTTTTTATTAATTTTTAAAATTAAATATTACAATAAATATGTTTTTCTTTTAATATTTCTATTCTAATTAATGTTTCCACTTTTTCATCAACACGCGTTAGTTTACTCTTACATTCCCTTTCCATTTCATTCAAAATTGGACAATGTATTAAATTTGTTTTTTCATTTATTACTTTTTAAAATTGAATAATACATTAAATATGCGTTTCTTTTAATATTTACATTTTAATGAATGTGTCCACTTTTTCATCAACACGTATTAGTTTATTCTTACATTCTTTTTCAAATTCAAATTTCACCTTTATTTGTTGTGCCTCTATTTTGGACTCTCTTTCTTGCACCTCTGTTAATAGTGGAGATGTTTTGGACTTTGTTTGTTTATTGTTACTTTGTTTATTCAATATCTATTTTTGTTTATTGTCCATTTATTTTGGACTCTGTTATAAACTTAAAGGTCTCAAAAAAAAATTAACATTACTTATGCAGAGATAAATGGAAATTATTGAATAAATATGTACATTTTAATTTAATAACTGTATGCAGTTTATCGTTTACATTTTTCCTCTTCTTCATCATTTCAATGCTTGCTGTGTTTTCTTGGCTGTGACCCAATTACATCTTTTGAAAAAAATTAGGAAATGGGAATTCTAAATTAAGAACAGATATATGGCAATAGAGTATGTTGATGACCTTATTACTTAGAAATAATGTTTTTATATATTTTTATTCTGAGTTTGAGATTTGTATTAGTTAATTGAGAGGTTTTCTCAATTCTTATTTTTAAAATTAAAAATAATTCCATCTACATTTAACAATATAATTATATTGTAAACAAATGAAAATATAATTTTCATTTCTATTCTGCTTCTCATAACTACTCTTCCCATTTTGAATTTGGTATCAAAACTCATATGGACCTGACTACCTCCAGGAAAGGCCCAAGAAAATATGAGAGCTGTGATAGTTGCTTCCCGGTATGAGAGCTGCGATAGTTGATTCCCGGTGTGTTTTTTTTTACTCCTTAATCGACAGACAATGGATTTACAACTGTAGAGGAATTCGAATCTTGGACCTGTTAATTGTTTTTAAGCAAGGCGTCGAGGGATCAAGGAGAGGTGCAATAGAGTCGAGGACACGATTTCTTGTATCACGTTTGTGCAACGCCACTTTGGGTATCCAATCCGATCTAACGAAGAACACAATGATTTCGAGGACGAGTCAAAAGTAACTGCTGTAGGCAATGATTTCTGCTTTTGACATGTGGATTTGCTCACCGATGAAGTCGTCCGCTGATACTATATACTCCAGCGAAGTATGCGCTGACTTCCGCACCAAGAGCCTGCGTTGAACTATGCGGATTTGTGGTGTGCAGAAGCAGGGTTTTCCATTGTGTATTGGGGTAACAGATTTGTTACCAAACCTCACAGCACAGCTCTCGTGCGCTCATCTTCGAGACCCGTCTGGTACTTAGAGGGTTGTTCGATCCCTTATGGTGAAAGGGTTGTTCAATCATCTTAGTATCAGTGGAAGGTGCACTGAAAATGTTGGAAATGCCACTGTAGCTCTGTCTCAGTCGACGGATGCGAGTCCTACTACCATGGAAAGATTTTGCCAAGACTGGATTGTCTTACCCATGATGGCGTTAACTTCATCAGTGGCGAGGAGATGCGGTTTGATTCCGTTATTTTAAGACACGCAGTTTGATGCTTTAGGAGTTGTAATTCTGTCAGGATCCCCTATTACACAGGCTTAACCATTTCATGCTCAAATGCAATTCTCTACCAAGGCGAAAATCATGTGTATCTTGGCAACGCTAAGGAAAATCCCACATCCAAAATCCACTTGGATGACTGCGTGAAGAAACAGCCAATGGACTTTTGTAGCTCTATAGTAACTGGATTGGACTTCGTCTTGGAATGATCAACGTCATCATGTGATATTGCAACGTGCATGGGCAAGTCAATGTTGTAATAATTCTAAAATTTATCTTTTGTGATGAAGTATGTTATATTTATATTTGTTTGTAAAGGTATATGGCAAGAACCAATTATTGAACAGAGAAAGGTATACGACAAAGAACCAGTTACTGAACAGAGAAACTTAGTGCAACTTAATGGTTTTTGAGGTTTTGGGTGTTCAGAGAACATATGTCACAGGTTATCAATGTGTATGTCACAAGGTCAGTCGTATGGTTGATTGTTATAAGTTAATATATAGAAACCTTACTTATATAACTAGAAGTATGTATTTCGATGTATATTACTTGGATGGAAGCATGTCCATAGAGATATTCAGTATCTAGGTTATTTTTCAGGGTAGTCAAGAAATGTCAATTGCATAAAGTTTATCAATGATGGTCAGAGGCAATTATGTTTGAAATGGAGGCAGCTCAAAGATGTGGTGGTGAAGAAAGAGTGGTGTTAGGAAGGTTCGAGAGGATATGTGAGTGCTAATGAAGTTGAGTGAGACATAAATTATTCTTCTTGTTGTAATGTGTGTTTTCAATGTTTGCCATGTAAGCATTAAGGGAGGGACTTGGAAATAATGCTTCTATGGCTTCCATGCTGAATTTGGAATTCTTTTGAGATTTTTAGAAGCTAGTTGAGAGATTTTCTCAACTCTTATCTCTAAGGTTAGAAGTAGTTGGATCTAAATTCAAACTATATAATTGTATTGTAAATGAATGAAACAACACAATATAAAATATAATTTTCTTTTGTATTTCAGTGTATCATCGCTGCTCTTCCAATTTTTAATTCTTATTTCATGCATAGGTTGAAAAGTCAAGTGGAATGCTCACAACCCCTCATTTGTTGGGTTAACTGGATTGTGAGAGGGTTAGAATGATCATAGATTCTCATTTTCTTTAGGTTATATGGTATACTTCACTAGGTTATTTAGGTTCCACATTTTACCTTAAGGTGTCATTTCCCATGAGTGTTTTTGGTGAGATAGCCCATCTTTGTTATGCATGATTTTTTTTAGCCATAATTTTATTTTGCTTTAATTGCATATTCATATATATATATATATATATATATGAAGGATTGAGAAAATGAATCACGCTAACAAGATTTTTAACTATGCACATTTTATAATGGCAGTTCTTAATTTGTACATAAGGTTTCATTAGAATAGCAGAGGTCAATATCATGGCTTATCAATACCACATGCCAAAAAACAAAAACTCATTTCATATGACACTTGTTTATGGGATACTTTGTTTAATTGATGAATTTAATTAAAGGGGCAAAAAATGCATAAACAATTTAGAAATAAATCTCATTCTTTGATTTTTTTATACTACTAATAATATTTTAGAATTTTATATAGAAGTTGGATCCCTACCATCCACCTAATAATTATTTATATTTAAATTAAAATTCTCCAAACTCTATTTCAAAATAGATATTATTATATACATAATTAATTGATATTGGTACGTTAGTTAATATTCTTCACTAATATTTAATTAACATATATTATTTATATTCCTTACAAATATATGCATGATGTATATTGTGATAAAATGTACACATTTTATGATTCATGTATGATGTACTTTAATGTCTTTAAAATAAGTATTAAACCTCATTTCCAAAGTTGAAATTGATTTTCTATGAATTCTCTTAATGCAAATACAAATTATCATTTGTAGAATTTGAACTTATCTACTATGAGTGTTGATTAATATATTAAGAAGTTTATATATATGTATGAATACATTAATATAATAAATAGAAAAAGGTCAAACATAGTTAACATTTGACAAGCTTCTAATTATCTTAGTGAGAAATTGAGCATATGTACTTTTAAATTATCAATTTGATGTTTATTTGGAGCTTGCTAAGTACCATGCACAATATATATTAGTGTCATATATTATGTGTCATGAAGTTGATATAATATGATGGTTTTTGTAGCACAAGATAAAGATTCTCTCACATGTCATTAGTTTGAATAAACACACAAGACTTGCAAGAAAGTAAATAATAGGGAAAAGTGAATCCTAGTTAAGGAAAGTAAACACACTTGTAGAAAAGTAAATACACTAACCACTAAATGTGGCATGTTTAATTGTAATGATATTCTTGGTTTGTTGTAACAAAGATGGAATGTCATGTGCCTAATATGTAATGAATGACAAGGAGACAACCAAAAGAAATATGTAAACATCATTCAACTCTCCATTGTAAATTATTATTGAAAACGAAGTAAAAGTAAGCTATAGGCAAGTTGGAGCAACAAGAGTTGTTGTAACAACGAAAATGTCTAAAAACACACAAATCTATTAGTTAATGGTTAACCCTAGAAGTAGTTCTTGACTTATGTAACCTATAGTTGCAACAAGTAGCGAGTAATGTGATTATAACATAAATAAATGTTGAAATTGCAATAGAAGGAAATTGATGAAGTTGCAACAAAAGGCAAATATGTAGTTGAATCAAAATGAAACTAACAGAATTGTAGCAAGAATTAAATTAATGGACTTGTAGTAATATAAAATAATTTTAAATCAATAGAACTATAAACACTAATCCTCCTACTAACACTACTTGGTAGTACCAAGCTAAGGAGGGGGCTCTACTTCCTTAGATGAGTTACTCTAAAATATTCAATCACAAAATCACATGATTGGAGTTGAGCGATTGAAACAAAGGAGTCTTTCTATTACGAAAAGAGAAAAATTATACAATAGCCAATAATAATTCTTTCATGTCTTTCCACTCTCTTGCATATCGAAGTAAGATAGGTATCTACACAATAAATTCAAAATATAAATTAAGTGAATGATCAAGTGATCCTCTTGAGAGAATCAGACAACTTACCCTATTCTAAAAACCTATTTAGAAATTGGTATGATTTGAGCAAAAGTTGACTCAAATCAGTTGGATGTCACTAGTAGCTAAATTTTCCTTCTTAATTGATCACCCACTTGTCTCTATTACTTTCCATCATGAGAGACTCATGTTGGGCATACAACTAGAGTGTTGAATTATAGTAATGGGCACAAAGTCAAGGCATTTGTGAGTTGTAACAGTGTTGTTGGTCCTTGATGAGTTCCAGCTTTCCCTTAGAGACAACATCGAATTTGTAGTGATGTTGAGGAATTTTCGCACCTCTACCTCAACTAGTAGCACCCATTATGGAGTTGCAACTACTCCTGCAACAATTTGGAGGAGTTGTAACACTTGTGTATTTGCAGGATACACTCATTCTGTAGTTGCAATGAGTGTTGCAACAACATAGAGGAGTTGCAATCATTTCCTTTTGCTCCTATTTAAAAATGTTAATATGAAATATGACACTTTCACAACTTAATACCCAAGAATAAGTGTAAAAGTTGTGAAAAAGAGATTATTCATACCTACATCATGAATATGGTAATAATAGATGAAAAATGCATAAGGAAGGAATGGAAAGTGCAAGAATCACATCAAATAGATTTCATGTGGGTGTTAATAATGTTTCAATTTGGACATAATTCATCTCCCCAACCAAAAATATTGCATTTACCTTATGCAACTAACAATAAATGAGAGTTAGAGAGAACAAGGTTCCCACAACGGTTGTTGAGGTTTAAATCTACCAATCCCAATTTGTCTAGAAGGAAATATCCTCCTTTTCCTTATATGGATTTCCAACAGACAACTTCCTTTTTCATGTATGGCTTTCCAATAGAAAACTTGTTTTTTCGTGTATGGCTTTCCAAAATACAACTTCTTTTTTCTTGGCCAACTTATATTGAGAAATTACCTAGGCATACTTGTAAGCTTCCAATCCTTCATTGCCTCACGGGGTTTTTGGTGAATGAGTGAGCCTTCCATGGTTCCTATAAATTCCACCCTTTGAGGAAAGCTACAATAAAAATTAAATATTTGGTAAACACACACACACACACACACACATCAAAAGTACTAGAAAATGATCCCAAATATCCAAACAAATAACACATTCACTAGTGCTAACTTGCTGAACTTCACCCTTTCTCTATAATGCCATGGGTAATTGAATAATAATCCAACTATTTCCTTAATTGATCAATGTGATACACATGATTAATACTTTTCACCATCATTTCTTACTAATTTTCTAGCTCTTAACGATATAAAACTCGAGGTGCATACTATCTATTACCAATTTGCAAATATGATAGATTGAAGGTTTGACAATTTTATGTGATCGACGGTCATTAGTTGTTTAAGTATGTTAAAGTGTTATTTTTAGTTCGACCCCTTTCATCTAAATTTCCCAAACCACTTTACATCCATGTCTCCAATATCAAATTATTTTGGGAGTTTTGTCCCATATGTAAAATCACCTCCTATTTTATTAGGTGAATTTTGAGGTTAAAATGGGTCTCCTAAGGAAAATATTAAAATGTGTTATAAATTTTTTAAGGGAAGGAAAGAAAAATATATTTGTAATTTTAGTTTTCTGTTATATCCTTATTAGGTTTACTCACATGTCAAGTATGGCACCTATTGGATGAAAAATCAAATTCTACATCCAACAAGTACCGACTACACATACTTTTGAATAGATTCATATTTTTATTTTTTTGGTGTGTGTCATAGCTTAAAATTTGACCCAATTAGGTTCATTAGATAAGAACATCATATTGGAAATTGGAGTGCATAAATTGGTCCATGGAGACTTCATAGAAACTAATGTTTTGTACCTTCAATACTCGAACACTATCATATAATGTTGTTATGCCTAATAATGCTCTAGATGACTTGAAATGGAGTATTGAAGGGCTCAACAACTTTGTAATTACTCTACCAAATAGTGTAGAAGCAACATGTGAGAAGATAATAGAAAACATGGTCAAAGATGATCACTTTTTGAGGATAACGATGAAAACACCATACCAAACATGGTCAACAAAATGTCTAGGTGTAATGTGATCACTCGTCCAAGCTACCTATAAAATTAATGCCTTCCATAGTGTTGGGTCATAATAATTTAATGGTTTTGACAGTTTGTTACCTCATTTTTCACTCATTTTCCACTAATCCTTACATCACTACACTACTATTTTGAAGTAAATAGCCATTAGAGCTACATATACAAGAAATAATGTAAAGATGTAGTTTTATCTTAATTTTATATGTTTTTCTCTGTACATATGACTTAATTTGCATGAGTTACAAAATTTGACACATTCCACAGCCTCACTAATATTTTTCATTTGAATCGAAGGTTTGAATATATCCCATGGAAGACAAATCAACCAAAGCACATGAGAAGATTCGAAATGGTGATTAAATGTTTTACGCCTATAGGCTGATCACAACTTCAAAGTCAAATCTTTGGTTAAAATATGACATGGCACATTCAAAATACATTGCATCAAAACATAGTATAGAGCGAGCGCAATTCCACATCATGTGATTCAGAGTTCTCTTAGAAATCAAAGACAAAGATGTCAATTCATAGCTCTAGCTTCTAGCAATCAATTTCTCAAGGTTTTTATTTTCAAACAATATAAAATTCTTCATTGAGAAGTTAAACCATCTGCTCAAGTGTTTTTATTGTCTTTTAAGTTAAGTTATTTTGATTTTACACGCACTACTCTATTACAATTCTCTATTATGGTTACACCTTCATAAAAAAAAATCCATGTTTGATTAACATATTCTTTTAGTTTCTATATCTCATGTGCCTTAGGAGTCCCCCTGTTGAGTACGAGTGTAGATTAGTTTATTTACATTTTCCTTTTGCGATATTTCTTTCAATAGTTTGTTTAATGCTCTGATGTGTTCTTTTAATTTTCACATTGTCCTTTAAACATTGCCCTCTCCCCCCCCCCCGGGAAAAATCATGATTCTATTCATTAAAAATGATCAAAATTATATGTTGTCGATGCTAAAGAGCATACAAAATAATAGCAGGTTTTGATATCTTAGAATCCATAAAATATTAATCTATTCTTTCCTACATTTTTTTTTTTTTTCATTTTTTACCAACACCGGTGTTGGGAGTCGGTGTTCCAATACACATTTGATTCTCATTGGTAATAGCTTGACCTTATTTGTCTGAATCAGATCCCTCTAAACCATGTATTCATTTGCTACCACTTATTTCTTTTCCTGTTGTGTGTTGCTCATACTGCTACGAAGAGTTGTTGATCCTCTGTGTTAATGTTGAGTTGTGCTCTATATTTTCCTTTTGTGGGTTGTTCTTTATTGTCTGTATTGTTTTCTCTTGTCTATTATTCATCTTCTTCTTCTTCTATGATCTCGGTGCATTTCCAACCTTTTGGATTTTGGGATTTCTTCTTATTTCTTTTGGGATCTTTTTTAGCTTTTGGGAATGTACTATGAAGATGACCTGTTTGTTGACAGCTATGACAACATAATTCCATATTTTCATAATCAAGTGGCTGAGACCACTGAATATTGTTGTGGACCAGAATTATGCGGTCAAGTAAAACTTGACTCAGATATACTTCAACACATATTCAGGCAAAAATAAATATGCCTCTTAGTACTCTATCTGCGTCAATCTTGAGGAAATTGGCCAGTGAATTCCCTATTCCTTCTAATACTTTGTGATGCCAGAAATGTAGTGAGAGATTATGTATATTGACCCATACAAGAATTTTAGTTACCACCATAGTGGTGTCACCAAATCTTGGGAACCAAGGGATCATGAAAAGCCCTACATTGCCCCTTAACCACGGTCCCTTGTTAAGGGCATATTCCCTGTCTTTGGTTGTGTTGAATTCGATAACAAAATAACCCTTGGAAAAGAGGCGAATATCACAAGTCTTTGTCCATGTAGAGAAAATCCATTTCTATAATGCATATGATTTAGGCCAATAACCATTAACTATATATATATATATATATATATATATATATATATATATATATATATATATATATATGACTACTTTGGTATGAAAATCTACATAAAGTTCATTTACCTCAGGAAAAGAGACCGTCAAGGCTGGTATCTAGGACTTTCACTCCATGATGTAGGGTCCAGATAATTTTGTAGGTGTTCTTGGTTTAGTTTGGGCTTCATCTTTCCCTTTGATTGCAACTTGGAAATATCTTGTGCCCTTTGAGCTGGTTCTGGAAGACCCCCCGCGCAAATGCATATTGAGTATGATGGTCGATTCTGAAGCAATGCCATAGTCCTATAGTGCGAGATTGTCCTACAGGATGTGTCCTGAATAAATAAATCTTTGAAAACTTTCTAATATGCCTAGATGATTATGAATTTCAACCTTTAATTCTTGTATCTGCCTCCCTTTCCAGATCCGCTTGCAAACAATTCATCCTTGTACTGTTCTAATGAAAACTTGTATCAGATCTAGCATTGTGGTGGGTCAATCTGTCCTTAATGGAGATCGATCTGCTGAGAGGAACTCAAGATCTATTACATCTGGTTGATATGGACCCACCTTCATTACTCGAGTCTTCAAATCTGGTTTGGCGTCACCTTCCATCCAAGGATCGTGTATGTTCTCTGTCTCCTTCTTGTGCTCTTCCTATGCAATAGGAAATGTAGGTTTAGCATTGTTCAATATAGTTAGGCTCTCTTCGGATGCAGTCCCAACGTTCTCTTCTTCGATCTGGTGGGAGAAAAAATTCACACTCCTTTCGCCAGATCTAGAACTACTGTCATAGTCTTGTGTATTGGGGATTAGATTGACTAAACCCCCCAGAAAACTTTAGAAACTATGGCATCACCAGAAAGTTTCTCCTCTATAGGATTCTTTAATTCTTCATCCACTCTATGCCAGATGCTAAATCCATTGTGGACAACATTGATAGGGCTCGATCCAAAGTAATGGCTGGGACATAATCCAAACACTAGATATGTGTGAGGCAACAGTAGTCTTACTTTTGTTGGTATGGGTCTATTAGAATTTTGTCAAATCCATTGATAAGCCTATGTTTCGGTGAGATGGAGGTCTTGCCAGATCCCACCAGTACCAGATTTTGTGCATGAGCTGGGATTTCGCTCTCTGGGCTATGAAAAAAGATCTCCATTAATAGCCCGACCAAGATCATTGGATCAATCTGAGAAATCCCATGGAAAATGTCTATAGATACCCTCGATTCTGCAGTCGAGTCCCCAACATCAACACCCACCATGCCCTTAGCAACATAGATTTAGCTGAGATGGGGGCCATTAGATTGCACTCTCTGCAACATCAGATTTGAAAGCCCTATTTTGGCGACTAGCATATGTCCTGGGATCCCCCACTGTGACTCATTTACCATCATGAATATAGGCTTCATCGAACTCTCCTTCACCATCTCTGTATTTTAATCATTTATTTCTTGTTCTTATGTAGATACAAGTCTTTGAATAAACTTTTGAAAAACAATAAAAACATTTGTTAATCACTTTTTTCTATTAGTATTTAATTTTGTCAATTGATTTAGTCTTAAATTTGTATATAGGATATGATTTTTTGCAAAGACATGAATAAATTTTGAAGTCTGCATACACATACTAGTCTTTCACATGCTCTAGTTTACTTTGATTTCATAAGTAACTACCATTTCATATTGGTCTCTCCTAGAATAGAATCTACTTATTTTCATAAGATCATTCTGTCCTTATTTTTCCTTATAATAGAGTTTAAGATGATTTCTTAGAACATAATTCAAATGGTTTTCCATAGAATAAGATTTCCTTTATTTTCCCTAGAATAGGCATTTAAAATTCTTTCATAGAGATAGAATTTTATTGTCTTTCATAGAATAAAAGTCTGGTTGTCTTCCTAGCATATAACTTAATTGTCTTTCATAGCATAGAGTTTGACTATTTTTCTTTGTATAGAATTACATCTTTTTTTCATAGATCTAAATTGTGTTTTTGTTTCCCATAGATTAAAATTTAATCACTTTTTAGTTTATATTTATTTAGCTCAAGATATATTTATTTTATTGGATTAAATCTTATTCCATTATAAGAATATTTTTGTTTCTGCTTTCATAGGATAAACCTTTCAAGACTATCTTCTTTTAATGTTTTTCATAAGAAAGTGTGTGTGCTCTTTTTGGATATCACTTCATGAGTAGGATTTCATTGTAATTTCAACCTTGCAATTCCTTTCATTAGACTCATTTTCCTTTTGAATTAAAGGTTAATTTCCTAGCATATATTTTGAAAGTGTACTTCACAAGTGTACAAACCTGGATTGACATTTTAATGAAGTAATTTAACTCACAATTAAATTACCCTACATATTTGGCATCATTTCTAGGGAAGTATTCATAGACATTTACTTTGACTTGAGAATGCCCTTTTAGTTTACACAACACTAATTAGGAAGATTAGTAGGATTAGAGTTAAGAACCTACACATGATGATTGTGGGGTTGTTCCTAACCAGAGTTGTTGCATTGCATATTAATCTTGGTTTTATTCATTTTTATGTACATAAATTATAATTCATTTTAGAATTCATGTATAGTGAAAGAGATTCGAGGGGTAGATTTGTTAGAGGATGTCGTTCAATACCATCATCACCAACCACCCCAACTAGGCCACATATTGCAGTAATAGCCACATCACTAACCATATCATGAATTCCACTTTGCAAGGTAGAATAAGACTTCCTGACGTAAAAGATCAAAAATTTTACCTAGAGAGGAACCAACTTCGTCTATAAAAATAGTGGTAGAAGAACCTACATCTTCGGCCAAGGAAATCATATTCCATTCTTCAATTGGTGAACAAATCATTGAAAAGGAATTAGAAGTACCTAGTGAAGTGGAAGAGGAAAGAGAATATTTTTTCTCTGAAGAGGAAGAAGAACCATTAATAGAAGAGGTAGATGAATAAAATCTAATTGAGGAACCTCACATAAGCTCAGAGGAATCAACAATGTAAATAGGTGAAGGATAAGTATATAATGATGGACACACATTGATAGGAGGAGGAGAAGCAAGACCACCACTTGGAGGGGGCAGAGGAGGAAGAATGCCTCCCCTTGGAGGTGGTAGCAGTGGTACAAGAAGAAGAGGTGGAATAGGTGGTAGAAGAAATGATGGAGATGACAATCAAGAAGAATATTCTTTAGGAATTCCTATCCGAGATACTAATGCTATTGTTACCATTAAAATATCTCTCCATTTATTATTACTAACTTCCATGGTATGAGGATAAAGGATCTGAAAATTTTTCTCTTTGAATTTGAATTATTAAGTAGACCTTATGATTATTTACTTGATGATAAAACTTTGAAATTGTTTCCAGTCACATTGAAGGATGCGACCCTCAAATGGTTTATGATTTTAAGGACTAATTCTATAAGGACATAGGATGATATGAAAATGGTATTTCTAGAAAAATATAAGGATTAGTGTATACATCATGATCTTAGAGAACAAGTTTTTAAAATGACTAAAAATAAGATGAGATCCTTGAGGCTTTAGTAGGGATATTTTCACATAATGTTAATAGAGAAAAATTACATAATCTAGGAATTGACACATTAAAAACTCTCTTAATTAGAGCTATAAGAGATGAATGAAATGATTTTATTAACCTTATGGGTAAAGGAGATGTGTCTCAAATATCATTTGAAGATATTTGTGAATTGTGAAAACATTTATCAGGAGGAAAAACAAAATATGGCGGAAATCCTATATATCCAACTATGACGCGAGTAAGTAGATCTGCATTGGGATTGGTAAGTTAACCTAAACTCACTACAAGGAAAATACCTTGTAGTAGAGGTTATATCAAAGGTTTTTAGTGTTATAAATTTGACAAAAATAATCATAAAATCCTCCACTACAACATTTGTTTCTAGTAGCACATGTTTTAATGGAGTTGATTACAAAACTTCATCATAAATAAAAAAATCTAGGTGGCCATAGGTTTTAGCACATTTTTTCTTAGTAGTTCCCTTACTATAAAAATTTCATCGGTGTGCTACCAAAATAAAAGCACCTATGTTGTAATTTTTTAAAAAACCACTGGGACTGTAAACAATTTTTGGAGCACCAATGTGTTAACTTTATAAAATAGCCGATGCTTAAATAATAAAAATGCACAAGTTGATACAACCTACGATATCATGCACCAACGCGTGGAATGAAAACAACATTGGTGCTTGAAACATATACTGCCTTGGTGCTTATGTCTTCTAAAAATGCCATGGACAATGTTTTCCAAGAAGGCTAGCGGTGCAGGCAAAAAAATCTTGCATCCCCAATGATTTTATCTTCCCTAGCACATTGGGTTGTTATGCGTAGCATTTCACCTATGCTGATGAGTTGTATAAAAGCGCATGTGCACTACTAATATAAAATAACTGGTGTTGTTAATCTAAATAATAACACTGTGGTTGGAAACAATATTTTGGAACACTAGGGCGTTAGTTTTATGAAATCACTAGTGCTTTAATAATAACAATGCAATGGGGCATTAAATTCAAACAACACTGGTGCTTGAAATGAATAGTGCCCCAGTGTTGTACTTTTCAAAAGAGGCACCAGGGTAGGAAAAAAATCTTGTAGTGTTAGTGATTTTATGTAATCTAACGCACCCGTGCATTAACGATAATGATGCAACATTGCGTTAGACACAAATTATACTGGTGCATGAGATGTATATCTTCTCATTAAGTATTAATTTTACACACATTGGGATTTTGTATGTACGAACACACTAAGATACCATTTTATTATTATAAATATCATTGTTGAAAAATTCATATTTGTAGTGCACATTAATATACGATGACTCGGTATCCAGTTTTCCTTTTTTAGAAACATTGACCTTTGACAGTGAAATTATTGTGATTTTTTAAATCTATTATTCATCAAAAAATCTACATATATCTTATAACAATATTCATATAAATTAAATTTTGATTAGTGCATTTATATATGATGTTTGTATTAATTTTCTATATCATCATATTTTTCATTTCTTCATTATAATATTTAATCAATAAAAGGATCTTTTTCATACAAAATGGGTTAGTTATTTCTAACCCCTTGTCTTTCAGTTGGGACACTATGTCCATTACATTGAATAAAATATATGTTTTTCACAGACAATTATTTCAAAAAATACATTTGTTTGCATTTATATCCAAATATGTCATCATTCTTCGCTAGAAATATTGCCAGTGCTCGAGCTACTTCCATGACTTGGTTTATTTAGACAAACTTTTTGTTGATTGCATCAATTTTTTTTTTCTTCTTCAAGTTCCATCTAAGAACATAAAAATAAAGTGTAATGAGTGTATCTACATTGATGAGAATAATGAAAATTGAAGTAAATAATATATATCAATGTAAATTGGAAATAAATTTACCATATCAAGAAGTGAGTCCTGAATTATATACATTATTTCTAAACCAAATCTCATGGCTATTTTGAACAACTCTTTTGTTGGCACAGTTCCATACTTTGTTTCTTGCAAGTTTTATACCCCATAATGAATCATATATTTAATATAAAGGATGATTTTTTCTATTAATTATAAATTGAGAGAAGTAAAACAACATAGATGCTTATAAATTCCATAATAAATTTTTGATATGCCAACATATTCTCACAACCCATATTTAACCCAATGTCAATCAATTCCTTTGTTGACTCTTCTTTGTATGTTAGCACCTATTTGAATACATTCAAGAATGGTTGTTGTAAATTAAAATATACAGAAATGAAATATTAAGTTATTATGAGGAAACATTAACAATTACTCACAAACATTGATATCAACCATTTTCTTTCTTGTGATTCAGTTTTATTTGCTGAATGGTTCCATTTTGTTCTCTTCTATACAAGAAAATACTTGAAAATTATCACTTAATGTTAAATTATTTGTGTATATGAACCTAATAGAAAAATTCAATGATTTCATACATTTGAAGCACGTTGTTGTTGGGATGGATCCTCATGTGATGAAATTATATACATTTCTTTGACAATCCCCTTGTACAATTTTTTGGACAATGATACTGACATGTTTTGGATATAAGCTCGTTGACCATTTGGGATTTTCATAATCTTCCTAAACAAATAGTAATTGCCTCATATTTTGGTAAAAAAATTCCCCCTTTCGTTAACCTCCAACAACACTTTAGATGAGATAAGAATCAATTCATCATCATTTACATGTTCTATAATTTTTATTTTCCTTAGAATGACATTATTTTCCTTCGTTGTTGGTCCCTATAGAACATTAAACACATGTGAATTAATAGATTTTTTGAAACATGTTATCTGATGTTCTTAAGTATATTACTAATTAAAATTAAAAATAAAAGTCACATTGAATAATATTTTTTCATTCACCTAATTCATCCTTCTACAATTTTCGATCAGGATTTTATGTTCTTATGCACTTTTATAAAAAATTAATCTTATTGATATTCCTCATTTTGTGGCTTTGTGTGACACGCACTAACTAATACATATTAGTTAAACTTACATATAGTTCAAACATATTAATTTTGTAAAGAAATTATAAATAACTTGCCTTTTCTGATTTTTTGGATGTGCTATCATTGTGTCGATCAATATTTTTGGTATTTGACCTCACCTTAGACATTTTTTTATCAATATAGAATTTGTAACTTTAAATAAAAAAATCCATTAAATATATTTTATAAATAAATCACATAATTTGCAGCCAAAATGAGGTCTAGTAACCAGTGCGCTTATGTGCATAAACACATCGATGCGTTTAATTTAGTAAACACTTTGGCATGTTTAATTGTTGAGCAGGGGCAACAAAAATAATTTTTTAAATAATTTTAAATTATAATAGTGTAATATGTAATGATAAAAGTATCTCTATCATAGTAAAACATGAAAACATAAAAAATTAAACACAAGTTTTTTGGCTTTGATGGTGTTATTTGTCATAGGCACGCCAATGCATTATATTGCACATGGCACACCGATAAACAAATGACGTTTTTAAAAAAAATGGAGAGGGTTGACAAGGTTTGGATTTGATTCAATAAGTAGCCCTCCTTGCTTTACATGTAAAATGCCTTAGATATAGTCACACAAACCCATTAAATCTAAAATGCCTAAAATAAAAAGCCCTAATTGTGAAGTGGTAGAGGGAGTTAAACCCTAAGGTGAAATTTTGTAGTCATATAAGCAATAAGAAACAAGGGTATAAGGTAAGTATTGAATTTTTTTTCTTTTTGTTTTGTTTTGTTTTGTTTGTCTTTTTTGTTCTGTTTTGTTTTGTTTTGTTTTTTGTTTTTTTTGTTTGTTTGTTTGTTTGTTTGTTTGTCGTTGTTGTTGTTGTTTTTTTTTAATTTTAATTAAATATAAATAGGAATAGAGATTGTAAAAAAAATTATTAGTAAAATCAATAGTAAATTTTTTACTATCTAGGGTTATTTATTTATTTTTTTAATTTTAATTAAATCTAAGACAAATTGTAAAAAAAATTATTAGTAAAATCACCAATAAAATTTAAAATTTTTACTATGCAGGGTTTTGAGTGAATCAACGTAGCTTTCAAATTTTGATCTTCTGAATAGTTTTGTTTTTCCGAAGTATTTCGCTACACCACAATACTCCTAGTTTGTCTCCGTTGTAAGTATTTCCCTTGAAATTTTGGGAAAAGTAATGAAATAGTAAATAACTTCTTACCATTTAAAAGACTTTATGAAATTACATTTTGAAAAATAAATCACTGCTCAATTTCCAATTTGAAAAAAATAAAGTCGTTCTTTTTTTTTGGGGTTTTTTCAGAACATCGGTGAGTTTCTTAGTAAAAAGCATCAGTGCGTTTACTAGTAACGTGCATTGATTAAGATAACTTATTGGTGCGCTAATTTTTTTTAACTCTCCGATATGACAGAATTCCTTTTTTATTCCTGAAATCCTAGAAACTAGTGCGATTAGTATTTTAACATATCGATGTGGTTATTATTTAAACACATTGGTGTAATTAGTTTTACGAGAGTGCCAACATGCTTTAAAAGTTATCTGGAATTTTATTTTCACATAAAATGGCATCTTCATATGAATTAATCCTTTATGATGCACCCATATGAGTTAGAATACTTCATAGTATACATTTTTCACTTAAAGATTCCTTATTCTTAAAAAATGGTTTGAAAACTATATTGAAATTCAAATTGTGATATGGTTCTCGAAATTAATTTTAGGTATGTACAAAAAAAATTATAACTGATTTTTCTCTCAAATTGTGATATGGTTCGTTGGAATTAATTTTAGCTATGTACAAAAAAAATTATCATTGATTTTGCTCAAATGTAAGGAGAAAATCTCTTATCATGAGAAACATACCACAAGTAGTTGGTAGAAGAAATTGATAGTTGCTTTACCCTGCCAATTGTAACATGCCATCTTCCAGTCACAATCTTGGGTTAGCGATGGTAATAATTGGTTGGTATAATTTAATTTTAGAAAACCAATTGCATTGTGCTTACTAATATCATTGATGTACTAATGTTCAGTATTTTTTGAAATTAGGAATCAATTAACAATGAGCGATCCACATACCATCTTTCGGTGCACCGCACTACAATCTCAAATCAAGAGAAGGTTTTATTAAGAGAAAAGATCAAAGAGGAAGAATACCAAGAATGGTTGAATCAACCACCTATTTAATTCCCACTATGTCCAGATTCACTGATTAGGAATGACTATAGCAATAATAATTCTTCATCACATGATGGCAATGGAGGGAATCAAATATAGGTTGGTACGGATGATTAATTATGAGATACAACTCACATGGAGACAATGTTGTTAGATGCATTTCAGAATGATGAGCTAGGGGATGATGCTCATATCACTGATACCTTTCTCAAAAGCCTAAAATATGCTTCCATGACCCCTCTTTTTGGACCTGGTGGCTAGTCGAATTTTACCAAGCCAGGGACAATGATGTTATTGTATGACTTAAAATAAAAGTTTGGCATGTGTCAATTAAATGTTTCTCACCAATATTGAGGAAATTTACCATGATAAAGTCCCTTATATTTTGAGAATTCTTGTCAAATAATCAAAATTAAAATTGGTTGATTTTGTGAACTTTAAATATTGATATTATAAATTTATATTTCACACCAACCGCAGGTTATTCAAAGATAAGGTTCTTCCGAGTGATATTGTCTTGCTCAGTAGCTATGAAAAGGCAAAGTGGTTATTGAAAATATTGGTTGTTGAGTACATACCATATAATACATATCTAAATTATTATATTTTATATAGAGGAACATATTAACAAAAAGGGATATGTCTGAAATGCAGTCATGATAGGTACCATAAATTAAAAAAAGAGGGTAAATCGCGTGGCCCTCGTCATAATATATTTATGAATATGCCTACAATCTAGAGGATTCAAATTCTTTTTCGTTGCAAAGAATTATTTGTATTGTAGGGATGGAATGCCTCGCACAGAATTGACACGAGAGTTATGCAAATTCCAACAGATTCAATGGCCATGAAGCATATAGAGAATACATGTATTGAAAAATACATATATGAACTATGAAGTCTATGACTTAGCATATCCATGGATGGCGTCAACCCATATTCCCTCCAAAACACCAAGTATTATGTTTGGCTTGTAGTAGTGATCAATAACAAAAGGATACATGTATATGATGAATGAAGACCCATCAGAACATAGAGGAGTTTTACGTTGTATGGCATATGTGCTTACACCACACATGATTATTGGGGCTTAAGAGTTTTATCCTGTAAATTACATGGTTATTAATTTTTTTATATGTAAGAATATCGTTTCACATATTAATTTAATTTGCTACAATTTTTTTGATCTTTATGATCGGTAACGTGGCCTGTATACAATAATTTCGTAGATCTTGTAACAAAAGGGTATCATGGATGTAAATTTTGTGGACCTTATCTAAAGGCTAGGGGGTCCAACCACCTAAGGAATCTTGTGTATGACTACTCGAGGGTATTCCTCCCAAAATAACTCCATTATAGATGAAAACAATCCACTTTTAATGGTAAATTAGAGAGAACCCAAAGGCTTGTAATAATGACACCAACTAAATTTATTAGAGGATATGAGAGAGAAAAGGACAAGGAGATTACATAAATATTTGATTCAAATGGGGAGCCTATGTTCGATGATCCAGAATTTTTCAACACCTATGTTGAGAAATTTTCCATTGGGATGAAAAGGAAACTTGTCATTTATGAACTCCCATATTGGGAGCATCTTAATATTTACCACTTACTATAACCCATGAATATATTTAAAAATGTTTCATCCCTTTTATGGATGTACATATCATCAAAATAAAGTGACACATTAGCTGTTAGGAGATATCTTATTTCTTCAAAGACTAAAAATAAACATTAACTAAGAGAAGAAAGTACAAGAGAGGCTTGTGCCTCTTGGTATTTTGAAGAAGGTAATGCCCATCGATTTTTAAAGAAATATGATCTTTCTTTAGCAAAGGAAGTTATAATGGGTGTGAGGGTACCTTCTTTATATGTGACTTCACTACGGTGTTGCTTCACTACGAAATACCATTTTTCGAGGTTGAAATCACATGACCATTTGAAGCGTAGAAGAGTACGTATGTCAAAAGCATGATTTTATTATTTGTTATTATTTTTATAATATGGGATAAAATATAATTATTTTTCTTATGTATTTATTTTGTAGTGTCATTATCCTCTGCTCGTGTGTGGGTGTGTGAACCATGACATACCCCATGTCCTATGATGTGCCATATCTAAATTATATGTATTGTACGTTGGATCATGTCAAAGGAGATTCATTTGGCTAGCATTCCACCATGGCATCAAGAGATGGCTGAGATTGTTTGTATGTTTCAGAAGGAACTACCGATGAGTTTCATATACTTGCAGATTCATCTTCTAATTCACCTAGTATATGAGGTTGAATTAGTTGGGGTGGTTTCTTATTGTTGGATGTTTTTCTTGGAGAGGTACATGAAGAAGTTGAAAGGTTTTGCTCGAAAAAGGGAAAAACCTGAGGGGTCTATTGTAGAGTGGTACATATCATATGAGTCTTTCCATTATGCTAGTGAGTACATCAAGGAGATCGATAACAAACCATGTGTGGTGATTTGGTATGACGAAATGAATGAAGGAAAAAGAGAAGGGGGACTTCTCCAATGGAATGAAAAAAATATGCTTGATAAAGACTCACTTATCATTTGTTAAATTTCTACACGATAACTATTCCCATTGGACTTCAAAATTTATATTTTGATCTCATACGTACTATATATGTTGGTTTGATTTCATCAGCAAATTTAGAAATCGAATCCATCAAGAAATTCATTCTTTACAATTCGTAGGCAACACAATTGTGGGTCGTTGTTAGCCCTCAGCTTTGACCCATTTTGACCATACATATTCCACCTTTTTACCGTCCCTTACAACCATATCACGATCATATTTTCCATATTTTTTCCTCTTTTTATACATTAAGGTAAAATAATTATGTCTTTCATTTTTTAGAATTTTTAGTAAAAATTGAGCACACCTAGGCACAATCTGAAGCTAGATTCGAGAATTACAAGAACTAAGGATCGAAAGACTCCTTTCACACACTCCAAATGAGTCAGAACAAGTCGGGTCAAATATGGTCAAACTTGACCAGTCACTCATAAAATCCCCTAATTTAGGGGCAGTTTTATGATTTTGTGGAATCTTTTCATATTTTGTGCAACAAGAGGGATGAGTTCGAACCTATTAGGTGGAATATGACTCTTATTGGTTGTTACAACCATTATAGTTTATTTTGATACACCTTTAGCCTATTTAAGCACATTTATTCAGCAACTATGAACATATATTATTAATATTGTGACTTCTCTATTTCTGAATATAATTTGAAGAACTTGCCTTCTATTTCTTGTTGTGATTGTTGTGGGATGTGATTGTTGATATATTATAGCTATTAGTCTTCAGATGTACCAAGAAAATATGGAGGGCCCCCATTCTAAGATACGTACATTGCATTATAATTGTTAATATCTTAAATTGTTGAATATTTCCTTTACAATTTCTTGTGAATATTTTCTGAGTCAATTCATTGTATGTCATAGCCATTTATATTTTTGAAGTGATTTCCTTTCAGTAATTGGTTTAAGTAAGGAAGGACAACCCAAGAATCTAAGTTAGATCCTCTTCCTTGTGAGCTAAGAATTGAATTGGAAATTGTGTTTATGCATTTAATCTTTACTGATTTCTTAATTTAATTGTGTTATGCTTTATGGTGGAATTGGTTTTGTTGGAATAATAATGATGAGGAAGGATAACAAGGACCTCTAAGTTAGAGCCTCTTCCTTGTTGGATATACTCCACATAAAATATTTGCACATTTTCTTTTAGATCAAAATTTCAATGCTTTCTTTACAATCAATAATTTACATTTGTAATATGCATTTCCATTATTTTCATCTAAACAACTACTTCCTACATTAGTTAAATATAAGTTCCATATACCTTGGTGTGCTTCTAAGTTTACCAACCCGGATTGATATTAAAATAGATGCTCTAATTCAACTCCATAAATTAGACTGACATTTTTGGCGCCATTTCCAGGGAAACATGGTTGGATAAGAGCTAGTTAGAAAGATTATTTAGAAAACAAATAAAAAAATTCAAACCAAATCAACAAAAAAAATAAAAATAAAAACACTTTTCATTATATTTATTCATGCTTAGGCATAACAATTAGAAAGATACATCCCCAAAAGAAAAACCCCAACCACTAACAAAAACTCATTAACTACAAAATCCATTTGCAAAACAAAGATCTACAAAACATGATGTTAAAGAAGTCATTTAGAGAAGGAGGGTATGCCACCACAAGGACCTTCTTAAATCCTTATCCACAATTTAGAATGGTCACTAGGGATGAATCTTCATTTCAAAATATAGAATAAGAACAAAGCATCCATGAAGAGGATCCATAAGAAGAGAACCTAGAAGCTTCTTCTAGTTATCTTTGTAAAGAGATCAATGAGTTATGGACCACATGCGATGAAGTTCAAACAATAGAGCTACAAATTGAATAAAATATAGAATATTTATTACAATATCCCTTGTGCATTTACGATTTTGAACAAGTTTCAAAAGAAAAACTTTGTGTTATGACAGCTGAGGAGAATCAAAGACTTAAAGATCACACTCAAACTTGGTTTCAACTAGTCATTAGGCCACAACACCACTCCATTTTTCAAAATTCTTTTGCATCAAATCTTTATGATCAACTATCTTTTCATGTCCAAGCATTCATTAGGATATATTTTTCAAACTTGGATATGATTCTACTTATGATCTTGTTATGCAAATGGATGCATCAGAATTTCTATTATACTTAAGAGAATGATTTATTTTTCTACAATATAGTAGGATAGAATTTAATAAATAAATAAATAGGTAAAATGAGTTCACAATAAGACATTTGATTCAAACTCTCATGAATAATTCTTCAAATCATTGTTCAATACTAATTTCGAAGGATTTTATGGAAAAATGTAGTAAGAAAAATCCTATTTTGGGTAACCATATAGGATCATTTTCAAAGTATGTTTTTAAACAATAATATCTTGAAATTTAGTTTTTAAATCCATTTTGAATTTTTCAATTTGGATCACAAATAAAAGATATAATCAAAATAAATACTAGGCGTTAAGTGAAATTTTGAGGACGAAGTTAGTAAAACCTTGATTCGAGGGGTCTAATGAATTTTTTTACATGATATTCATAGGTAAGATAGCCTTTCGAATATAGTTTTCAAATAAATTTTAATCACCTCAATCCAACATCATATGAAATATTTATGCTCAAAATACTAATTTCTTGTCAAAAACTTGGCATGGTGAAAATTTTAGGTCTTTACTATTCATTGGAATCAAGTCTAGTTTATGACAAAATTTGAATCATCTCATTTTAGGGCCAGGTGAAAAATTTATGCCACATTTAGTAATTGCATGTTTTAAAATTAGCATACTGAAACTCTGCCTCTTAGGTCTGTTCATCAACAATTTTGTGATATCAAACCTAAGGATTTTAAAAACGTTTTTCTACGAGATATAGAAAAATTAATCTACTTTAATTTCCAATTTGAATCACATATCTCTGATATTTAACAAAAATTTCCCACTCCAAATAGTTACTATTGGTCTTATAAACAATACACAAACAACTCTATCAAATATGGTAGTTCTCATCATTTTTAGCATATCATTTTAAACCATTTTGAAAACTTGTTTATACTAGAAGTATCCATATTAATTCACTTCAAAATGGATTTGGAATCACTCTAATTTGACATAAAAAAGAAAAAATATTTTGTGAACAAAATGCCATTAGGAGGTATAGGTTGGCCACTGTTCCTCAACGGGTAAACAAATGCATTTTCTTTGTCTATCATGTTTGGACTTGTTTTTAAAGTATTGCTTGTAATTATTTTACATATTTATTGGAATAACATATATTTTACACTTCTCGTACTCCATAATCTAATATTGTGTTGTAGATAAGTGCTAATGTTTTGCAGGTCTCAGGAAGATTTAAAGGGTCAACTCCATGGATGAATGCATTTTTAGGTCAATCTTTAAACATTCATATATGAGAATATGAAATGAAAATATTAAAGTCAAATTAAAATGGAATTCACATGATTTTGAGTTAATCAAATGAAACTCAAACTCTTGAAGCTCGCCTTTAGTTACTGACCAACAACACCAACAAACCTACAAGATGTATTGAGATCAAGGAAAAAGACATGAAGCCAATCATGCGAAGAAGAAGTAAAGTTCTATACCATTACAAGTGCTAAGGAATCATTTCATAATCTATAATGTTCATGATGTCATCCATCATCCATATTGTATGTTAAGCTCTGTGATAATGCTTGTTGGAGTCCAGACCTATTATCTATCTATCTATCCATCTACTACTAGATCATGACTCCAAACTATCTTATTTTCATAAGCTCTCCATACTTACCTACTCCATTATATCTCATATCCATCCAAAAAAAAGGGGTCAAAAATAATAAAGATGTTTGGTTGTGAAAATCCAGGTTCTTGGTACAATATAAACCTGAATTCATATTGGAAAACCAAGACAATTGGCTAAAATGAATTCCAAAAAAAAAATGGTTCTAGCTCATTTCGTTATTTTAGATATTTTCTCTATATTATTTTGACAATAAACTATGTCATCTCGTTCTTTGAAAAGAGAATCATCCAGTTCAAAGACTTGGGGAAAAGTCTTAGAATAAGAAAGGGGGAAACAAAGGCATTGGTTTCATCACTAAAATACCTTGTTATCATTTTCATTTTAAGAATTGTTATCCTTCTTATCTCAACATGAAGACATTCAAGCATGTAGATACTCAATATGGAAGATGAAGATATTTCAACTTCAACAATCAACTTCAACTTCAACATTCAAAGCTATAAGAGGAGACTTCATGAAAAGTCACAAAGGGACCTGAATTTGCAGTATTTACAAAGGGACCTAAATTTGGAGCATTTACAGAGGGACCTGAACATGAGAAGAATTTACAGAGGGACTTGAACATAAGGAAAATTTTACATCACAAAGGGACGTGAACATAAGGAAATTCTACTTCATAAAGGGACCTGAAGCTCAAGTTAAAAATCTGTCAGAAGGGACCTATATACAGAAGAGACATTTAGAAGAGTCAGTCAAAGATCAATTCATCTCAAGATGACTAAAGGAGCTATTCGAAAGACACTTTGTTTCAAGCAACAAGTAAGGAAAGTAATATAAATACTGTAAGTTACATTTTTATGTTTATTGCCTTTTGATTTTGAAAGAAATTCTTGAATTCGGAGAGTAATTAAACCTTGGTGCATAAGAGTGTAAACCCTTCATCCCCTTCACACACCTAAATAGTTATCTTTTCATAAAGAATTTACCCTACCATTTATTCAAAGCAAAGTCTCTTTGCCTACAAGACAAGTCATTTTTGCAAAAAGTCACATGTCTCTTTGTCTACAAAACAAAGTCTTTTCTACAAAGAAAGTCACATTAAAAAACATGGGCTAGTGTCACAAAAATCAGAAAAAATATGTGTTTGAAATAAGGAGTTATAATGTTATGAAGAACTATGGAATCAAGATGCATTTACATGATCTAAAAGTGAAAAAATACTCTATTTTTTTTGGGTCTTGAAATGACCTTGAAATGGTCATTTCAAAAGCTATTTCAAGAGTAATTATTAAAAGGAACATATGGATAATCATTAAGATTGCATCATGAAGAAGTAGAGTATAGGGAGATAAGATATATCACTTCAAAAAGGACCTTGGAAAGATAATGGTAATCACAAAAGAAGGCAATAAGAATGTAGTCTTCATGTTACATCATAAGAATTTTTTTTGAAACACGGAGAGGTCGCACAGTGGCATGCAAAGCTCATTCAATGAAATCGAAGTCATTATGCAATCATAATGAGGCGCTATACAAACAAAAGATGTGCACCAAAATGAAATAATAAAATTGTTTGAGGGAAACAAGGTAAGTGTAAGGTGGCATTTTTGAAACTGCCCTGCAAATGTTTTAAAAATGCACCTACGTGAAATAAATAAATACAACTCAATCAAAGGTTCAACATTGTATGCTTAGTTCAAAAACAAAACACCATTCAAACATAGGCATAGGACAACGAAGGAAATGAGGGCTCAATAGTGGACAAGTGAAGCCCAAAACTACAACTAAGAAGCAAAGTAGGAAATGTAAACCCAGAAAGACAAGAATTTATTTTATAATGAAGTCAGAGATGAAATCGATTAAAAGAAATTAGCTGCGTAAAATTTCTAGGGTACGAAGATTGCTGTGTTGAAGTGAAATTAACAAAATCCATGAAATACGTTCAGTTTTCATTGAATAAAACTCCATAACTGAATGTTGAAATCTTCAAAATGAAAATCTCATAAATTAAGTGGAGTTCTCAGTGTTTGATTTGTGTTAGGAGTAAGAAACATGCCAGTTAGTTGGATTTAAAGTGGTTTCTATTTAGATATCAAATCTGATTTTCGTAGTTGGCAACGTAAAATCCATGTTTGAGACTCCAAGTTACATAGTTGGCAACGCAAAATCCAAGTCTGAGACTCCAAGTTACATTATTCGCAGTTTAGACCTAAAAAATAGAACTCGAAGTGCATGGTGAGTTGTGAATGCATGAGTGTTGATGCTAAACCGTGAGTGGAATGTTTTTTACTTTTCTTTTAAGTTGAATTATAAATGCCAGAGAAAAATGTGATAAGAATACTGTAGATTGCATAATTTTTTTTCGAGAGGTCGATTTATGAGGCGTTAAAATAGAGAGTCTTGTGAGTGTGAGTGTACAACAATGACAAAATTGGTATTTCGGTCCTAAATTTTGACATCTTAGTTAAGAGATTTGTCCTTGTTCTTGTGAGTATAGAGTAAAGAGTTTCTTTGAAAAATCATCAGAAAATATGCAGTAAGGATATATATATATTTTTTTTAATCATGAATGCATTTTTAGTGAAGTATACAATGAGTAAATTATCAGAGGTAGTGAGTAAATTCTTTGAAATTAGAAAAATTTGCTGAAAACTGTGTTTTGATACCATATTAGTGAATTTGTTTACAAGTGCATTCTGAATAAAATAGTGGATACAATTTCAAATTTGATACAGGGATACAATGGATACAGGGGGCAGTGATTGTTTCAATTCAATTTCTATGGATTTAGATCATTATTTCTTTGAATTGTTTGAAGTCTTCTTACAATTTTTTTTTCAAAAATCCTGAAAATTTTGAAAATTATACAGTGATCAGAGTTCTTATTTTAGCCAAGAAACATAGTCTTTGACCTAAAATTAGAAAATTCAAAAAAAGAAACAAGTAAATCCTCTTTGTTTCTTTTTAAAACCATATTAACGACAGTCATGATCCATTTCTCATGGAAATAAGCGAAATGCATGATGAACAGTTGGCACAATTCTCCAAAATTAGAAATTTTTAAGAAGCCACTATATTTCGTTTCTTTTTCGAAGCAAACGAAAATGAAATTTTAAAAATTATAACATGGGTTTTCTTCAAAATGAGTCTAATTAGACATTGGGTGGACATTTTTCTCAAATTCATTATTATGTGGGATATTTTTCTAGTTCTTTCAACCCCTATTTTGCAGATTTCGTGGGTAAACAATAGCTAAATTGAAAGTGAGAGCCCAACCATAAAAAGTATTGGCACAAGTTATTTTGTGGTAGATTCATGGCAAGAAGGAGGCCCCCCTGCACAAGTGAGAGAATCTTTGATGTGTTCGATTGGTGTTTTCTCTGTGACTGTGTGACATTGCAAGATTGGCACAAGAAGATGTTAAGGGTACGTGAAGAATATAACTTTTTGTTGAAAATTAAAACTTCAGAGTTACAAGTTTCAAAAGCATGAAGGTACCCTGCATATAAAGAAAATAATCATTGATTATGACCATAACCATATTGAGAATTTCATATTAATTCTATGTGATTTTGGGCATTGGAAACAATCTACACACTCTTGTTGATCGTTAAGGTGTTCATCATGTATAAATTGTGCCTATAGTTTTCATCACATGGTCATAGTTAATACTGATTGTTGGAATTCCATAGTACAAGGTCAAAAATTTCAAAGCTTATTGTTACTATCATTTGTAAACAATGAGAATTTAGGTATGAGAAACAAAAGGTGAAAATAGAGATTTATAAAAGAGGAGACAAAGAGGCGGAAGGAATAGATGTACTCTTACAGGCAGCAAAACAGGAAGGATATACATCAGCAAGAAAGGGAAGGAGGTCTAAAAAGACAAAGACAAGCATGAAGACATGTTTGTGGATCAACAAGGGGAGACATTAGACCTCAACTTTGACCCTTTTTTACCATACATATTCCACCTTTTTACCATCCATTACCACCATATCATGATCATATTTGTCATATTTTTTCCTCTTTTTGCAAATTAAGGTAAAATAATTGTCTTTTAATTTTTAGAAATTTCAGTCAAAAATGAGCATAAAAAATTATTTTTGGCAAAGACAGAATTTTCTGTAATGGCTCCATTGAAGTCGTATCTGCAGGACACCTGGGCACAAACTAAAGGTAGATTCGAGAAGGAAATGAACCAAGGATGGATAGACTCCTATTGGCACACTCCAAATAAGTCAAAACGGGCCTTGTTAAAGCTGGGCAAACTTTACTAATCACTCAGAAAATCCCCTGATTTAGTGGCAGTTTTGTGATTTTGTGGTATCTCAACCCGTTAAGTGTTGTATCGAGGTAGGTGTAGGGTTTCAAACCCGTAATGTGGAGTATTTTGAATAGAAAAACCACTATGTTCATTTGGTTGGTGGTAATCCAAAACCTCCGGATTGCACATTTTGCCTCTCCTTAGTTACTTATTTTCTTTAGGGGGCCGCCAAAAGAGAGGACCGACAGGGTGCGTAAGCACACTCGACTGTCAAGGCCGCCATCGACCCTACTCCTTTATAGGAGTCACTCACTCATTCCGATGCCCACCACCCAATAAGCATCAAGGAAAGCACACTCGACTGTCAAGGCCGCCATCGACAGAGTCACTCACTCATTCCGATGGGTGAGGGGCTCGACTGATAAGGAGAGGAACTTGAAGAACTAAAAGGCCGCCATCGCTCGACTGTTAAGGCCGCCATCGTGAGCCTGTCGAACTCTTTTTTAGTTACTTATTTGAGAGGGGCCACCCAATAAGTAAATTGAATCACGCAAGTATAGTCGTTCGTTCCCTTCTCATTCAAATGAAATCAGATGACTGACTTGCTTGAGCATAAGGAGAATATAAGGAGAATTCAAATTATTGGGAAATATAAGGAGAATTCAAATTATTGGCAAATGTAAGGAGAATTCAAATTATTTGTAAGGAGAATTCAAATTATTTGTCAAAGGGGTGAGATCTATGATTTGGTTTTTGTAGCATAGAAAGAAAAAGAATGAGAAGAAGGAAAAAAGAACAAGAGGGGGATAAAATCATTCGCTTTAGCTAGTTCTCTTCCACTGTGGCTATCGTAATTTTGGGCCAAATTTGTTGAAGAAAAATATTTTGGAAGACATTATTGACAAAATTTTGATATGAAGAATTAGTATATGCTTGCATATTTTCTTGCTTTGGTATGGGTGAAGATGGATCGTCTTAAAGAGACCTAGGAAAAAACCCATAAATATCTTGAAGAACTCGTGAAGATATATGGCCCTTTACGCAATAATACCTCCTTAGACCAAAATAATGGTCAAAGCAGCTGGCCTTTCTCAAACAGAGTCTATGCTATTCTGTAGCAGAAGCACCCATGGGAAGTGAAGGAAGGACATTGAAGAGGGGATATGATCTTCACACTTGCATCTGAATTGCAACAAACAAAGTTAGACATAGACCTTCATAATTTGGAGGAATGAGACACATATCTATCGAGGGTGGGGCTGCTAGAATGGAAAAAAATTAGTTGGGCTCTGAAGCCATCCATGCTTGCATTAATACAACCCAAACTCTGGGAGCATCCTTGTGAAGAGGCCATGCTCACAGTTGCTTCTTTTCTCAATAGGATCATAGCTCTAGCATCGCCACTACTTCCTTATAATAATGATATAATGAGAGATATATTGCAGTTAATAGTAGAATCCCTTTAGTGGTTGAATAAGATCATGCTTACTACCTTCTAGAAGTGGTATAGAATCTTAGAATTCATGGCAGAGTTTAGCTTTGGCACATTCATGTTGAATCTAGAATGTGATGACTTAAGCTTTCAGGTGTTCTAGAAATTTAACACGAGCATTACCTTAGCTCATCCAAACCGTGTCAAAACAAGCATGAAAAATATTGTGTCCTTGTTCCTAGAAGGAGATGAAAACATTTGTAAGATACTAAGATCCAAACTATTCACCATTTAGAGGAAGGAACTAATTGTATCACTAGTCGCCTATGATCTAGTGGAGAAGTTGGTTATGTAAAACCTAAAATTTCTCAAAAGGGTGTTGGCTAAGAAGGATCTTAAAAGTATTTTTGGAGGAAGCAAGAACAAAGGTAGTAAAACCTACAACAAGAATGAACTAACAAGGAGAATATTATGCTTTATCTGCAAGGAACCTTAGGCACTTGACCATTCATGTCCAGGTGATAGGAAGGAGGAAACATGAAGAAAATAAGAGGAGATTCCTTCATATCATAGGGATTCTTCTATAGTTGGTTCTCTTGATTTTCAGGATGGTGAGCAGCAATGTGATATTATTTAGGGAGACTTGCAGGATGACAAGAATTCAGAAGTACATGAGGAAATTTTACCTAATGGCATTAAAATGAGGTAGACTCCTATAAAACTGAGGCCATAGGTATCCAAGGGGATGTCCATAAAGAATATGAGAAATCAAGTACAGATAGCAGTCCACTAGTGCATCTATGTTTGACAAATGGAGAAGATGAACAACATATTGTCTTCACAAACGTGGGAGGCTAGGAAAAATTAAGTGAGGATCCAAAAATAGTGAACCGACATGATGAGAATGATCATGAGGATGAACATGATAGACATAATGTGTAGGATGAAACATTCCTAGAGAGTCATCCAAAGGCTCAAGTTGAAGTTTTGGTCGTGGGGAATCAGGTGCAAATAGGTAGAAATACATTCATTTGGGCACCAAAATCTCTTATAGAGGACTTTGACGGGAAGATCACACATTTCAAGACAATATTATGATGTTGAAGTAGAGATTCTGGACAACCCGTGACATTATCTTACATGAGGAAAAAAATTGAGGAGCTCATAGTGCATGTGCCGATTCAACCACAAAATTGTCTAGTGTAGAGGAACGTCTCAAGTACCTCACAAGGTAGCAGGAGGAATACAATTGGGAATTGTAGAGAATCCCTATATAGGAGTACATAGATAGGGCTTTTGGCACTACCAAACCATCTTTATAAACTAGGGAGAGAAGGGAGGCGTTCTACAAATGGATCATGTTGGGTGATCGGGAGCAGCATGAGTTGAGCATCAAGTAACATCAACATGGTAGGGTTATTCAACGTGCATGCATTCATTCATTATATCCTTCCAAAGAGATAGATTGGTGAGAGATTATGAGTTAGAACTCTATTGATGGGATACTCTTAACCAATGACATATTGCAACCTAGGCCCTTAAGCACAGGTAGTGATGGAGGGCTGTGAAAGTATCATAACCCATAAGTCGCATGACGTAGGTGGCATTGGGATCCAAGAGAATCCATTGGGGGAAGGATTCTTTGGATGATTGTTTGGGATCCATGCGAATCTATCGAGGGAAGGATTGACCAGATGATTGTCTGGGATCCAGGTATTGAAAGATCCATTTAGGATCATTTATCATGGAGGCATGGAGTAACAGACTAGGTTGTATGGGATGCTGGTATCAATCTACAAATAATTACCTTGTGGATAGTAATGGATTGCTTGAGGGCAAGTAATATTTGGTTGAGAGGATTTGTAATATTCCCTTTTCTTGATATGGTCAAAATGGATGAAATTTACCTATGGTGCTTTCCATGGTATCTTCCCATGGGATTTTCCCATGGCATTTGTCTTCATATTTCGAGGGAAAATAACAAAATAAGATTTCTAGAGATTCCATCTAGCCTATTAAAGGGGATAGGAACTATGCCTTTTGATCATTCTAAATTTATCTATCTTATTGTGTTTTTCTTGAGAACTTGGTGTGGCGAGTTCTAGTTTGATCCTAGGGAAGAAAACCCCGTGGGTGTGATTTGTCTGGTGGATCTATCCAGGGTCCACAATTGTGCTTGAGTGCCTTGATTTCTCATTTGATGGGAAACATTGCATGCCATTGGCAAAGGTTTCTATGTTATCAATATAGCATGTATTATTTACAATCATTAATTAAATAAGTGGCTAGATTTTTCTTTCTCAGATCCCTTTGTGTTCAGTGTTCTATGTTGAAGCATTTTTAGGACACTACAATGTGCCAAATCTACTAAAAATTTAATTTTTTGGGGTCTTACATACAAATTGGACCAAATTAATCCACTAAGACCATTACTTGTGCACTAAATATGTTCATATATGATCTAAATGGAAAATGGCAGCCACCCATGGTATTCATCCAAAGTTGGTATTATTCACACATGGTATTGTATGTCGCATCCACCAATGGTATTGTAAGTGACATCAACCCATGTTATTCATAAACCCATGATATTTACCCACCCATTGAATTTACATATGGTATTGTAACAAAAAAGGGCTATAAGTAGCAAGTCACGTTTTGTAAAAGGATAGATTGTCCACCACAATCTAGCCTTTACAATTATTATCTATTTCAATAAAAAAGTTTCTTTGTGGTTTTCTTTATTGTGTGTTTTCTTTCTTTTCTGTTGACATTTCAATTTTTCAGATCGTGGGGGCCTCGGCCTCCAAGATCCATTTCAATTTTTTAGATCTTGGGGGCCTCCCCCCAAGACTCATATCAGCGGTATCAGAGTCAGGTTATGATTCCATGGGAATGAGGGTTTGATGCATATTTCAGTTTTAAAATTTTGTAGCAATATTCAATAAACTTTGGGCATGTGTTACGCAAGGAAAACTTCAAGAATGGAAGTTTTTCTTAAAGTTTAAAAAACTTGGCGAATCTTACTAGTCCCTAATATGCAAATTGTGAAATGTTTGGCAATATTTTTGTAAAAAAAATAATATTTCTTATCATTTTATATTACTCTATATAAATTTTTGGTGATTTTTAAGGTAAAATAATTTTATACTATAAAATGTGGGCTAATCATTTTTAGAAAAAATGGAAATTGGCGAATCATTTTTTTGGAAAAAACATGGAAAATTTCCCACCTACGAATATTAGCCCCTAAAATGTTCCTTGGTGTTACGACCTCCATAGAGCACTTTCTTGGGCAAAGAGAGAAGAATTTTTATTTTTTCATTTTTTTTTGCAAGAATTTTTTGGGGCGGCAAGTTTGCAGACCAGATATAAAACTTTTGGTGCAAAATTTATAAAAGTAAATAAAATATTTGGATTCCTTGCAAAAAACTACCCAAATTCAAAAAAAAAAAATGGCTGAATCGGAGTTCAGATGAGGGAGATATCGCTCATTTAAAATCAACTATTTTTTCAGAACTTTTGTGACGACAGAACCATTGCAGCGCGAACCTAAGTTTCCAGAGTTTCTAGATAAGGATTTCAAACACATGGAAAGATGAAAAATGGTCATTCTGTAACAAGTTATAATAAATATTCTGAGTTATATTGACAGATTTCTGTCCATTTTAAATCTAGAATAGCATTCGAGCGGGTTCCTTTTGGATACGTGTCCTCCCACCCTGCTTTAGTAGGCACCTGATTCACATTCATCCATTTCAACATAGCAACATCTGACTTGGATTATTTTGAGACATTCCCTCCCACCCTAGGCTATGTAGGCACTTACTACTTCATCAACAGTCAGCATCACGGCTATGGGTCAACCATACAAAATCATTGTCATCGAAGTCCATTTGCTAGGCCACACACTATTAGTATCATAGTTGGTCACACGCATTCTAGGGAATCTCTATCCTCGAATCTTCACTTTTCATGGTTATGGGTCATCCACAAACCCACACTTTATCGAAGTCCATTTGCTAGGCCACACACTGTCAGTATCACAGTAGGTCACAAGCATTATATGGTATTTCTACCCTCAGATCTTCTTTCATCACGGTTATGTGCTAAGAAAGAAACTATCAATAATTTCAAGCTACATGGGATCCTAATTGCGGTATTGTCCATATAACAAATGATAATCCTCGCTTGAGTCAATCCACTTAGTTGTAGTTTGATTCTAAGGCCTCTGAAGCCTGTAACCTTATTATAGCAGTGGACTCCAGTGAATATATTGGCCTGGCCACTGACCTCTATCCCCACAGCAACTGAAAAAATGACAAAATATTTTACAACATTGTCATTTCCCATGAGACTTATGCCCATGCTACTAAATTTTTTCTCGCCGATGTTTCCACCGACGGTATTGTGTTGCCCATGGAAGGAATTCTAGATAAATGTCTCATGCTCATCCTGAACCATGATGCCATATGACATGAAATGCGAGATATAGTAATTATCGATGTTGATTCTCAAGGAATTGATCACCAGAATCCATCCCCCTCAAAAATTTGCATCCAACATCAAATCCTGCAGAGTAATGTCCTCGTATGATGTGCTATGATGGACATTATTGTTCATGGAAGAAGTGAGCTCGTCCCCATGGAAGCTTGTAGCGACCTTGGCATCGGTCGAGGACCATAGCTCAATCAAGTAATGATCCTCTGGGAAATCTTCAGAAGCCCGCGGAGTATCACCATTAATCAATTCATTAGCATCTTCGCTTCCTGGTAGCCATAGAGGCTTGCCGATGAGATAATTTCCTTCTTCGAAAAGAATCTCGATGCCTCCGAGGTTGCTTACACCGGGCATTGTGTGCTCCCTCGTAGCTACATCAAAGCTCTTGTTGATCAGTACCATGATGGCCTGGGTGCTGTCGCTCGAATCGGTTGGATCAGCACCATATTTTGTCACATAGAACAAGCGCCCCTGTGACTTGACTGTTTCATTGTCTGTCCTAGGTTGTCGAACTAGTGATCGAGTCAACTTCCAACGAGCAAACAGAATTCTCTCGACATCCTCCTGACTAAGATACTTGGGAACATTGGCAACCAGGGAATCCCGACTCTCTAGACTCCAGGATTTCAAATTCGTTTGAGCAAGAGGCTTGGATGGCCCCAAACTCCTATTATTATCAACACCAAATAAAATTCCGAGAAACAACACCACAACCAATATTGAATTGATTTTCAAGTCACCCATAACTTCTTTAGTCCTCCTAATCCTAGGTTTCTATTAACGAAATAAAAGGAATTTCTCACCTAGCCTAAGATAGTGTGGGTTGCTTCTCCTTGCATTTGCTCACAAGATTGGAATGGTCTCTGCTGAAGGGGCAGATGGCCCCTAGTTGAATCCTCCAGCCACAGATCGCCTTCGTGTTGTCGGGATAGAAACTGCAGATGTTAGTGCCCACCATGGGCACTCCGAACATGCAAGTTGAGTATGGTGGAGATAGAGTAGTGTAGGTCCTCCCATTTATTCCTTACCGAATCTAAATTTCACAAAACTTTGGATACCTAGATAGCTGAGAATGCAATGTGGAATGCTAGCTAGAGAGTACCAGTCCTCCACAGAATGTGAAAGCAAGACTATGATAATGATAAGGGAGTGGAGGAGCTTCTCAGTAGTGTATAATGCCTCTGAATCCTCCAACCCAACAAATAGGAATTCCATGAGAGCTTGAATGAGGATCCTTGATATCCAAATCCCAGATGCCATGGATTCATAACCCGCTTTGATACTGTTGATCCACATCTTGCGGAGGGCCCCAAGATCTAAGTAATTTCCGCACTAAGAAAAGAACAAAGGTAACCAAAACTAGAAAATCAAGCATGAACTAACTTTTATTAGATCAAAAAATAATAGTTGCAACTACATTGTGTTGGAGAATCTATCCTCTTACAAAAAGAGGCTCATTATTTATAACATTTTTTAGTTACATTACCATGGGCATATTTCCATTCAAATCTTTACCATGGGTAAATACCATGGGTGGGAAAATACCATGGGCGTATTTCCATTCAGATCAATATCATTGGAGGACATTTTCAAAAACATTCCACCCATTACAGCTTATTTTGGAAGCCTCTACGAATTTCCTTTCTAATGTTCTTCCGAATAGCCAAGGAATGCGAAGAAAATCTCGTGAAATTCCTTATCCGCACACATGACACTGGCTAAAATCGAATGGAACCTTCAGTCACTAGCACAAGCCTATCTCCCAACGATTGGGACTTTTTAGTCACTCTCATGAGCCTGTAAGGGAGTGACTAGGGCAAAGAATAAGGGAAAATAATCAAACCTCAGCTCTAAACCTTTGACATAGCCTATCACACATTTTCAAGTGGATAAAAGATGTCTCCCAAAGTGTCACTACCAGATTGACATAGACGACCAACAAAGAAGGTTGGGAGGAGTGCCAAAAAGTCCTCCACTCTCCAATAATTATTTCTACAAGTTGCAACACCTCTGACAGACCTACAATACCTTGTAGCATAATCATCAAGCCAACACATCACTCTGGACAACAAGTCATCCTCATAAGTATAGACATGAAGACATACATGAAGACTTAGTTTCCAACTCAACTAGTGTGCCATCAACCATCAACCATACCAATGCTAACATTTGACCAAAATGAGTGACATCATATTGTTTACATCAATTCCAACACAATCATCCCAATGTCAAGTCAACTAGTTGCAACCAAGCTACAATGAATGACATTTACACATAGGCTAGGCTAAAATGGTTGAAATCAATGCCAACATGAGCTAGCTGCCATCATGAACCAATGCAAACCTCGACTAGCTGGATCCATGCACACCATAATGCCAACAATCTCCCCCTTTTGAATTGATGGAAACCATACACAAACTCCATACCATCATCCTCTATCTCTCCCCCTTTGACTTCAACGCAAAGGGCCAACTCCATCTGATAAGGTAGCAATAACTGAAGCATAAATACTAGAGAAATACATCTCTACATGGATGAAAAATAATGTACATAAGCAAACATCCATGTATCTCCACATCCGTAGCAGGAAGAAAGGCATATATCTAATAAACATCCCGAGAAGTTGTTGGGTCCCTATAATACTAGTGATTACCCCATTACTATTGTAGTTATACCCCTTATTAATATTGTTGTGCCCCTATTGCCCCCATATTGTTATTATTGTGCCCCATAGAATCCCTCTATTGTTATTTTTGTGGCTTTATATTATTATTGTTAGGTCGACTGGATTATACTGTGACTCCTTAGACTCCTATATATAGAAAGGAGGTTTCTTCATTTGACTCATCCAAGAATTGTTCATTTATGTAATGTAAAGGAGGTTTCCCCCTCGAAGAGGCTGAATTCTAAGGCGTTGATCTATCTTTTCTATCTTTTCTTGAGCTGGCTTCATAACAATTGGTATCGGAGCTTTGGATTCTAGGGTTTTGCTGCTCCAAACAAGTCATCGTGGAATTTTCGGTATAACTTTCTTTCTGCGATGTTTCAGAAGTTGCAAAAAGAACCCATTTGAGAAGAAATTTCGCTAAACCTCGGGTCCAAATTTCAGAGATTTTCGTGCTATATTTGCGGAGATATGATCTGAGGAAGTTGGTCTTTTTGCAGACTCCTGAATTACATTCCAAACAGGTGACTTGGGGAAATCGTCATAACTTTCTCTCTGGGGATCGGATTGAAATTTTGTAAGAAGGTACAGAAAGAGGACGGACTGTAGTTTCTTGTACACATTTTTCAGATCCAAAGGATGAAACAGTGACTCGTGGCACGTCGTAAAAGTTCGCTCTACTGAACTAGTCTATAATCAAGTCACTGTGGGAGATTTCGTATAACTCTTCCTTGGAGAATCCAATTTGGGTCAGACTTGTGGCATTGGAAAGAGGAAGCAGAAGGCTACTACAGGTCGGAATTTCAGAATTGGAGGATCTGAATTTACAAAGATACATCAGATTCAATATCAGGCTTCTACAAAGTGAAAAAAGGTGTGTAGTTTTTTTTTTTTTTTAAGTTTTTGCGTAAGCTTGGTTTGAAGGAATTCAAAGGGCATAGTAAAGAATTATTATCGGTAACTGATGCCCCGCGGAAAGAAATTGCAAACACCTAGTAAGGAACCTGAAAGCTCTAACATGACTCATGAAGAAGAGGAAGAAATGCTACATGATATATCAAAATTACAAGAACAAGTGCAACAAATGTCATGCTCACAAAAGCTAACAGAAGCTAAGATAAATGGCGTGGAATCTAATATAAAGGGCCTGGAAGCTAAGATGAATGATTCGAAGACAGATTTGAAGAGAGACATGGCAGATTTGAAGATATATTTGAAGACAAACATGGCAGATTTGAAGACAGATTTGACAAATTTTCTACAAGAAATACTTACTAATGGTGAAAAGGTTGTAAAGGAAACTCATGATGTGAACAAAATAAATGTTAATCATGATTCCATAGACTCTAGTGTTGGATCGAAGACCCACCATATTCCAAAAATCGATATGAGGAAGTTTGATGGCAAGGATCCCGCCACATGGATATTACAGATGGAGCAATTCTTCGATCTCAATAATGTGAAAAACACAAAAAAGGTACGTATGGCAACTTTATATTTGGAACCAAATCAGTTTGTATGGTATCAATGGCTTTGATCTCGTAAACAATTTATCACTTGGGCAATTTTTACGGAAGAATTGATAGCACATTATGAGGATACAAAAAGCAACACTTTTTTTAGCCAATTGATAAGTCTCAAACAAAAGGGTTCAATAATGGAGCACATTGAGGAATTCCAAAAATTGAACATAAGGGTAAAATATATTCCAGAGGAGCATAGGATTGATGTGTTCATAGGGTCTTTAAAGGATAATATCCAACATGATGTTCGCCTTTGGGAACCTGATTCATTAGAGAAGGCATTCAGGTTAGCAAGAAAAATGGAAAGCAAAATTATGGAAACCAGGAAGCATACCACTCACAACTATAAAGACGGAAGTGTTGTTGCCCCTAGTCTTCCACAACCTATAGGGTTGACACCACAACAATTGGAAGAAAAAAGAGCAAAAGGGCTTTGTTACAGTTGTGATAGCAAATACACTAAAGGTCATAAGTGTGCTGAGAAGAAATTATTCTACATAGATTGTGAAGAGGAAGAAGAAAAGGAGAAAGAAAGGTCAAAAGAAGAGGATATACTCCAGGAACAAAGCCTAGATGAAGAACAAATAAATCTGACCATATCTTGTAATGCATTGGCGGGAATTACCACTCCTCAAACCATCAAGATAGAAGGACAAATCAAGAAGAAAAAGGTAATAGTGTTGATTGATTCAGGAAGCACCCACAATTTTATTCATTGTAAGGTAGCAAAAGAATTGAATTGCTTCCTATATCCAGCACCAGAGTGTCAAGTGATGATTGCAAATGGAGGAACAATAAATTTCTCTGGAAAGTGCCATAATATCAAGCTATCCATGGGAGGATATGTATTGACTAGCCCAATGCTTTCCATTCCAATGGGAGGTGCTGATGTTGTACTAGGAGTCCAATGGCTACAATCCTTGGGTACAATAGCTTTTAATTTTCAAGAACTTTTCATCAAATTTTATATGGAAGGAAAGGAAGTTGAATTAAGGGGTATTGCAGGGAAACCAGAAAAGATAATCAGCTCTAATGGTATGAAAAAGCTTCTAAAAAAGGAGCAAAGAGGTGTAATTGCACAATTATGTTCGCTAGATGTTTCCACATCGGAATCATCTATTTCTCCAGATCTCCAAAAAGTCCTGGACAATCATTCCAAGGTATTTGAGACTCCCAAAGGTCTCCCACCTATGTGTGATCATGATCATGCTATTCATCTGATTCCAGGAAGTGTTTCTCCAAACATCAGGCCGTACAGATATCCCTATGTCCAAAAGAGTGAAATTGAACGTATGGTTGCAGAAATGCTAGAGATTAGTATAATTCAACCAAGTCAAAGTTCTTTCTCTGCTCCAGTAGTATTGGTGCAAAAGAAGGATGGATCATGGCGCATGTGTCCGGATTATAGGGAGCTCAACAAGCTCACTATTAAAGATAAGTTCCCCATTCCTGTCATTGATGAATTACTGGATGAATTGCATGGATCAATTTACTTCACCAAGTTGGATCTTTGTTCAGGATATCATCAAATCAGAATGAAGACTGAAGACATTCCAAAAACAACATTTAGAACTCATGAGGGTCATTATGAATTTTTGGTCATGCCTTTTGGCCTTACCAATGCACCTTCAACATTTCAAGGTTTGATGAATTCAATTTTCAAACCATTCCTTAGAAAATTTGTGTTAGTATTTTTTGATGATATACTAATCTACAGCAAGTCTTGGAAGGATCATGTTGAACATGTTGACAAGGTGCTACAACTATTGGAGGAGAAACAATTATATGCAAAAAGATCCAAATGTTTCTTTGGAGTCCAGGAGGTGGAATATCTGGGTCATATTGTATCTCATGAAGGAGTTAAGGTAGACCCTACCAAAATTAAAGCCATTAAGGAATGGAAAATCCCCACATCCATAAAGCATCTGTGAGGATTTCTCGGGTTGACAGGGTATTATCACAAGTTTGTTAAGAATTATGGGAGAATAGCAGCACCTCTAACAACATTATTGAAGAAAGATGCATTTTCATGGACTCCGGAAGCAACAAAGGCCTTTGAACATCTTAAAGAGGCAATGTGTCAAGCACCGGTCTTAGCTACATCGGACTTCACAAAAACCTTTATTGTGGAATGTGATGCTTCAGGAAATGGAATTGGTGCTGTTCTAATGCAAGATGAAAGACCCATTTCTTTTGAAAGTCGTCCAATCAAGGGAAAGTTTTTAAGCAAAGCTATTTATGAGAAGGAAATGTTGGCAATACTCCATGCACTTAAGAAATGGCGACCCTACCTAATGGGAAGACACTTCAAGGTAAAAACGGATCATGATAGCCTTAAATACTTTTTAGAACAAAGATTATCCTCTGAAGAGCAACAAAAGTGGGTCACAAAGATGTTGGGTTATGACTTTGAAATCATCTACAAAAAGGGGAAGCAAAATGTGGTGGCAGATGCACTCTCAAGAAAGGATGAGGATGTGGAAGCATTGTTGTGCGCCATTTCTATTATCCAACCAGATTGGATAAACGAAGCAAGGGAAGAATGGAAGAATGACGAAGAAGTGTGGGCACTTATTCGAAAGTTACAACAAGATTCCAGTACGTCTGATACATTTAGCTAGAAAAATGATTCGTTATGGTACAAAAATCACTTATACCTCTGTAAGAATTCCCAGCTAAAACAAAAGATTCTTATGGAATTGCACACTTCTCCCTTAGGAGGGCACTCAGTATTTTTAAAAACTTACCACAGGTTTAAGAAGGAATTTTTTGGGATGGCCTTAAATCAGATATTCAAAAGTTTGTGGCGGAATGTTTGGTTTGCCAACAAAATAAAGTTGAAATAATTAATACACCGGGTCTATTACAACCTTTATCCATTCCAAGCCAACGTTGGGAGGAGGTTTCAATGGATTTTATCACAGGTTTACCCAAGTCTGAGGGAAAGAGTGTCATCATGGTGGTAGTTGACAAACTTACCAAGTATGCACACTTTTGTGCATTATCACATCCATTTAAAGCCAGTACAGTTTCTACTGCATTTATGGAAACAATTCAAAAGCTACATGGAAACCCAAAGATTATTGTAAGTGACAGAGATCCCATTTTCACGGGAAATTTTTGGACATAATTATTTTCTTGTCTTGGTACTCAGTTAGCTCATAGCTCATCTTATCATCCTCAATCTGATGGGAAAACTGAGATAGTAAACAAATGTTTGGAAGGATATCTTCGTTGCTTTCTATATGATAAACAAACACAATGGGTCAAATGGTTGCCTCTGGCTGAATGGTGGTATAACACTTCCTTCCATACAGCAACAAAAATGACCCCATTTATGGCACTTTATGGGTATCAACCACCATCCATCACATCATATTTAAGAGAAAATTCTAAGGTTCAGGCAGTGGAACATCACATCGAACATCAACAAGAAGTCCTCCAACTCTTAAAGGATAACCTCGTGTTGGCACAGAATAGAATGAAACAACAGGCAGATCAACATCGCAATGAAAGAAGTTTTGATGTAGGTGATTGGGTATTCCTACGGCTACAACCATATAAGCAAATGTCCCTCAAGCAAGCTAAGAAGGATAATAAATTATCACCAAAGTATTATGTCCGTACAAGGTGTTGCAAAAGATTGGTACTATGGCATACAAATTGGAGCTTCCTGCAACTTCTCGATTGCACCCAGGTTTCCATGTTTCATGTTTAAATAAGGTTATAGGCGACAAGCTCCCAGTTCAAACAATATTGCCAGGACTTGACGAGGAAGGAAAAATTATATTGGAACCGGAAGCAGTCACAGAAACAAGAACTCGACAGCTACGAAATCGATCAATTTCAGAGTATCTTATCAAGTGGAAGAACTTATCTGCTGAAGATTCCACATGGGAGGATGAGAATTTTATGCAGAAGTATCCAGAACTACTCAAGCATTGAGGACAGCACTTTTTTTAAGGAGAGGGGCATGTTGGGTCCCTATAATACTAGTGATTACCCCATTACTATTGTAGTTATAACCCTTATTAGTATTGTTGTGCCCCTATTGCCCCCATATTGTTATTACTGTTCCCCATAGAATCCCTCTATTGTTATTTTTGTGGCTTTATATTATTATTGTTAGGTCGGCTGGATTATATTGTGACTCCTTAGACTCCTATATATAGAAAGGAGGTTTTGTCATTTGAATCATCTAAGAATTGTTCATTTATGTAATGTAAAGGAGGTGGCCCCCTCGAAGAGGCTGAATTTTAAGGCGTTGATCTATCTTTTCTTGAGCTAGTTTCATAACAGAAGCATACTAACAAATAAAACGCCTCAAGCAACAACAAAAATATGCCAACATAAGGAAACCACAAGAAGCATCAATGAGAAACAACATAATAGTAATAATGAGTAGCATCAAGTATATGCATCAATATGCACATAAGCATCAATCCATCACTCTCCATAGCAACCACATAGCAACAACCACCAAATATCTCTGAACATAACATGGGGTTAAGAACCCCAACTGTCATAGCATAGTATGAGGCGCACCATGAACACCTCAATTCATATCATAATGCCAACAATGTATGGCTGAAGTCATAAGAGAAAATAATGTTCCCCTTGAACACATGCCATCTCCAAGCTGTAGTGACCGCTTCTACTCCAACATTTTCTTCCTTTCTAAGAAATAAGAACCATATGGACTAAGACTCCACATGACCATGACTCAAGTGACATATACATTGATAAATACATGCTTGTAGCAGCGACAGAAGACCTCATACATTCTCTCATATGACCATAAAATGACCTCATTACTCATAACTAAATGATCGAATGATATATAGTACAACAAAAATACATGGCTTCATGAGAATATTACATATATTTTCAATGAATTGCATTGTTGTTATAATCATCTCCTATGGACCAATGACTGAAATACATAATACATTATTAATATTACTAATCGGACTTATGCATGAATGCAACAAAATACAGATATAAACATAAAAACAGAGATGTAACAGAAATAAATCTTTATTTCATTAATATTAAATAACTGAAAGATGCTTACAAAAAGAATGGAAATAAACCAACAAGGGCGATGGTAGCTTATCTCCGAGAAGAGATGTAGCAACTAGATGCCTATGAGTAGTGCTACAATGAGGCTCAGTGGCCTTTTTATCGTTAAGAAACAATGGGAAACACTAAACATCCAAAATCCTTACCCTAGGAGATGAAGCACCAAAAGATTGTGGGTACCGTTGGGGTTAGTTGGAATGTCAACTTCCTGAGGTTGTAAATTTGTCATACGATTTCCATTTGACTATTTTATTACCTCATTTTGAAGATCTCTAAGAAGAGGTTGAAAAAAATAGGTGCAAAAGTTTTGTACTTTTCTAGTCTCTCCATTTTCCCAAAAAAACGTCTTTTAGGCCCTTAAAATGACTCTGGAAGTTTAGGACTCGAAAAAATGTTAAAAGTAGTAAGTTGTACTATAATCAAAGAAAGTGAAAAGTACAATTAAAGAAACTCAAAATAAATGGTGGGGGTCCAAGTGGAATAGGCAGGTGGCCACCAATATCCACCTGGATCAATCCTCCCCCCTTAGGAAGCAATGGTCCCCATTGTGTTGAGTGCCTTTATGAGATGGGGAAAATTCTATTGAAATTGGTCCTTGGTGAAGCACTTTCCTTGGTGAAGGAGTTGGCATATTTTGAAAACTCAATATAGTTGGATCCTTTATTGCCGAGTGTTCTTGATCTATGTGTCGATGATCCTCTCAATTTTGGCTTAATTGATATAACTTGGGATGAGCTCTGTTGGTGTCAGCTTCTCAACAATGTTGGATGTGTCCAACAATGGGGGAAAAGTATGGTAACAACCGATCCACATTGAATACTGGGTGCATGCCAAGGAATGGTGGAATGTTGAGCTAATGGGAATTGTCCCCTAAAGTCTCGGTGATGGTGTACAACCCATATCGAAGTGAGCGAAGCTTGCAGTGGGGTCGAGTGAGGCGCTCCTTCTACAAATGTAACCAACCTTTGTTGCCCACTTGGAACTTGTGTGGCACTCGATGTTGATCATGACACTACTTGTACTTAGCATTGGCTCTCTCCAATATGTCATGGACCTGCTCGAGGATGTGCTGAATGTGCTGAATGAAGTTGTTATCCTGGTCAACTTTGGATTGGACATGAGTCAGATTTTCTTAAGTAGCTGCAAATGGTATGGCCACATCAGTGGGACATAGTGGTTGGAATCCCAACCCGACCTAAAAAGGACTATGGCTAGTTCAGCTATGGAGAGCTATGTTGTAGCTGTGTTGGACATAGGGGAGGATTTCATCCCATGTGTGTGGATGCTTTGAGTTGTACATGTGCAAAATGTGCACGATCATCTTATTGACAACCTTTGTTTACCCATCAGTTTGGGGATGGAAGGCCATGGACTTAGTGAGCTTGTTATCTAGCATTAACCAAAGGCTTGACCAAAATTTAATTAGGAACCTATTGTCCCGATTTGAGATAATGGACTTTGGGATCAAAAAATGTAGCCACACTCGTTCAAAGAAGAGCTTGGAAGTGGCTTTTGTTGTGATACTCTTCTTGCAGGCCAACAGAATGACCATCTTAAAGAATTTTTCGATGACCACGAACTTGTACTCATTGTCATGCTTAGGAGAAATAATGACCGACAAGTAACCCATGGAGATGGATTCCTAAGGTCGACTAGGAGTAGGCAGAGGAGTATATAGGGCTTCCTTCTTAATTGTTAGTTTGGTAGTGGAACAGGCAGTGTAGGATTTGATGTACTTCCCAACATCCTACCGAAGGTTTGGACAGTAAAAATACTTTTGCAGCACTACCACTATTTTCTCTACTCTGAAATGTCTCGTGACCTGAATGTAGTGTGCCTCCCAAATTATCTTTCCATGCTCAATGGCAGGAACATAGAGGTGTCCCAAGTGACATAACAGTGCGCCCTAGAGGTGAAAATTATGGAACTTTCTTGCCTTCCAAGAGCATCTAGTATGTGTTGTTGAATTCTTGATCGCTATTGTAAAGATGTGGCCACCTCGAGGTCTCGTGTCCACAAGAGTTGAGCACAGTGGTCAGCGCCATAACCGGTGGTCGGCTAAGACACTATGCAACATTATTGGTGTTTCCCTACTTTTAATTGATGTTCAAATGGAACTACCGCATATATGTGCACCATTTATGGTGGCGATCGTTTTGCAACTTCATTTGGGTCTCTATAAACTACAGGGGTCAGTGGTGTGTGTGGATGATCGTTTCCTTCCCTAGAATGTAATTTTTCCATTTTCGATGGACCTACAAGATATAATACATCTCTTTGTTATACGTGGGATAATCTCATATTGTATCTTAAAGTGTCTCACTGTAATATGCAACTGAATTCCCTTGTTGGGTAAGAACTGCACCAATAACATAGTCGGAGGCATTTGTCTCAATTTCAAATGGTTGTTATAGGTCTGGTAATGTGAGCACTGGCGAAATTAGAGGTGATGCTTCAACTTGACAAATGAAATCTATTGGGATTCAGACCAAAATAACTTTTCTTTCGCTCTACCCTTGGCGATTTGACTAATAGGTCAAGTGATATAAGAGAATCCCAACAAAAACCTGTGATAGAAATTTGAAAGTTCTGGAAATCTATAGAGCTCTGTTAGAATGGTTGGGGTTGGCCAATCCCAAATAACTTGTATCTTGGATAGGTCCACATACACACCTCACTCATGAATGATGTATCCCAGATATTGAACCTGGGAAATACAAAAAGTGCATTTCTCCAAATTGGCACACAATTTGTGTAGTCACAGGGTTTGGAGGAGTTGTCTGATATGGTGTATGTGCTCTTCCCAACTTTGGGTGAACATAAGGATATCATCCAGGTACACTACCACGAGAGAGTTGGTAAGGCCACAAGATTCCATCCATCAACTGCATGAAGTTTACAGGGGCATTCATCAACCCGAAAGGCATGACCAACCATTCAAAAAGGCCCTCCTTGGATTTGAACGCAGTCTTCCACACATTAGAGGGTTCAATTGGTACCTGGCAATAACCATACTTTAAGTCAATCTTCCTGAAATATTTGGCTCACTTGAGTTGTCCACAAGGTCATCAATCCATGGGATTGGATACCTATTCTAGATAGTGATCTTATTCAACACCCGACAGTCAATAAAAAGTCTTCATGTGTCGTCTTTCTTCTGTACCAACATGATCAGGCTCCCACATGGTGATGAACTTGGACTAATGTTCCCTTTCTGCAATAGCTCATGAATCTGCCTCTTCATTTCATTGTTCTCCAGAACAAAGCATTGGTATATCAATCCGTTAGGTAGCAGCACACCCAGGGCCAAATCAATGGAGTGCTTGACCTGACAGTGCAAGTGTACCTCTGTGGGTGAGGTGAATATGTCCCTGTACTCTTAAACAACCTTATCCATCTATCGCTGTCATGTGGAGGATCCATGTCTAAAGGTTGTGGATGTGGCCACATTATTCTTCTTTCCATGAGGGTGAATCATAAGGAAGACAAATTTCCCAGTTTGGGAAATCATCAAATTGCATTCCTTCAAAGAGATCAAAGAGATGACAGTAGGCAATGATAGCTCTGATATCCTGTATAACTTATTGCCCGAAGAAATAATAACAGTGAAAGGCTTAAACTCATACACAACATGACATCTCCACAAGTATGGTTGGCCTAATAATACATCACAAGCTTCAAGAGGAGCAACATCACATCTTACCTCTTTTGTGAAGGGCTTTATGTTGTAGGGAAGGAGACATTGATGGCTAACGTAGAGATCTCATCCTTGCTGACACCACTCGATGGTGTATGACTATGGTCGTGGTGTGTTCGGTAGGCCTAACTTCTTCATGACCTCTGCTAAAATGAGGTTATTTTGGCTTCCACTGTAAAAAATGAACTGCAACAAAGAGCCCTTCACCCACATCCATGAGTTTAAGAGTCAGTCCCCCTTCTTTGGATATTTTGGCTTAATCTTCTAGATTCTGGTGGTGGAAATGGTGGCACTAGGATCTGCATCAATAATATGCTTCCCTTTGTCATTCCCCTTCTCAGTTTCTGACTCAGAGTTGGAACATGCATCTGATTTGGAAGCCTTGACCTCGACCACCAATGACTTCTCGGCTCAACACTCGTGTTTTGAGTGGGGCTCTTATGGAACTCACACCGTTTTCTTGTGTCTTTCTTTGTATTCGTGGTGTTGTTCTTTGCTTGCACCTTTGGCGGGGTTTTCCTAGGTCACTCTGCCTTAGCTTTGTCCTTTGTTCTGCAGTTTGGGGGTGCCTTTTCCTTGCTTCAGATTCACAAATTCAAAGTCTCTCTTCTTCCATTTAAAATTTTTCTCAATATTGGCAGCATATCTCTAGGTTGTGCCAAGCAAGGAGATATCCAGGAAATCCATCTTGTCCTAGATTTACTTGTGCAAATAACCATGGTACTTGAGTACCAAATTCTGCATAGAATCCTTGATACCCATCTTCGTGTGAAGGGTATGAGAACTATTTGTGAACTCTGACATATCTTGGAACATTCCCTGCTGCAACGTGGTCCACTTTATATATTTATCGTCATAGCTCTCGATAGGGTAATATTGTTCCTTGATGGAATCTCGAAAATAATTCCAAGTGGGTGCAATTGAAAACAGTGCGGGTTCCCTCTCATCCTTTTGGTCACAATGGGTTTCCCACGAGTCCTTGACATGGGGGGAAACTTTGAGTAGTGAAAAAGTAATATTTTATCGATTCGAAATGTCATGAACCAAAAAACTATCCTTGCAACATATTTAACCATCTATCTATGATGGTTGCATCTATCTGGCCTTCAAATATGGGAATGTCAAAGTTGGCTTAAACCTTAAAAGGAGTGGGGCCTCTAGAGTGGTTGCTGGATGAATATGCATCCCTGCGGGTAGGCGCTGAAGGATCTGGGCAAAGTTATCCATCATGGCATTCCTATGGCATTCCTCTATCTTTGTTTTATTCTGCCATGGGAGATCATTGGGGTTTGCGAGGCTCGTATTGCAAAGCTCCAATGATTTCGAGGCCTAACTCCTTATACCTTGACCTCACTGGGGACATGCAAAGAAAAACAGAGAAAGAGCATACCACTTTCATACAATTGACCTGGACTTATGCAAGAACACAACAAAATACAGATATAAACATAAACACAGAGATGCAGAAAAAATAAATCTTCATTTTATCAATATCAAAGAACTGAAGGATGCTTACAAGAAAAATAGAAATAAACTAGCACGAGTGATGGTAGCTTATCTCTGAGAAAAAATGTTGTGGATGCATGCCTCTAAAATGTGCTACAATGAGGCTCGATGGCCTTTCTATCATTGAGAAATAATGGGAAACCCTAAATGTCCAAAAAACTAACCGTAGGAGATGAAGCACCAAAATCTTGTGGGCCCAGTTGGGGTTAATTAGAACGTTAACTTCCCGGGTTCGTAACTTTCGCATACGATCTCCATTTGACTATCATAATACCTTTTTCGAAGATATCCAAGAGAGGACTTAAAATAAATAGGTCCACTGGTTTCACACTTTTTCGGTCTCTCTAATTTCCCAAAAAAAAATGTCTTTTAGGCCCTCAAAATGACTTAGGAAGTTTAGGACCCGAAAAATGGCTTGCTATTTGGGATTCATGACTATGAACTGAAATATCTCCCCTAGGTTTGGTGGTTAACCTAGAAAAACACAATGAAAAAGAACCCAATGTTTTCCTTAAAATAAGTAAATGAGGGGAAGAAACCTACTTGGAATTTATCGTATGTTTCACTCCTTCTTTGGACTGAATGCTCCAATCTTAGCTCCAACTACCAAACTTAGAACCTACACAACCAAACATCACAATCTAAGAAACTAAAAGATCTATGTAGCATCATCTATCTACTTTATTCAACAGATCAACATGCTATTGAATTACATGAAATAATGACATCACATATAGGAAAACAAAAGGACTCTTTGTATTGATATAAATGGAATGAGTTACCACCATAAGTAGGTGTCGATCTTGTAGAAGAGCTCCTCCAAGTTGTTGAATTTTCCTTCCTTTGTCACAAAGTGTACCTCCAATCACCCTACATGCATGAAAGGATAACTCTCACAATAGAAGTACAAGGGTATAATCACTCTCCAAAAGCCAACCCCTTGCATATGGAAGGTTGTAAATATATAGAGGAGTGAGCTAGGTTTGGAATTCTTATCCTTTTACCTATCTTAGGATTGAGATCCACTCTTTATGGGAGTATGAGATCTAAGGATGAGTGATGGAAACTCCAAGGTAGGATAGTATAGGATTTGAAATTTTTATTTGAGGTAAATGGTTACAACAGATCTTGGAAGCTTCTGGAAATAGAGGCTTTGGGATTCTCTCTCTTTTTCCTGGATTTCTATAACTAATGTAGGTGCAAAGGGGAGAAACCTGTAGGTGATCAATGCATGCCACATTGGAGCAAACTGTAGGTGAATGCTCTCTAGCAAGAGGCCAGGGCGTGTTGGTCCTAAAATTGGCTTAGATGATGTAGTTTAGGGCAAAAACTGTGGGGAATGAGAGAGTCATGCATATGGATTTGATCCCATTAGGAGGTTGATTGATCAGATGAGACAAAATAGCCTATAACATAGTTCCCCCTAAAGCGCAAAGTCAAATGATGATGACTTATGAATGAAGTGCCTTACCTTGTGACAAGTCGAGATCAAGAACAACCGGCAAGATTCATCTTCTGTTACAATACATTTACATCATGACATTATTTTGCTGAGGGAGGCATACTCATGCTCAACACATAAGATATCATAACACGTACAATAATCAAAATACATGTCCATTGATGATTGATGGTGGACCCATGGCTGGATGACTGTCAGTATGATGATAGCCATCATACATAGTGATCTTTGTATAATCCTGAAATCACTGCTCGGATGGCGGAAACTAGGCTTGGGGTCTTTTATCTCTCACACGACCAAGCAATGTACGAGTCTAACCATGTGAATCAATGAGTTGAAGTTGAACATGGTAGACACCATCTAATTAGTGGGCAATGATGTAAGTTGTTAACATACATGAGAGAAACCACCGATGATGTTAATGACTCTCAAGTTACTCAAGTACAATCTGTTTGGTGTGAATAAATGAGTTGATGTTGAATGCCACACATAATATTTCGGTCGAAGGTCATTGATGTAAACATGTCGCCGATAGCAAGGACAATTTCCATTGATGTATGCAAGCACCAAGACACTAATGGGTGTTTCTAAGTAAACTTCCCAGAAATGTGTTGATGTTGGTAGGAAGCGACCCATCGCAGGAGGGTCTTGATGTATCCCCTATCAATGACACAAAACGGGTATGATGATTGAGACAAAATGAAGCTGATATGGAACTAGATCAGGAAAGGAAAAAATGGAATGAAGGCTTAAGAGTATTATAATGGATATCAACTAAATGAATTCTCTTAAACACAACAGCGATACTTAAATGGAGTTGGCAACATTGACCCAAAACCGAAATGGAGGTTCTGTGAAGATATGATGAATTGAAAGACAATCAGATTATCCAACCCAACAACCACAGAGATGAAGTGGAGGAGTGTCGTGTTCAAGAGCGACTTGCTACCATTAACAAATGGAGTACCTTTCTTTCCCAATTTCCCCAACCATATTGGTTAGTACCTCTTTATTTTTTAACAAGCTTGAGGAGGATAACATATTCTTGATTTCTAAGTTCATCCTTAAGATGAATCCCTCTGAGAATATTTAATGAACACAAAGAAGGAGTAGTTTGATGTCATGATTGATAATTCCATCGTTGTTTGATGTTTTTATGAGTCCAGCAAGGGTGAAAACTTGACTTCTTTTTCATGATTATAGAGTTTGAAAAAGAGGTGAAAAAGAAAACTCGAGATGTCCCTTTTCGTAGGTAGTCCCTTAGTTCTAACAAGGTAGAAAAAAATACCAAAGAGAACCTCTCAACGATGTTTGACTAACGTATTCCTTTTTCGTAGTTAGTCTATCACAATCCGGAAAATGGTTAAACTTATACTCATTAGATGCCTTTTCATTTTCTTTTACGTGTTCGAAAATACATGTGCTCGACAATCATTTCATGTTTTGGGAGTCTAAAAAGAGCTGAAAGAGGACTCCAAGGGGTTCATTTTTCATAGGTTTAAAGAGTCTTAAAAAGAGATAAAAGTGTACTCTTCGGTCAAAAATAACCTATTTAAATCACAATAAAATCCATTAACAACTATCAACCTGCTCAGAACAACATAGAAAGGAATAAACACACATGTTTCATAGTAAAAATGAATCATCACTATGTCAAAACATTAAATATGAATAAAATAATGAACAATCTGACCATATATACTAAAAAATGACTATTCATTTTTACTCTTTGACATTTACCTTCAAGAGTGAGAGTTCTAAGTACTTTTTCCTTCGATCTTCTATAATTGATTGCAGCCAATCCTTGGATTGTTTCGAGTACCATCACTTCTAGGTAGGAGCTAAAACCCTTCTCTTTCTTTTAGTGGTTCCATTTTATGATTTCAAGCAAAATTTCTGAGTTTTTGAGGGCCCTGGGGTTCCAAAATTTTTCCCTAGGACCAACACAGGCCCAGAGGGTCGAAAAGTGCATTGCACCTAAGAATTCATGCACTGTAGGTAGGGGTATGACACTATGGTTTTCTCTTATGGGGTGTGTTGGGCACAAATATAAAGTTTGTTCATCAATTTTTCCTCAAAATTTGTTAAGTTTTTTGCATGAAAATAATCCTAATGAATCTCTTGTTGATGTTTCAGGTGTTCATCAGCACAAAATGGATTTCGTATGGAGAGAAAGAGAACATGAAGAATGAGATTTTAATGCAGCAAATGATCCTACTACCATCCAGGCATTAAATGATTGTGGATTACTAAAATTCTTCTGGCTTCCTGGTATGAGGCAAGAGATGGAGTTGTTGAAATACCTTGTTCATTCTAGGATGCTCAGGCACAAGTGTTCAGGTTTGGGGAACATGTACTCAAAATAAAGGTAGATGATATCTACTTTTTTATAGGACTATCCATGAGGGGTGCCCCCATATCTCTCCTATGTGGGAGAAGTGGTGGGGAGACAGTGAAAGGTTATATCGCCACCTATTGTAGACCTTGAGGCTAGCCAACAAAGGATGGAAACATCACTATAAAAGATGTGACCCAGTTATCTTTGAGAACAATCCTATTCATTATCATAATATTAGCAGGTAGCTCCATATTTCATGTGGTAAGAAGATCATATATGCAATATGGATTGGAGTGTCTGGAGCCAACACTCTTTAACTGGAGCGAGGGAGCTCTGGTCAATATGAAAGAACAACTAACCAAAGAAAAAGAGGGAAAAATAAAGAACTTTGGATAGGGTGTGAGCGGGTCCATTAATTCAACCTCAACATATTATACTTGAGCCTATCGATCTGAGGGTGCCATAGATGAGGAGGTAGATAGATCAAATGTCTCGACATGTAGGGCCATCAATGATCAAATTCTCACCAACCTTCTTTCGATGGTTGCACAGATAGTTTATCATGATCAACGACTATCCTTATGCAGAAATGGATTTCCATGATGACCCTGAGCTTGTGCTTCCTGAGGGTGAGGAATGGGGTATTGTACGTAAGAAATTTTTACCTTTTAAGTTTTGAAAGTTTTACAATTCCTTTTTGTGTTTTTTTATGTTTCCTAGACTAAACTATTGATGTTTCATGTAGATATAGGACCACTTCGACCTATTGGTGCTTCAAATCTCCTTCATGTAGAGGAACGACAATAGGAGGAGACAGTAGAACCATCACGGTTTTTTGCGGTAGCATGAGATATGCCATGGGATCCAGATGTAGCAGAGGTTGTGTCATAGGTAGAGCTTCACATGGAAGGGTTGACACATGGAATTGATGATACCGTGGTCGACCAAATTTGATTGTGACTTCAGTGATACACTATAGGTGTGCCCATTCATATCGGCTGACTACTGTGCAAGATGGCTCGTGCAATCTCATTCTATCAAGAGCACGTTTGATTTATCTACTTAGATATTGCATCTAGATATTTATATGGGTGATGTATGCCATATTTGTCTCGAGAAATTTTTTTGTAAAACCAAACTGATATATAAATCTATATATATATATATATATATATATATATATATATATCTATATATATATATATATATATATATATATATATATATATTCAATGTTTTGGGTTTCTATTGTATATTCAATATGATGTGATGTGAATTTAAAATTAATTACATTCATTGCAAATGTCTATCTAAAACATGATTAGCTAGGGCATATATCAATGTATTTAGATTTCTAGAAATCAGTTCATATTGTATGAAATCTAGTAGTCCTCCTAACTGAGGTTTGGTATGCCCACAAAGCAGCGTAAATGAGCAAATGCCAGTTTGATTTGTGGACCCCTACCATGCATTGAAGCATCGTCTTAAGAACTTTGTTGATGGCCTCAACCTGTCCATTAGCTTGAGGATAGTAGGGAGTGGAACTTTCATGGGAAAGTCCCAGCTTAGCAGTTAGTTCGGTCATCATATGATTCCGAAAATATTTTTCATGATCCATAACTATTGCTTGTGGAACACCAAACCGTGCAATGACGTGGTTGAAAAAGAAGTATGCAGTCATTTCACTAGTGTTGTTAAATGTAGGCATCACCTTGGCCCATTTAGTAAAGTAGTCAACAATGACAATAATATAATCATGCCCCCCGACCAAGTGAGGGTTACATGTCATGAAGTTTATACCCCATTTCAGAAAGGGATGAACAATGATAAGAGGATGCAATGGAGTAGTCAGAGCACAGGTCTTATGATCATATATCTGGCATGCATGACACCTATCGACATCAAGGATGGAGTCTTGAAAGATGGAAAGCTAGAAGTAACCAACACGTAAAATTTTCTAGGTGGTATCATAACCAGATAAATGTCTGTCGCATGCCCTCAAATGACATTCATTTATGACTATCTCAACCTCTTTAAGTGTGAGGCACCTTCATAAAATTCTATCGATACCATGACAATAAAGGGTGTCATCGATAATGTTGTAATTTCAGGCTTGGTAACGAACATGTCGTTGCTCCAAGTGAGAGGTATTACATTAGAAAGTCTGGGTCTGGACATAAATCAGGAAATCTCCATACCACGAGTCAGATGACGAGATCAGAAACAACGAATTGTCGGGTATAGAATCTTCAGATGTAGATTCTGAATCTGGGGAAGGGATATCGTACATTAATTCAGTGAAAACTAGTGATTCATTCGACTTGGATTTGATGAAATCCAGGTCAAATTATTGTAAGATGACAGTCCATTTTGAGTACCTTCCCTGCATCAATTAACGTGACAAAATATATGTCACAGGATTGAAATTCGAAACGACCATAGTTTTCCGAAGCAAGATGTAATGAAGAAATCTTTGGACAGCTTGAATGACTGCCAAAGTCGAATTTTCTACATGGGAATATTGAATTTTGGTATTGTTAAGATTTCAACTCAAATAGTAAATGGGATGTTCATTCCTTAAATCCTCTTCTTGGACCAATACCATTTTTATAGTACAAATGGAAATAGCAAGATACAAGAAGTAATTGTGATGATAGTCAGGGGTATATAGAAGATATGCTCAAACTGGTACATCTTTTAGAGCATCGAATGCTTTCTGAGTTGCATCATCCCTGTTGGAGACCTAATCTTATAAGGGTTGGTGTGAAAGCTGAATAGTCTAAGGAAGTCTAAGAGACATTGGAATACGAAACCAAGGGTCATATGAATGTAATATAAATGTATATCTCTGTCAATGGAAATGAAATTCATTGATTTAGCATTCACATTCTGTTCACATTCCATGTATTTATGACATGGTATCAGAGCATATGTTAGGCCTGGGCATTTTTCAGAGATAGTCACCGCTTTATTCTTTCAAGAATTTGTCTACCATTTCCCTATTTATAGAAATATTCTAATGTTGATCTACTACACCTGGGCACTCTAGCAGATCGTTTCATTACTCTTTGTGAATGTGTATGCATTGTGTTGGTTTCAATAAATATTTCCATGTAATTGAGCATTGAAGGTTGTGTATTTTGTTTTGGGGTCAAGGGGAAGTCTGCGACTTCAAATTATTTTCTTTGAGAGCTAGGGCGGTGAGTGGTGAAACCTGTGGACAATGTTCCTACCTGAAGAGATATTCCATGGCAATTCCATGATGAGTTATTTCTCTTGAATTCTATCTTTTCCACTTATAGAATCAACAGAGTCATGCATATATAATCATTTCTTGATAATGGGATGAGCTTCAAAAAACAAAACATGTCTTTTGTAAACATCCAACACTATATTCCACTTTCAAATCTTGCAATCTTATTCTATTGCATTATATTCGATCTTAACTCTGTTACACAGTTGTTGTTGCATTATCCATGGAATTTTCCTTTGCATCAGATAACACATTGGCCTCTTCATTAGCCCAAAATGTAATAAGAAATCTTAGACTATAGTTCAAAACTCCTGAGACTGGAGATCCCCTGATTTGGACTTAGTGGACTTCTTGGGTAGCAAACTTTGGTGGATATTGGGGAGAACGCCACTGCCATAAATGGTGACGCTACATAGAAGCTTGCTTGGCTCCTCATCATTCCTTACTACAAGTTTAATGTGCCGCAGAATTATTCAAGACTTCTTGTTATCAACGTTGTCGACCAACTCCATCACTTACGCAACTAGGTAATCCATAGCAACAGCCAAGTAAACTGGGGCATGGCCACCAGCGCATTTTTCGTAATGACCACGCTTAAGGGTTTCAATTTGGATGTTTCCATGTCCGTCGGTGGTGGTGCATTTGGATAAATAATTTGATCTTGTAGAAATTGGGTTTGAGAATGGTGTCTTGAGAAAGGTGTCTTGCTCACATTTATTTGCCATCTGTGGAGTTCTTAATATGTTTTCATATGCATTTAATACTATGTTGTGTGATTATTGTCCCTTTATTGCAGCAAAGGTCCATCACTATTATTATCTCCTCTCAGCGCATAATATTAGTGTCTAGCTAACATTACCAAACAATTAAGGTGCACTATACCAATATTTTTCTTAGATCAAGAATGGTCTATTGTTGACATTTATTGTAGAGAATTTACAAAATACACTGGAATTGGTGGCAAATTTGATCAATTTGTAAACATGAAGTTGTATCAAATTTATTTGTTTTTATATAACACTTATTCCTTTCACTATGATGTGCTCATGTTTTGTTACTCCATAGTTACGCTGGAACCATGGTCAAGATGAAATATGTGACTAGTTGTGTGGGAAATAAAACAGGATGTGCAATGGCGTTTTATTAGAGAAGAGGAAATTGCTGATCATTTCATATATTCGGTGAAATTAAAAGCATCAACAACTTCTTCTCATCGTCAAAGCCGCGACCTAATATTTTCCTCACATATTGACATCTACGTCAACATCATGGGAGGGAAAAGGATATTTGTTGTTGAGGATCAAGCAGTTGATCGTTGAACTCGAAAACTATGAACTGTGGCATAAGGTATATTTGGTTGAAGCTTATATATATGCAGCGTTGAAAACTCCTGTAGTGTGCAACGATTAAGTCTTGGTATGCTATAATTTCTTCTTGAAAACTGTGTGTATATATATTGGATCAATAATATGCCATGTGATGGGCGTATGTGGTATGGAAGTCTAGTATCATATGATATGAAAGCATCCTATGCGTTGGTCGTTTTTCTTTTCAATTCATCTCCCACTTCCTCACAATTACAATTGCTTGCTCCATTTTAAGGGATTTCTTTGGCAATGACCGCTCCATTTTATGCAGTGTGTGTAGTCTATTAGTGCTCTTAAATATGGGTGAATGCAACAAACTTTGGCCACTAGTGGTCGATGTTTCCAATTCTTCCCATTAATTCAAGAAGGGAATAAACTTTAACAACACAACTCAACACACTTCACTAGTTTTAAAAATGGATAAAATTGGTGAAGTATTAGAGTTGTTAAATACTATGATACATTCCAATGTTGATGGGATGGTAAAAATTAGTAAGTACACTCTTTCCTATATTAAAATTTATTTACAAAATGCACAAGAAAACATGGAATTTTTGCATTTGGAGTCCCAGCTTCAGCGAGATGTGCTACAACAAAAGAGTCACAATTATGAACCTGCTTTTGTTCAAAACATTTAGACAAACTCCCATCAACAACAAATCAATATTTTTGATCTAGTACCCAATGAAGGAGCAAATTTGCAGAAAGAAGCATAAGTTCAGTATGGAATTCCCAATCCCATCATAAGACCTTGGGAAGATCTTGTCGACAACAAGCACAAAACTAGTCTTGGATATGATAAGGACGTGTCCTTTCATATTTTAGATTACTCAAATCCCATTCAGTTTGAGAATGCCGGATTCCTTCATGAAAGTTCACCTTCAGCTGGTCCAGATTCTGTTCCTCTTCCACAGCAACAACAATAGATTGTGAAATGCCAACACTGTGACCGAGTTGGCCATATGAAAGATCACTGTTTTGATCTTCATCCATGTAAGCACTATCATAAAACCAGTCATTCTTCAAACAGATGCTTCAAAAACAAGCCTCCTACAAGAACAAAGATTCATCTTCGATGGACCGCTTTTGGGCAATGGGCTTCAATAACCAAGAAGATATTTCAGTCATATGTCAGAACTTGTTCTATAGTATTGAACAGTCTTGCAGTTGAGTTTTCTTCATCATCTCACCTTGTATCTGAAAAGGGGGAAATGATGGTCATCTACAAGCTTCAAAGCCACATCAAGTGAGCCTGAGCCACAACCTGCCATACCAAATTCAGAGTTGTAGCCAGAGACAAAGATGCCCCTGAGCATGCCTTCAGTCGGTGATACCTCTTCAAAGAATTGGGGACACTTCCTCTAGTAGAAGACTTCATCTTCTTGCCAGTTTTGGAAGAGTTCCAAGAATTGCATTAAACATTCTAGAGTTGCTGGTCATCCTTAAACCATCATAGGTTGACATCTCCCTTTACAGGTTGATGTTCTCCCTTTCTATGCGGGGTGAGACCTCCCTTTTAAGGTTGAAGGTTTCCCTCTTCAAAACACCAGGAGCACTTCCTCTAGTAGAAGACCTGAGCTTCATGCCAGACTTGGAAGAGTTCTGGGAATTGCACTAAGTGTTCTAGTGTTGGTGGTCATCCTTAAACCACCTCCCTTCAATACCAATATTTCAGAGAGCATATTCAGCCTAGTGCTGCCATGCATTTTTTCACATTTTGTATTACAACTTTCTTCCTGGACTCATTCATAACCCTTCGGATTAAGGGGGGAATGTTGGACACCTAATCCTCTAAGGGTTGGCGTGAAAGCTAAATAGTCTAAGGAAGTCCAAGGGACCTTGGAATACAAAACGAAGGGTCATATCAATGTAATATAAATGTATATCTCTGTCAATAGAAATGCAGTTCATTGATTTATCATTCAAATTCTGTTCACATTCCATGTATGTCTGACAATCCCAATGGATGTGAATCCCTTTTTTCAGCAAGCGAGTGAATCCTTTGGTCAACTGAGCATAATTAGGGATGAATCTTCGTCAGAAGTTACATTTCCCTTGAATTCGTTGAAGCTGAACAAGTGAAGAAGGTGCAGGAAAATCGACAATTGCATGTACTTTCAATTGTCTGATCAATATGAATTCCTTGTTTCGATATAACAGAACTTAGAAATCGACCAGAAATGACACAAAACACACATTTGTCTGGGTTAAGGAGAATACCATAATGTCTACAACGGAGGAAATTATCCCGAAGATGCATTGGGTGATCAACTCGATGTTTGGCGTGAGTAGGGAGGTCATCCACATATGGTGGAATGATGTGTTTGATATCATGAAACAAAGTTTATTTACAAATTAAAAAATTCTATAATAAAATAAAGATAAATCTTTATAATTAACAATATTATGATATATTTTTGAAATATTTATATGTTTAACTAATATAATAATTCTTTTATAATAATAATAATAGTAATTTAAAGTAAACTTATGATTTTTTTTATTTTGATAATATAAAATGTATTATAATATAAGTATTTTAATTTCTTTTCCATTGATATAACTTTATAAAACTTTGGTAATCATAATTAAAGTAGTGTGTTAATTTGTTTTATGAATTGATATAACTTGTAAATTATAATTAAAGTAGTTAATTTTTTTAAAGTATTTTGACTTTTCAACCATTAAATTAAAAATATTTTGATTTTTCCATAAAATCATCTGTTATTATATTATAATATTTAATTATCTAAAATATATTTTTAAATATAATTTTTTATAAATTTTATAAATTCAATTATTTTAAATCATAGAATTTAGATTCAAGGTCGATATGATAAAAATGATAGCAAATTCTCGGTTAAAAAAAATTGATAATATTTATCTAAAAAATTAAAATACTTATGTTTATCTTTCTAATAATATTTAAATAATTTAATAATTATAAATAATATAAAATTCTTAGAACACAATTATAAAAAGAAGAAACTATATTAACTTTTTCTCTCTAAAACATCCTTTCATTTCAAAACTTAAATATATAGTCTTTCTAATTCCAAAATTTAGATAAAAAAAAATTAATAGATACAACATCAATGTTCAAAACTTATTTATCTAAATTTCTCTAAAATAAAAATATATTTAATCTTTTTCTTAAAAAGATTTTTACTATTCTATATTTAATTTTCTTTCGAAACATATTTAAAAAATCAATGTTCAAAAATTATTGAGCCTACAAGCTCATTGTACAAACTATTGTAAAAAAAATATGTAAGTATGGTCGTATTCAACATTGACTTTTTTAAGATAATAAAAATAAACTATTATCTAAATACAAAAACAATATAAGTGATATAAAAAAAAAAAAAAAAAACAGTGTAAAAAAAGTGTGAGCTAGAAAACATATGATATAAAAAAAATAAAAACAGTGTAAAAAAAGTGTGAGCTAGAAAACATATGATCATTCTCAATTCAGGTTAGACAGATATGGTCACTCTCAACCCATGTTAGACTTGGAGTTAAATAAATTTAGACCAATTTATTTAAATTCTTGTAGAATAGAAATAATTCCCTTATCAAATTTTCGAACTTTCCCACTTTTCAGGGTTGATATTCAAATTCTTTCCTTCACTGTTTTTTCCACTAGCCAACCATTTAAAAAAAATAAAAATAATTGCCTTTCACATTCCTTTCCCTTCCGCCTTCAAGTGATCCTCACGACCTGCCTGTGTGCCATCGCTGCTATTTTCTGTTCAGACAGACATAACTCAACATTTATTAAAACAAATAAAAATAATTGCCTTTCCAATTCCTTTCCCTTCCGCCTTCAAGTGATCCTCCCGACCTGCTTGCCTGCCAATCGGTGCTAATCGGTGCTATTTTCTGTTCAGATAGACATAAGTCAACATTTTTTAGTGAACATGATTACTCAACATTCTAGGAAAGTCCCTGTGGGTAAACTATCAACGGCTCCACTCACCTAATACACTCCGAATTGAATTGAATTTTTTCCCTCTATTTGTTAGGGAAATTTGATACCGGATAGAGTCAAAGTTAAACAGGTTAAATAGTAGTATTATATGTAATGGAGCTTATAAAAGGCTGGAAGGACGGTCGGATTGACCAGGGTTTTGGCGAATGCTAATGAGATCTTATTAGATTAGGTTTTTCCCAAATTTAAGATTTTCCCAGATAAACATTTGTGTTTATGTGTTTATGCTTGTTGCAGATTATTTCTTATATATTCCTCCAGATAATTATAACATTAATTATTAATGTTATGCAGTAAAATTCTTAACACGATTCTTAACACGATTCTGGCTAATTTGGTAAGTATGCTTTAAACGAAACTTTTTTTACATTCCTAGATTCTGGCTAATTTGGTAAGTATGCTTTAAACGAAACTTTTTTTACATTCCTAATTTATATTTTAGACAAAATCGATAAAACAATTCCCACAATCAACGAAAAAGTCGACCTGTTTGACAACTGTCTTAGAGCCCAAAGTCCAGCACTCCGCATGGTCTATAGTCGCCTCCGACGCACGTTGTCAATAAGAAGATTCTCACAGAGAACAAAACTGAACCTGTTTGACACGGTCTAGGACCCAATAGTCCCGCCGCCCCGCATGGTCCAAAGTCGCCGCTGACGCACGTGGTCTAAGGAGGCTGGTATAGAACCCTGAAAATAAGTAGCCCACAGTTCTGCAGGGCGGCTGCTACACTAGCCGAACTACAGCTGGAACCTGCCATATAGTTGATTTCTTTCGTCATATAACTGCTATAGCTTCCTCATCTTGGTATACCAGAGTCTTAGGCGCCTGCTTCCTAATCTTGGTATACCAGAGTCTTGGGGTAAATATCATGATGGGTTCTTTGGCTCTTTTCTTTCCAGTGCTGGCTGCCGTTTCCCTCGCACAGTCCCTGGGAGGTAATGTAAATTTCTCTTTCCCAACGTTCAACAACAGCAGCAACAGTCAGCTTATATACATGGGAAATGCTTCGGTTTCTCCTTCACTTAGTTACATCGATCTGACTCCATCGCCAAACACTACCTCTGGGGTTTCGTCGAATGAGACGGATCAATATTCCATGATGCAGTACTGCATAGGAAGGCTTCTCTACCGTGAACCTATCACAGTCTGGCCGGCCACATTTACGACCACCTTCACCATCGTCATAGGCAACATCACTGAATCCAGTGGCGACGGTCTGGCCTTCATCATAGTCCCCAACAAAAAACCCTTTCTGGCAGACAGCAGTGGACAATATCTGGGCTTATTCGATGGATCAACATATCTAAACACAACGAATCAACTGGCCATTGAATTCGACACCCACAAGAACGGCATCACGGACCCGGACGATAACCATGTCGGCATAGACGTCAAGAGCCCCATATCCGACGCAACCGCCAATCTGGGACAACACGGCATCAACTTGAAGTCAGGGAGGCCTATAAGGGTTCGAATCCATTACGATGGCTGGAACAAAATACTGCAAATATTCGCTACCTATGCAGACAGATCGATTCCTTACGCGAGCATCTTGAACCGAACAATCGAGCTATCAAAGACCGTTCCGCGATCAGCCTACGTTGGATTCTCCGCGGCAACGGGGCGTCGTTTCGAGATTCATCGCATTTTGGACTGGAATTTCAGTTTGGAAAGTTTGCCTGAATCGTCTCTGAATATAACGCCCGTCAGCGCGTTGAGGTCAGCAGGAGGATCCAAAAGCAGGGCCCTAAAGGTCAGCCTCCTTGTAGTTTCCATTGCCATCGGAAGTGTGTTATTGGGGTTATCGGCGTGGTTCGTCGGTAAGACTCTGAAAGGAAGACGTGCCGGGAACATGTCAGAATGGGGGCTAAGCGGTGAACTAGCGATGATAGAGGACCGATCGGCAGCCTCACCCTACGCCCCTCGCCGGTTCTCCTACAAAACTCTGTTCGAAGCGACAAAGAACTTCAGCGAGACGGAACTGCTCGGAAACGGCGGCTTTGGGAGCGTTTACAAGGGGACCCTAGAAGGACGAGAAGGGGCCTGCGCACTTATAGCAGTGAAGAGAATATCGGCTGGGTCAAGACAGGGAGAGCGGGAATTCATGTCGGAGATCACCACCATAGGGAGACTTCGACACAGGAACCTGGTGCGACTCCAGGGGTGGTGCCAGCGACGCGACGAGCTACTGCTCATCTACGACTACATGCCCAACGGGAGCCTAGACAAGATCATCTTCAGGCAACCAGGGGATCTGCAGCAGCAGGATCAGAATCAGATCCCATTGGATTGGGTTCGGAGGCATAGAATCTTATGCGGGTTGGCTTCGGCGTTGCTGTACCTTCACGAAGAATGGGAGCAGAGAGTCGTCCACCGTGACGTTAAACCCAGCAATATTATGCTCGACGGGGATTTCAATGCCCGGCTGGGTGACTTCGGCCTTGCCAGGCTCATTGAACACGACGAGACATCTCTGGCCGTAAGTACGAAGCTGGCGGGGACGCCTGGTTATTGGGCGCCCGAGTGCGGCTACACCGGCAGGGCCACTGCAGAGTCGGATGTTTTTAGTTTCGGGGTATGTATGTTGGAGGTGGTCAGTGGGAGGCGGGTTGTGCAGCGAAATCCGCAATTGACGGAGGAGAATTTGATGGATTGGATATGGGGTCTTTACGGGCAGGGAAGAGTTGTCGAGGCGGCGGATCCCAGATTGAATGCTGAATTTGACGAAGAGCAGATGAAACGAGCACTGATTTTGGGACTTGCTTGCTCACATCCGGATCCCCAGCTGCGCCCTTCAATCAGACAAGCATTGCAGGTCCTCATAAATCCCAATGAAGAGTTGATGCCGCTTCCTTCTTCGCGGCCAGTGGCTATATATGTCGTTTTGCCATCGACAGCCCCACTTAATTCAAATGACTTTGGTCTCTCCTACACTCCAGACTCCACCCTACTTCATGGTAGATAGAGGTAAAATTCGTCGGAAATGAATGTATTGTAGTGATGTAAATTTTGTACAGAGCATCATCCTGGGTTTTTATGGGCATCATATCGTAAAAGACATGAAATTTATTTTGGTTCGGATTAAAATTAAGCGGTTTGTGCTATTTTCTTACTTTTCTGTGGCAAACGTGTGAATGCTCAAGTCTGTTCTCATTGTGGTGGACTCCCATCCAGGGGTTATATTTGACGGGTCCCCCTGCCCAACAAGAATTTTTTTGACTGCTTTGTTTTCAAACTTGCCATCTCATGACCTTCAATATCTATTTTTCCCGATTTTATATGACTTTTTCAAATTATATTCATCATCCAACTCAATCTAGACTAGTTGGTAAATATCTATTTTTCCCGATTTTATATGACTTTTTCAAATTATATTCACCAGCCAACTCAAGCTATGGATCTAGACTAGTTGGTAAATAGAGAAGCTTCCAATCTTACCAAATATATCTAAACCTTAAATAATTGACTTATTAAAAAAAAACAATTTAAATTAAATTAATCGACCTATTGACATTTAAAAATAGTAAAAAGAGAAATACTTTTATTCAGAAAATTAGAGAGCAGTGGAGCAGTTTGAAGGCTTGGGAATTAGAGGCATGAACAACATTCACATGGAAAGTCTGGAGTTAACCACAGTCTGGGATAGGCCAGGGTGCATCCACATCAATAAATTATTTTGCCGATATATAGTAACTCGCAGGATCCAAAGGTAGAAACCAGTGATCAATTTGAAGGGCTGGTCTTAATTTTATTTGGAAGGGCATATATTTATCTAATCTTTCAAAGATGAAAAGTGATAAAAAAATTATACTTCTATCAACAAGTGTATATTAAATAAACCCTTTATTAAAAAAAAAAGTGCCAAAATGAAATGGTGTCCTGAATCTTTAAAATTTAAAAAGTGGCTACATTAAAACACCTTAAAATCTTAATAGAATTTAGTAAATAGGCAAACATTTTTCTCAAATTCTATTGAAAAAAAGTAATCATATGTTTCTTTTATTCATTAGATAATGTTCAAAAATATTTGAATTTACATCATTGAAAATATAAATCTATTTGCACAATGGAAAAAGTTTTTTTAGTCTCATTTGTTTCTAATTTATACTATCTCTTTTGTTCAGCTTGAAACAATTTAAAGCAAACCAAAAAAATAAATATATACCTTCAACAACCAAGGGAATTGAACTTTCCTCTTAACATTGCTCAATCAAAGAACACTATCAATAGACTTTCATCTCCATTAAAAACTTCAAGCTTTATAGATTCAAAAATTTATGTAATTAAAAGGAAAGTTTTCCACATCTAATAGGGAAATATTGTAATATGTAATATACATTTGTTGTGTTGTTGTTGTATCGCGTGGTTGGTCGTTTTTGTTGTTGTTTAAGAATGGTTTTCAAATTTGGTCCTTACAATGAATTCAAGTTTTGTTGATATCTTTTTCTAATAATGCGGTTTCTTTTTGTTGATGTCTTTTTCTAATAATATGGTTTCTTTTCATTAACAATGTCGTTTAATTTTTCTATGATTTAAAAATCAACTTAAAAACCCTTCATAACAGCAGCTACATGGACACCCACACACACAACTTATTTCCTAGATGTTGAATGGAGAAAATGAAGCGGGAGACACAATAATAGTTGTATGGATAGGTATTGGAATTCTATATCTTTTGGGAAGACCAATCGGAAAAAGAAAATAAAGTTGTAGCCATGTAGGCACACCAATCTTATGTTGTGTGGTTATTAACAGAGCCATGAGTTTCATTTTAACACTTCTCCCTAGTTCAAAAGTCTACATAATTTTATGGGAATCACACTTATTATTTCTCAAAAAAAATTTATAGCATTAATTTCTATGTTTTCAAAAATTAGAGAATTAGTAAAGAAAAAGGCTTTTTAAGATAAGAGAAGAAATACAAGGTTTTAAATGAAGTTTGATTTTACAAATGCTAGGCTTAATAGTAAGCTTGATTACAGTAAGTTCAAATGGAAGAAATGCTAGGCTTTTGTAAGCATTATGGTTGTTAGTCACAGAATCATCTAAAAATAGAAAAGAGATGGTAGAAATTATTTACAAGAATATAAAAAAAATGTTTGAATCACTAAGTGTAGTTACTACCATCTAATGGGGTAATTTCATAATTGAACAATCTTGTCTGAATGTTGTTAAAATTGAACAATCTTGTCTTAATGGTTGGTTGACAAGAAAGAAAGAAAATGTTGCAAACTAGGAAAGAAAATGAAGATACAGTAGAAAATGTGGTCACGATGTAAAAATGTCAATATTATCACTTTAATCTATTTTTAAACATGATAAAATTACATCTTTAACTAATTTATTTCATTTATTACTATAAAATGAGAATGTATTCATTTATTACTATAAAATAAGAATTCATATTAATAAAGAGATTACTTTGCCTATATACAGATTTTCGCTAAAAAGAAACTCTAAATAAAGAACCCTATCGGTCTTATTATGCTATCTCAAGATTTCCATGTCGAACATCAGAGTTTCAAAGTAATGATGTCTTCATGTAAAATGTAAGGAACCCTATCGGCCTTATTATACTATGTCAAGATATCTATGTGGAACATCAAAGTAATGTCATGAATATGTCCTCATAAAGGTAGGATGGAAGATGTTTTCATAGCGGTAGGATGATCAGTGATCGAATATATTCGGCATCCTCAAAGATGTAGTAGATTGTAGTAGTTATTTACGAGATGAAAAAAGAAATTGTGAATCAGTAAGTCTAATGAGGTAATCTCATAATTGAACAATCTTGTGTTAATGGTGAGCTGACGAGAAAGAATAAAATTTTACAAATTAAAGAAAATGGAGATAGCACAGAAAATGTAGTATGTGGTTATGATGTAAAAATGTCAATATTGTCACTTTCATCTATTTTTAAGTGCTAGACAAATATGAAAAATATAGTTTCAAATGCTGAACTGCATACCTGTTGAAGACCATTGATTGGGACCGTGAAATCACTTGCCTTTATCGACGCTTCAAAAGCTTCATAACTCCCCTTCCAATCCCCTGGAAAAACAAATATATGAAAAAATATGAAGTGAAATAATTCAATGGATTGATTTTTCAGAGTTGAGAAGAGCAAGATGTAATTACAAGCAGAAGTAAATATAAGGACACAGAAATCCACATCGAACTTTCGAGTTGGATGGAAAGATGAAAAGATTCTTTTTTATATGGAGTATAACCTTGATGGTTCTCATTCTGCAACAATTTCATCATTTCCTCCTCAGGAAGGGCAAAAAGCCGTCGACTTTGCTCAGAGACTTAGTCCAAAAAATCTTCATTGATGACATGATGGATAATAATAAAAAAATACAAAGTCTACACATGACTATATAAAGATCAATCAACCATTCCATACATAATAATTTTAATTGGTTCCGCCTAAATCAATGAACTAAATGAAAGGCTGGGGAAATGAAAGTTGAAAATTAAAACTGAGAGTTAAAATACCTTGCAAACTTGTGCTACACATAACTATATAAATATCAATCAACCATTCCATACATAATAATTTTAATCGGTTCTGCCTAAATCAATGAAATGAATGAAAGGCCACGGAAATGAAAGTTGAAAATTATAACTGAGAGGTAAAATACCTTTTGAACTTGTGTTGCACTCGTCGTAAGGTTGGGATTGGAAAAATCAATGCAGGCAAGATTCACAGGCTCAGAATAATCTACCTCAGTCATCGTTAATTTTGTCTTTTGTCATTTGTTTATTTCAAATCTCTGATACCTTCAAAATATGCATGTTCACGAATACCAATACATAGCTACTTCTCCTATGCTATCAATGAACGCAAAGACAACATACTTGGAAAAACGATCAACCACGACCATTATCCCATTATACCCCTGAACCTGTGGCAAATGAGTGATGAAGTCCATCGAGACACTCATCCATGGTCTCTCAGGAATCGGTAAACGCTGCAACAGTCCTCCTCGCCTCTGATTATCTGATTTGTCCTGCTGACAAATGATGCACGTATGTACATACTCCTCTACATCCTCTCACATCTTCTCCCAAAAGAATCCTCTCTCCAACAATGCCAAAGAACAACGCATCCCTGGGTGGCCAGCCCACGGCAAGTCATGGCACTCCTTCAAAAGGTGCCTCCTGAGCCCAGATGAATTTGGAACATAGAGCCAGTTTCCAAAGAACAAGAACTCGTCTCAGAGAAAGAACTTCCACGTCTTCCCCTCCTTTATCTGCTTTAGTATATTCTGCGCCAAAGTATCGGTTTCAACACTTTCCTTGAGCTTATTCTGCATCTCTTTTGACATCTGAACTCGACTCCTACTCCTAGCTGCCCGGTCTTCTCCTTCCAATGCTACAAGTTGTCCCTTCCTACTAAGGGCATCTGCTACCGCATTGTGTCTTCCCGGTCTATACTCGATAGTCATGTCGAACTCTGCCAAGAAGTCCTGCCAACGAGCTTGCTTTGCAGAAAGCTTCGGCTGTGACGCAAAATAACTTGCTGCAACGTTGTCCGTCTTGACAACAAACGACTTCCCAATCAGGTAATGCCTCCACACATGAAGACAGTGAATGATTGCAGTCATCTCCTTCTCATGGACCGCATACCTTCATTCTCTATCCCGCAACTTTCGACTCTCATACGCCACCGGATGCCCATCCCGCATAAGAACCCCTCATATGGCAAAATCCGAAGCATCAATGTGTACCTCAAATGGTCTCTCGAAGTCCGGAAACTTCAGTATCGGTGTTGTAACCATCCTCTTCTTCAAATCATCAAATGCCTTTTGACATTTATCCGTCCAACTCCACCTCTTGTCTTTCTTCAATAGGTCTGTCAGTGATGATGTTACCTTGGAGTACCCCTCTACAAACTTCCGTTGGTAGTTGGTCATGCCCAAGAACACCCTCATCTCATGGACATTCTTCGGTTCAACCTAGTCCTCGATCGCCTTCACTCTGCTCGGCTCCATCCGTATGTACACTTGACCAACAATATGACCAAGGAACGGAATCTCAGTCTGAGCGAACACACACTTAGACTTCTTCAAGAACAACTAATTTGCCCTCAGTGCCTCGAACACCATCGCCAAGTGCTTCTTATGATCCTCCATGTTGTCACTGTACACCACTATATCGTCCAAGTACACTACTACGAATGAATCCAAGTATGGTCGTAGGACATCATTCATCAAAGTGCAAAACGTAGTAGGAGCATTACACAACCCGAATGGCATAACAAGGAACTCAAAACTACCATACCTTGTTACTATTGCGGTCTTCTTCTCATCTCCTTCAGCTATCCGCACTTGATAATACCCATGCCTCAAGTCCAGCTTGGAAAACACTTGGGCTTTCACAAGCTTGTCAAAGCAATCAGCAGCCAATGGCAAAGGATTTCTGTTCCTTATCGTCTTCTTGTTCAATGCACGGTAATCACAGCACATCCGAGCTCATTTCAATCCTTCTTCCGTTGGAACAATACTGGAGCTCCATAAGGGGACCTTGAAGGTCTAATAAAACCTGCATTAGCTAACTCCTTTAGCTGTAGTTTCAATTCCTCCAACTCAGGTCCTGACAACCGATAAGGTGCTTTAGCTGGGGGTTGCTTTCCTGGCTCAAGCTCAATGCTATGGTCCACTACATGCCTTGGTGGAAGTTTCTTTGGTAGCTCATCAGGCATCAAATCTGCATATTTAGTCAGTACCTCAGAAATCTCGGCTGGAACAGGCGTCCCCACTCCATCACCTTCGACATCCTTGAACATCACCACATATGTCTCAATATTTGACTCCTTCACAGCCTTCTCCAAACTCAGTGCCGAAACATGTTGCACCTTGACTTCCCTCCTTTGCCTATGAGTGGGAAAAGTCCAAGTTTGTGACTGTCCAACCAGCACCACCTCATCACAGAAGGGGACAACAATAACCCTGTTGCCCTTCAAGAAATCCTGTTCGAGTATCATATCGAAGGCGTTCATCTCCATCACTGTGAATTCCAACTAACCCTTCCAGTCTTTTATCTACACAGGCACTTCATGTGCCAAACCTGCCACTTTAGCTCTAGAGTTCACTGCCTTGACTTCCACATTTGAGGGGAAGATCATCAGTCCAACCTCTTTTACTAACCGTGTCATCATGAAGCTATGAGTGGCCCCCGTGTCGACCAGAGCTTGAATGGTCTTGCCATGAACCATAAATTCCATGAAACCCAAACTGTTAATCCATGATTTCTCCATAACTTTTCCCTGCATACATGTCTGTTCTCTACGTTCATCATCAAGCAGTGGCTTCACCACCTGTGAACCTGCTCTGATACCACCTGTCACACCCCCCAATTCTTTTTTCGTTAAATTGGTCGGGTGCGGCACCACCTAAGTAATTAACATATTCCATTGTTAGCTTACTTTATGAACTACGCCTTAACATTCATCATTAAACATGAATAACATATTAATGTGCGGAAACCATTAATATAAAACCATCATAGAACAGCAGGAGAACAACATCACATGTATAATAATCTTTTATTATATATGAAGAGTTTTTGTACAATGACCGGGAGCTTGGCTCCACCGGCGTTTATACCCAAGTCGGGCACCCACCCGTGCAAGAGTGCACGGTGGTCTCACCATGACTTAACCAAAATACAACACAACATGAGTTTCCTTTGTCGAATGGGTAGGCGCACCCGTGCACAACCCACGCCCAACACAATCCAAAACTCATATAACACTTCAGCGGGCCGGCACCCTATCGCACTCTCCACCTGCGCTCCAACCGAACATAACCATGTGCAAGACTTCGTATAGGTTTCCCAGCGGGTGGGCGGGTGCATAGACCTGCACCTCCGCAGCTCCTACTCCTCTTCCTTCGCACCTCTAGCTCGTATGTTGAACGCTGAAGTTTGATGGTGAAAATTCCATGACTTCATTGCATACATATATGGTATGTTGTGTGAAGGCCGCGCCCTCGGCCGACTGGTGGGCCCCAGTATTGCAGCAATAATGCTGCAACTCCTGGAACTCCCTTCTTTAATTTTATCAACCCGGTAGTTCGTAACAAACTTGGAAGCGACGATGCTGTATGCACAAGTACTAGCTCTTGCCACAACTGTCACTTGGTCAGCTGGCACAAGTCCGCTAGGAGCTTAAGCCAACTTCTATGAGCTCTTAGAAGAAGCTTTTTAATTGATGAATGAAAGCTAACTCAAAGGGGCTAATTTACTTGCAGAAAGAAATTGGAAAGCGGAAAGGAAATGCAAACCCTAGCAAACCCTAATTTTACCAGCTAGCCCTACTGATGCGAAAAAGAGGATGCAAGCTATTGAAAGAGATTCCATTGACTTCTAGGAAGGTAAAATTCATGTGTCTAAGTTATCACTATCTGAAGAAAACATCTTTTTGTATTTTTGAATAAGTTGTCACAATTATCATGCATACAATTTAACTGTTTTTTACTGTGCAGAGGTGGATTGGCGAGAGGGAATGCTTGGAAGAGGTCGGGAAGGTTCAGAGAGGGCCTAAGGGGTCCCTAAAACCCTTCCAGAGAGTTTCACAGAGTTTGGATATCAAGAAACCTCATTCGTGAGCTTCTACAGGAAGTCTGCAGGGGTTCTACAGGATGTTTCAGGAATTTCTATAGGATGTTTAGAAATTTCTACAGGATATTTAAAAATTGGATTTTCTAGGATGGGTGAGTGAGGGAAGATGCATGAATGGATATGGAGGTAGGATAAGGGTCTGAAGTGGCCCAGGGACTGGTCGATGGAGTGGTGAGAAGGTGTAGATAGCTAAGTTGGCTCAAAGAAGGCTGAAACAATGATGTACAAAAACTAGGGTTATGTGAGAAAATGTGGCAAACGTGAGGTAAGGATTCTAAGTAGAGGGTGGAGTGGATGGTGCTGATGGAGAATAAGCAGATGAAGGAGTGGTACAGGTGCTCTGCAAGTCGTTTTTCCAATCTGAACCAACAAAGACTTGTAAATTCAAAGACCTAGTTACGTTGACCTAATTTGCTAGCTGTGAGTAAAGAGAATGAATAGAAGTATGACCTACAATGAAACCATGTATTTTAACTCATGCAACTAAGCAAATGAAAGTATGAACTTGTAACCAACTTCTACAAATGAAGATCAAACACTAGTGATTGCATGGCAAAGCAAAATCAGTGTTTTTGTGGGCAGCAAAGTCATCCTAGTCACAGCTTCCTGATCCCACTGAGGGAGAGGTGAAACCACAGATGTTTTTTGGCCCTTTTCTTGAAGCTTTTTCTGTTAGCAACCGATCAACTAAATCTGAGCATGAAAAGTTATTTTACTCATCGAAAACAACCTAAATAACAAAACAAGATTTAAATCTAAATAACAGATTTTATTCTAAGAATGCAGCAAAGACACATGAAAGTAAACAAAGGAGGTATTGGGCACTTGAGATGGGCCCAACCCCAAGAGCTACAGCCTCCTAAGAGAGATTTATAGCTGGTGCAAAGCTGGATTCATCTTTATTGATCAAAAGAAATGTTACATTCCAAAAACTGTCCACAAGGAGAACTTGAAAATGTGCTGAAAGCAAAGCTAATCTACTGCCTAAAAATCAAACTACAAAATGACTACAAAATGAATACAAAATGACTATAAAGTGACTAACTGAAATGAGGCCCTAAGCCCTCTTATTTATACAAATTGAGGACCCCAACAGTCCTCCTAAACCTTAGGGACTTGGCTTCCCAAAACTTGCAGTTAACAGCAGTCCTACTTGACTTGCTTGGCTGCCCTTGTGTTAATTGATTTGGTGGCCCTTGAACTCCGAGTTGATGGTGGAGAATTCAAGGTAAGGGCCCATAAATGAAGGGGACACCTTCCTACAAATCCTCTCCACGAATTTGGCTGCCAAGTGCTCATTTCAACCCTTAATTTTGTCTCCAAATTGACCAAAAAGGCTACACAAAGCACACATTAGACTTGTTGGCATAATGACTAACCCAATTCACTCTATTAGCATAAATATAATAAAAAACATGCAATAAACTAATGAGAATGGTGGATTAAGTCAAATTAGAAGGTTGAATGAGCCCATATAATTATCCATTTTTGGGGCTCATCACCGACCCCTCCACATACCTCCAATCGCTGTGCCTTCAAATGATATACATCACCATCGTGTGGTTGGCCCACCCATGGCGCGGGACTGCCCCACCAGCTCGCCCTCCGTTTGGCTACGCACCTCGGTCGACTTGTGAACGAGTTCACCCATGACTCGCCCCTATAAACCTGAACGCCAATTCGTCCACATAAACATATGTCACGCCTTTGGTCATCCTGTCGTACATTTTATGCCTTAGTCAATTAGCGGAGTGAGTGGAGCGCACGCTCGATTGCCTGATGACCGCAGGGCGTTACAAAGATTGTTTGGTGCAAGATGAATTTCATGTTCAACTAGACTGTAGCAAACTCTAATAACATGTGCTCCTAGAATGAAATTTCTGCAGAAAGCGCACTAAACGAGTGATTGCCATAATACTGCCTGGATTGGGATTGCAAGGCCCCATTTCACCATCTCTTGGCAACTTCTCATTATTATACACTCTGAATCTTTCTCAGAATAAATTCGCAGGAAGAATTCCAATGGATTTCTTCTAGTTGGAGGTGCTAGGAGTACTAGACCTCAGCAATAATTTTCTTGGTTCAAGATGAATTTCATGTTCAACTGGACCGTAGCAAACTCTGATAACATGTGCTCCTAGAATGGCATTTTCTGCAGAAAGCGCACTAAACGAGTGATTGCCATAATACTTCTTGGATTGGGATTGCAAGGTCCCATTTCACCATCTCTTGGCAACTTCTCATTATTACGTGCTCTGAATCTTTGTCAGAATAAACTCACAGGAAGAATTCCCATGGATCTCTTCCAGTTGAAGGCACTAGGAGTACTAGAGCTCAGCCATAATTTTCTTGGTGCAAGACAAATTTCATGTTCTACTGGACCATAGCAAACTCTAATAACATGTGCTCCTGGAATGGCATTTTATGCAGAAAGCGCACTAAATGAGTGATTGCCATAATACTGGCTAGATTGGGATTGCAAGGTACCATTTCACCATCTCTTGGCAACTTCTCATTATTATGGGCTCTGAATCTTTCTCAGAATAAATGCACAAGAAGAATTCCAATGGATTTCTTCTAGTTTAAGGCACTAGGAGTACTAGACCTCAGCTATAATTTTCTCAGTGGTTATATTCCAAAAATTGTGTGTAATTGTACAAAGCTACAATGGATCTGACTTTCAATAAGCATCTTGGTAGGAAGTATACCAACATAATTCGGTGGTCTAGTCTAGTTGAAACAACTCTTCTTGGAAAACAATATTCTGAGAGGAAATATTGAAGGCTATGCTATGGAGCGAGAATCTGCAAAGATTTATGTTATGGAGTAGAGATGCTCCATTTATATTAATATAATTAAATGATTTGTATATACAAATTAATTTGTCCTAAGGCTGCTCCTATTGCTTTGTTTGAGGCATCTGTATGAATGTGAAGAGGTAGGATCCAGTTTGGGCCTCTGAGAGTTGGGGCAGTCACTAGCTTTTTCTTCAAGGTATCTAGGGCTTCTTGACAATTTTCTGACCATATGAACTCAACATCTTTGCCTAAGAGGCCAAACAAAGGAGAGGCTAGCTTGCTGAAATCTTTAATGAATCTCCTGTAATACCCAGCTAAGCTTAGGAAAAGTCTGATATCTCTCACCTTTTGAGGAGGTGGGACCCTTTGGATGATGGCAATTTTGTTGGGCTCCACCTGCAGTCCTTGTTGAGATATTGCATGACCTAACAATGTCCCTTTAGTCACCAAAAATTCACATTTTTTTGGACTGAGGGATAGGTTCATCTCAATACACTTGTCTGGAAATTTTCCTAGGTTAGATAAAGCTTCCTGAAAGTCAGAACCATAAGGAGTAAAGTCATCCATGTATATCTCTACTGCATCATGAACTAATTCAGAAAGTATACTCAATACTGCTCTTTGGAAAGTGGCTGGAGCGTTGCACAAACCAAAAGAAAGAACCAATATGCAAAAGTACCCCAAGGACAAGTGAAGGTGGTCTTATCTTGGTCTTTCGGGCTGATTTGAATCTGATTATACCTGCTAAACCCATTTAAGAAGGAGAAAAGCTTTCTCCCTGCCAGACCATCTAACATTTGATTTATGAAAGGTAAAGGAAAATGGTCCTTTTTAGTGGCTTTGTTCAATTCCTGATAGTCGACATAGATTCTCCACTTACCATTTTTCTTTGGAACTAGCACAAAAAGAGAGACCCATTCACTGTCAGAGATGGGATAGATTAATCCTACATCAAGCAATTTTTGCAGTTCTTCCTTAACAATATCTTTAAGTGCTGGATTCATCCTCCTTTGAGGTTGCATGACTGGTTTGCAATCTTCCTTGATGTATATATAATGAGTACATACTGAAGGTTGCACTCCCTTCATCTCCTTATAACTCTAGGCGAAGGAATCTAGATGTTTTCTCAATAGGCTGCACAATTCCTTCTCCTGGGAAGTGGATAGGGATGGATTGATTTCCAAGGTTCTTTCTGGGTCGAACTCTATATTCTTAACACGAAGAGAAGTGGAGTCGGTCGCATAAAGATCAGTTGAGGGGTTGTTTTGGGTTTCTCTTACTATGTCCTCTATTGATGATACACTGGGAGGTGGATTATGAATCAAATTTTCAATCATATCATCCTCATCTTGTTGTTTCCCCCCATGACAATTTCTAATGCACAAAGTGGTGCATAATAAACTTCATCCTCATCTTCCTCCTCCAACCAGAGAGGTAGATCATGTTCTAGCAAGGTTGGGCAGGAGGATATAGGATTAACTGCTTGGACATGTGTCCGTTCTTTATGGTCATGTTCCTAGCTCGACAGCTGATGTAGGCATCAACTGTAGCGAACCAGGGTCTTCCCAGAATGAGAGGATACCCAGTCAGCTTTGCCTTTGGCTGGAGAACTAAGAAATCAACAGGGTACTCCCAAGAACTAATGGAGACCATCACATCTTCCATAATCCCCTTAGGGGTCACAGTGGAGTGGTCTGCTAGTTGTAGCACCATTGTGGTCTTCCTCAAGGAGCCTTGGAGGTTACGTTTGAATATTGTGTCCTTTTTCATCACATTAATGGCAGCTCCCAGATCAATCAAGGTATGTGGGATCATGGTGCCATTGATGTGGACATCAACTACTGGGCTTCCAGGGTCCAGATATTTTGGACAAATTACCTGCCCTAACATCAGGTCGGACAGTTGTCCTATGACATTGATGGTTGGGGCATCTCTCTTGCACCTTCCTGGATGCCTAAAGCACTTCTCTTTGATCAACCTATTGTAGATAGGCACATCTTTTATGGCTTGGAGAAGTGGTATCTTCACACATAAATGTTTCAATTCTCCCAAGAGTTCAGTTTCTTCTGGGGTAGGCTGGACTGTCGTGGATAGTCTCTCAAGAAAGGGTGGAATTGCTTTAGGTTCACTTTCCTCTTTATCTTCCTCAACCTTCATGGGTGGAGTTTGGTTATCTGGGAGAACTTTCCCAGATCGCAAGTTAATTTCCTAAATCTCCACAACATAAGTTGGGCATGATGGTTCCCCACTATACACTTGTTGAGTCTGTCTGTTGTTCGGGTTCGGATTTGGTTGGGCATGCATTTGGGGTTTCTTTGGTGGAGAAGGAGGTAATGGTTGTGGTTGGGCAGGTGGTGGAGGCAAAAGAGCAGGAAGAGAGTTGTATTGGGGCCTCCACCTGTGATGAGATGCATTCCACTGATGTTGTGTCTAAGCATATGATTGAAATGAATGGGTGGCTGGTTGGGCATGATATTGAGATGTGATGGACCAAGGAGGAGGCGTGGACCAGGAAGGATGAGCAAGAGGGCCCCAAGAAGGTATGGAAGTGACTTGGTTAGGGTTGTAGTATGCCTGAGATGTCCCTTGCATCCCCTGCTGGTATGGACTAGGTCCATGCATCCTTTTTTGATTTATGTAATAGAGTTGTTCAGTGACTCCCTCAGCCCCTTGATATACATCTTTAAGTCTGGACAAGGAAGGGAACTTATCTGTAGAATGATTCTCTTCACAGACTGAACAAACCTCTATAGAGTTCAATGGGCATTCATTCCTAGGATACCTCCTGGTGCATCTAGCGAAAAAAATGGCCAAAGCCCTCCCTGCTTCCTCTTCTTTCCTTTTGATATGTAAGGTATCCATTCGCATGGCAAGAGTCTGCAACATCTCACTCTTGAAGTCTTCCAACATGTTTCCAATTTCTCCTTTAATGGATGAGTTAGAGGAAGAGTTACTGGATATGGGTTGACTCCCCCTACGTTTCTTTCTTTCTGCTCTAGAATGGTTTCTAAAAACAGTCTTTATGTCCTCATAGGGTAGTTGGTAGATGTCTCCCCCGGCCAGTAGATGGAGGGTGTCTAAAACATCTTCCCAAATTCCCTCGAGTAGGACCAACTTCAGAGACTCAAGGACAGGTGTACACCCGACCCTTTTGTAACTGAGCTGGAACCTCTCTTCATAGTCTTCCAGGGACTCATCATTTCCTATGGTCATTCAGAAAATTTCTTCTTTACTATCTTTTTACCTACAATAGTCTCAATACCTGTTGTTAAAGGCTTGCTGCATCTGAGTGCAAGTTGTGATGCTATTGCCAGGTAATCCCATGAACTAGCACACTGTTGCATCCTTAAGAGTAGAAGGGAACAGTTTCAACTTTTTCTCATCTTCTGCATAGTCATAAGTTCGACAGATGACAACAAACTCGAACAAGAAGATGTCAGGATCTTCTATAGTCAGACCATGGAAATGAGGTAGGGTGGAAGGGCTTATATTCTTCATTTTGGTGTCCCCATTGGTCTCCCGAATGGGAAAGGTACCCTCTATTCTCTCTCCATTCCCCTTAGCATTTCTGTTTTCAGTCATTGGCTCCAAAGGAATGTTTTCTTCTTCTTCTTCCCCTATAGGTTCTTCAAATATGTCTTGTTTTTCACCTAAGGGTGCTTCTTGATCACAGTCGTCAAAGAAGAGAGAAGGCTGACTGTGTGAAGTAGTGGGGGTGTTGGGCAAAAATTTTCCTGAGTTATCTCTATTCCTACGAGGCATGAAAGGAAATATTTTTTTGTTTTTTTTGTTTCTTTTTCCCCACACTGACAGTGCCTGCAAAACTGAAATTGATTGAACAAAACAAATTGTAACTAACTGAAATGAACTTGTTGAAATGGAAATTTGTAGAATTGAAAAGGAAAGCAAGGAAATGCAGAACTTGAAAGGAAACGAAATGACTAGTCTACTTTTGCTGAAATGAGCTATTAGCATAATGTCACAATAGGAAATAGAAGAAATCAATAATCACAGAATACTCTGACGCTTCCCCGGCAACGACGCCAAAAAGTGGTAAGCACTAGTATTGTAGCAATAATGCTACAACTCTCGGGTTGCCTACTTTACTCTTATCAACTCGGTATTTCGTAACAAACTTGGAAGCATCGGTGTTGTATGCACAAGTACTAGTTCTCACTGCAGGCTGTCACTTGGTCAGCCAGCGCGAGATCTCTAGGAGCTCGAGCCAACTTCTATGGATTCCAAAAGAAGCTCTATATGTGATGAAAGGAAAGAAAGATAGATGCTATTCTAACTGCAGAAAAGAGAAAGACTGAAATGTAAAGCAAACCTAGTGAACCCTAATTAACCAACTAATTCTACTTTTGCAGAAAGCGTTATGAAAACCATGAAAGGAATGCCATTACCTATTCAAGAAAGTAAACAACATCTAACTATGCTATTTCTGAAAGTAAATAAGAAAAAAAACATATTTTTGGATTTTTATGTATTTTTATGTGAATTTGACATGCATGTAATTTATTCTGTGTGAAAGTGGCAATGAATAGGTGGTGGTGAAGGGTGGTTTTGTGACTTGAGAGGATGTAAGATGGTGTGGATGGGTTCTAGGAGGTCTCAGGTGGCCTTCTGGAGGCTTTTTCCACACTCAACCTTCAAAAGAAAGCCTACATGAAAGTCTACAGGAGGACACAGGAAACCTACAGGAGGAAAACAGGGAATCTACAGGAGGCCTGCAGGAGGAGGCTGAGAGCAGTTTCCACTTTTTTGAGGGTGTGAGAGTGGGTGAATAAGGTGGATGAATTTTGGAATGAGGTGTTAAGGTGCCTAAGGTCTATCATGAATTACCAAGAGAGAAAAAGATGAAACTAGGGCAAAATTGAGGTGAGATTTGTGAGACCTATAGGGCATGGATCAGATAGAGGATGTGATTGCTGATAAGCTAGCCTACTGTTGGAAGATATTTTCTGAAAAGAAACAGATAGTTAACCAAGGAAATCAAGTAACAAGTGAAATGAATCCATCTAGGAAAAACATAGTTTTCACATAAAAATGGTCTAAAATATGATCTATGAAAGGAAATGCTGAGAAATGTTGTAGGAAAGGAAACCATGAAAGAAGACTATTGCAAATCAGGAAGTGAGCATGATGAAGAAGATCTAAAGCAAAGAAAAGCTGGACTATTAACCTACTAAAATGCTACAAACACTAAAAGTCCTATGAAGGAAGAAAATCTGTGTTTTTGGGGCAGCAAGAGGGTCTTTGCCTCAAATCATGGTCCCAAAGGGAGGAAGGGAGGCCAAGGCACTATTGCTAGCCTTTTGAGTCTTTGCTGATCACTGTTTAACCTGTTATAGAAAGCACAAATGGAAGCAAACTACTGAATCATCAAAAACAACCTATTCTTAACAATAAAAGAAGTACATCTAATAGCAACCTAGTCTACAAACAGAAATAAAACATACAAATACAAGTAAAGAGGAGCTCGGCTACTTGGATTGAGCCAACCCAAGAGCTTCAACCCTCTGAGGTAACTTAGTGCTATCTCAAGAAGGATTCCATCTTTATTATCAAAACAATAGCAAGATTACATGAAATTGTCACAAAATAATAAGCTCAAAGTTGGAGCAGAGTTTACATAAGCAAAAATCCAACAAAAATCTGACCCTAGTGAGGCCCTAGGCCCCTCTACTTATACAAATGAAGTTACCAATAGCTTCCTCAAAATCAGGGAGGCTTGGCTCCCAAACTCGAGATAATCACAAGTCATCCTCCACTTGCTCGGCTGCGTTCTAGTGCATGATTCAGTTGCTTGTACTCCGATCTGAATGAAGGGGAATTCGAAGTGAGGAGTAATAAATGAGGGGGATTCCCTCCTATAATTCCTCTCCTTTCTCCACTTCGAGTTATTGCTACCATTTGTCCATTGGATCCTTGATATTGACCTCAAAACTCATCAATGATCTACATTAAATAAATGTTAGACCACATGGCATAATAACTAATTCAACTCACTCTATAAGCATAAATATAATCAGAAAATCATACAATAAGCTAAGAGAATGGTTGATTTGACTAGGTTAGGAGGTAAAATGAGCCCATATAATTACCCATTTATGAGGCTCATCAGAAACTACGAGATCTATGTAGCATCATCTATCTACTTTATTCAACAGATCGTCATGGTATTGAAATACATGAAATAATGACATCACATATAGGGAAAAAAAATGACTCTTTGTATTGATATAAATGGAATGAGTTACCACCATAAGTAGGTGTCGATATTGTAGAAGATCTCCTCCAAGTTGTTGAATTTTCCTTCCTCTGTCACAAAGTGTACCTCCAATCACCCTACATGCATGAAAGGATAACTCTCACAATAGAAGTATAAGGGTATAATCACTCTCTAAAAGCCAACCCCTTGCATATGAAGGGTTATAAATATATAGAGGAGTGAGTTAAGTTCAGAATTCTTATCCTTTTACCTATCTTAGGATTGAGATCCACTCTTTATGGGAGGATGAGATCTAAGGATAAGTGATGGAAACTCCCAAGGTAGGATAATATAGGATTCGAAATTTTTATTTGAGATAAATGGTTACAATAGATCTTGGAAGCTTCTATAAATGCAGGCTTCAGGATTCTCTCTCTTTTTCATGGATTTCTATAACTAATGTAGGTGCGAAGTGGAGAAACCTGTAGGTGATCAATGCATGCCACAGTGGAGCAACCTGTAGGTGAATGCTCTGCAACAAGAGGCCAGGGCACGTTTGACCTAAGATTGGCTCAGATGATGCAGTTTAGGGCAGAAATTGTGGGGAATGAGATAGTCATGCATATGGATTTGTGTAATGATGATGTAAAGGGGGAATAGGATGTTGCTTGATCCCATTAGGAGGTTGATTGATCAGATAAGACAAAATAGCCTATAATAGAGTTCCCCCTAAAGAGCAAAGTCAGATGATGATGACTTATGACTAAAATGCTTTACCTTGTGACAAGTCAAGATCAAGAACAACCGAGAAGATTCATCTTCTGTTACAATACATTTACATCATGACATCGTTTTGTTGAGGGAGGCATACTCATGCTCAACACATAAGATATCATAACATGTACAATAATCAAAATACATGTCCATTGCTGATTGATGGTGGACCCATGACTGGATGACTATCAGTATGATGATAGCCATCATACATAGTGATCTTTATATAATCCTGAAATCACAGCTGATGGCGGAAACTAGGTTTGGGGTCTTCTATCTCTCACACGACCAAGAAATGTACAAATCTAACAATGTGAATCAATGAGCTGAAGTCAAACATGGTAAACACCATCTAATTACTGGCCAATGATAGAAGTCATTAACATACATGAGAGAAACCACCGATGATGTTAATGGCTCTCAAGTTACTCAAGTACAATTCGTTTGGTGTGAATAAATGAGTTGATGTTGAACGCCATACAAAATCTTCTGATTGAAGGTCATTGATGTAAACATGTCGCCAAGAACGAGGACACTTGCCATTGATGTATGCAAGCACCAAGGCATTGATGGGTGCTTCTAAGTAAACTTCCCAGAAATGTGTGGATGTTGGCAGGAAGTGACCCATTGCAGGAGGGTCTTGATGTATCCCCCATCAACAAAAAAAAAAAAATGGGTATAATGATTGAGACAAAATGAAGTTGATATGGAACTAGATCAGGAAAGGAAAACATGGAATGAAGGCTTAAGAGTATTATAATGGATATCAACTGAATGAATTATTTTGAACACAACAACAATACTTAAATGGAGTTGGCAAAATTGACCCAAAACCGAAATGGAGGTTCTATGAAGGTATGATGAATTGAAAGAAAATCAGATTACCCAACCCAACAACCACAAAGATGAAGTGGAGGAGTGTCATGTTCAAGAGCGACTCACTGCCATTAACAAATGGAGTACCTTTCTTTCCCAATTTCCCCAAACATATTGGTTAGTACCTCTTTATTTTTTAACAAGCATGAGGAGGATAACATATTCTTGATTTCTAAGTTCATCCTTAAGATGAATCCCTCTGAGAATATTTAATGAACGCAAAGAAGGAGTAGTTTGGCCATGTCATGATTGATAAGTCCTTCATTTTTTGATGTTTTTATGAGTCCAACAAGGGTGAAAACTTGACTTCTTTTTCATGATTAGAGAGTTTGAAAAAGAGGTGAAAAAGAAAACTCGAGATGTCCCTTTTCGTAGCTAGTCCCTTAGTTCTAACAAGGTAGAAAAAAATACCAAAGAGAACCTCTTAGCCATGTTTGACTAACGTATTCCTTTTTTGTAGTTAGTCTATCACAATTTGGAAAATGGTTAAACGTATACTGATTAGATGCCTTTTCATTTTCTTTTACGGGTTTGAAAAGACATGTTCTAGACAATTGTTTCATTTTTTGGGAGTCTGAAAAGAGCTGAAAGAGGACTCCAAGGGGTTCATTTTTCATAGTTTTAAAGAGTCCGAAAAAGAGATAAAAGTGTACTGGGTCAAAATGTTAAATATGAATAAAATAATGAACAATCTGACCATATATACTAAAAAATGACTGTTCATTTTTACTCTTTCACATTTACCTTCAAGAGTGAGAGTTCTAAGTACTTTTTCCCTCGATCTTCTGTAATTGATTGCAGCCAATCCAGCGGATTGTTTCGGGTACCATCGCTTCTAGGTGGAGCTAAAACCCCTCTCTTTCTTTTAGTGGTTTCATTTTATGATGTCAAGTAAAATTTCTGAGCTTTTGATGGACCTAGGGTTCCAAAATTTTTCCCTAGGACCAACACAAGCCTAGAGGGTCAAAAAGTGCATTGCACCTAAGCATTCATGCACTGCAAGTAGGGGTATGACACAATGGTTTTCTCTTATGGGGTGCATTGGGTACAAATTTAAATTTTTTTCACCAATTTTTCCTCAAAATTTGTCGAGTTTTTTGCATGAAAATAATCCTAATGAATCTCTTGTTGATGTTTCAGGGGTTCATCAGCACAAAATGGGTTTCGTATGGAGAGAAAGAGAACATGAAGAACCAGATTTTAATGCAGCAAATGATCCTGCTACCATCCAGGCATTAAAGAATTGTCGATTACTAAAATTATTCTAGCTTCCTAGTATGAGGCAACATATGGAGTTGTTGAAATACCTTGTTCGTTCATGGGATGTTTAGGCACAAGTGTTCAGGTTTGGGGAACTTGTACTCAAAATCATGGAGGATTCACTTGGGAAGCAACACCATAGCACGTGGGTTCATATTTGGGATATATATTGAGGAAAAAATGACATAATGTATTGGGGGAGATATAGGGGGTAAAGGATTTTTATATTAGCAAGTATAAAAAATGGAGCTCAAAGTTAATGAAAAAATATAAAGGGGTATAAAAAATGCTAATGAAAAAATGGATACCTACAATATCTAGTGCAATTAGGGTTTTTTAAATTGGCAAGGTGTATTGGGTTCATATTGGTAGGAGGTTAAATAATATGATTTTTAGAGATAGTTTCCAGTATGTAGTCAAATTTATAAGGGTATTGTTTAATATGCCAAGAATGCACGTGATATGTCATAGGTTCATTGAGTGAAGCCCCCATGCTCAAAATAAGGTAGATGATATCTACTTTTTGATAGGAATATCCATGAGGGGTGCCCCCATATCTCTCCTAAGTGGGAGAAGTGGTGGGGAGACAGTGAAAGATTATATCGCCACCTATTGTAGACCTTGAGGCCAACCAACAAAGGATGGAAACATCAGTATAAAAGATGTGACCCGGTTACCTTTGAGAACGATCTTATTCATTATCATAATATTAGCAAGTAGCTCCATATTGCATGTGGTAAGAAGATCATATATGCAATATGGATTGGAATGTCTGGAACCAACACTCTTCAACTGGAGTGAGGGAGTTCTGGTCAATATGAAAGAACAACTGACTAAAGAAAAAGAGGGAAAAATAAAGAACTTTGGATAGGGTATAAGTGGGTTGATTAATTCAACCTCAACATATGATACTCGAGCCTATCGATCTGAGGGTGCCATAAATGAGGAGGTGGATAGATCAAATGTCTGGACATGTAGAGCCATCGATGATCAACTTCTCACCAGCCTTCTTTCGATGGTTGCACAAACAGTTTATCATGATCAATGACTATCCTTATGAAGAAATGGATTTCCATGATGACCCTGAGCTCGTGCTTCCTGAGGGTGAGGAATGGGGTATTGTAGGTAAGAAATTTTGACCTTTTAAGTTATGAAAGTTTTACAATTTATTTTTGTGTTTTTTTATGTTTCCTAGACTTAAACTATTGATGTTTCATGCAGATATAGGACCAATTCGACCTATTGGTGCTTCATATCTCCATCATGTAGAGGACCGACAATAGGAGGAGGCAGTAGAAGCATCACGGGTTGTTGCGGTAGGATGAGATATGCTAGGAGATCCATATGTAGCAAAGGTTGTGTCATAGGTAGAGCGTCACATGGAAGGGTTGACACATGGAATTGATGATACCACGGTCAACCAAATTCCATTGCGACTTCAGTGATACACCATAGGGGTGCCTATTCATATTGGCTGACTACTATGCAAGATGGCTCATGCAGTCTCATTCTATCATGAGCACCTTTGGTTTATCTACTTAGATATTGCATGTAGATATTTATATGGGTGATGTATGCAATATGTGTCTTGGGAAAATTTTTTGTAAAACCAAACTGATATATATATATATATATATATATATATATATATATATATATATATATATATATAATCAATGTTTTGGGTTTCTATTGTATTTTCAACATGATGTGATGTGAATTTAAAATTAATTACATTCGTTGCAAATTTCTATCTAAAACATGATTAGCTAGGGCATATATCAATGTATTTATATCTCTAGAAATCTGTTCATATTGCATGAAATCTGCTAGCCGTCCTAACTGAGGTTCAGTATGTTAGAAAATTATATATTATAGAGCAATGGAACACATAAAATATTGCATAAATATAAACACAGAAAACTCATAAAACAAGAGAGACACAGATATACGTGATTCACCCAGTTTGGGCTACATCCACAAAGAAACAACCAGTCCTTCTTTTATTATATTATCCAGCAAACTGAAGAGATATAACCTACAAAAGATCCGCTGTAACTCCCTCTTCGCTTTCAATATCCTCTCTCTTCCTCACTCAGAATACAGATATACATAGATGTAATCCAATTCCCTTATATATAGCGAGGGGGTTTCCTTCTAGGGCAAAAAACCCTAAATTAAACATAACTTCTACCATCAGATCATCTGCCTAATGAACGACCTAGATTGACTACGAAATTACAACATTTTACAAGGAAATTTTACATCTATTCTTAGCTTTGGGGGTGTACAATCTTCCTGGGGTATCCGACTGAAACTTTTGAATATAGAAGATAATCAGGCTCCACACCCAACAATCTCCCACTTGGAGACTGATTATAGCAACTCCATCGCTTCTTCATTTGCTAGACAATGACTCCACTTTGGACCTAGGTGTTTCTCATCTTCTTCATCATACTTGAAGACCAATTGAAACTGAGCAGATTCTTAGTTTCTCCCTGGTTACAACTTTTGTTAACATATCTGCAGGATTCTGGCTAGTGTGTATCTTTTCCAGCTTCAACTATCCATCTTCCAGTGTTAACCATATGAAATGGTACTTGAGCTATATATGCTTAGTCTTCGAATGAAAAGCAGAGTTCTTTGCAAGATGTATGGCACTCTGGCTGTCACCGTATAACCTGCCCAGCTCCTGCTTCTTATCCAATTCATCCAAAAACCTTTGTAACCAAATCATTTCTTTACTAGCCTGTGTAGCAGCAACATACTCCACTTCTATTGTTGAGAGTACAACAACACTTTATAGTTTTGAGACCCAACTGACAACTGTTGCACCTACAGTAAACACATATCCTGTAGTGCTCTTCCTGTTATCTCTGTCACTTGCCATATTTGCATCAACATATCCCTGTAGAGCAATGTTTGAGCCACCAAAGCATAATTCTTGATTTGTGGTACCTCTCAAATACCTGAGAATCCACTTCACCACCATCCAATGTTCTTTTCCTGGATTATTCATGTACCTGCTTACAACTCCCACTGCATGTGCAATATCAGGCCTTGTGCAGACCATTACATACATTAAGCTTCTAATTGCTGATGCATATGGAACTTTAGACATATGAGCCATTTCTTCCTGAGTCTTGGGACACGCCTCCTTTCTTAATTTGAAATGGCTAGCCAAATGTATACTAACTAGTTTTTCATTCTTCATATTAAACCTTTTCAACACCTTTTATATGTACTCACTTTGAGACAATGTTAATTTGTGATTCTTCCTGTCTCTAGTTATTCTCATACCAAGGATTTGTTTTGGAACACCCAAATCCTTCATTGCAAATGAGTTTGCCAATTTCCTTTTGAGCACATTTATTTCATGCATGTTAGAACCTGCAACAAGCATGTCATCTACATAAAATAACAATATAATATAGTTTCCATTATTTTGCCTTTTGAGATAAACACAATGATCAGAGTGACATCTAGTATAATCTTATTCAGACATAAACATGTCAAATTTTAGATACCACTACCTTGGAGCCTGTTTTAAGCCATATAAACTCTTCTTTAACCTACACACTAGTTTCTCTTTCCCTTTTACCTCATGTCCTTGTGGCTGTTGCATATATATCTCTTCCTCCAAATCCCCATGGAGAAAGGTTGTCTTTATGTCTAACTACTCAAGATGAAAATCTTCAACTGCTACTAGACTTAAAATAGTTGTGATTGAAGTCATTTTAACAACAGGAGAAACTATCTCATCAAAGTCTATACCCTTTTTCTGTGCAAACACTTTCACCACAAGTCTAACTTTATACCTTTTTCTACCTCCATCTTCTTCCCTCAACTTGTAAACCCATTTATGTTGCAATGTTGTTTTACCTGCATGCAACCCGACTAAGTCCTTAGTTTGGCTATGTGCTAAGGAGTCCATCTCTTCCTTCATGGCTTGCTTCCACTTCTTCCTGGTTTCTACCTACACTGCTTCTTCATAACATTCTGGTAATACATAATATAATGAAGGAGAGTATCGTTCAGCGGGTCTACTTATTGTGGTAGATATTCTAACACCACTTTTAGGTGTTTGAAGTGCTTGTTGTTGTTGTGGTTGTTGTTTTGGCTGTTGGTCATTATGATTTTCAGGCACCATCACTTTTTTTGTGATCTCGTCAATAACTATGTATTCTCTATTTTCTTTTTCCTGTTTCTTTTGTTATTGATGATCCTTATACAAAACCTTTTCATTGAATATGGCATCTCTACTCGTAATGATTTTATGTTTTTCATAATCATAAAAGCGATAACCAAAATAATTAACACCATATTCAATAAAGGTAAATTTATTGAGTTTACCTTTTTACTTGTCCATGCCTCCTCTGGAATACCACCATCCAAGGAACTTGAAGGCCCTCTGTTTATTAGATAAATAGCAGTATCTATAGCATCTGCCCAAAATTGTAAAGGCAATCCTGCATGCAATCTCATGACCCTTGCACACTCCATGATTGTCTTGTTCATCCTTTCTGACACACCATTTTCTTGTGGTGTTCCTAGAACTGCCTTCTCTCTACGAATTCCATTCTCAAAACAGTACCTATCAAACTCTTTGCTGCAATATTCACCTCCATTTTCTAATCTGAGACACTTCAACCTTTTTCCTATCTCATTTTCAACCAAAGCTTTCCATTTCTTGAAAGTATCAAATACATCAGATTTATTTCGAATACAATAAATCCAGGTTTTTATGGTTGCGTCATCAATAAATGTAACATAATAACGAGAGCCACCAAGAGATGACACCTGAGCAGGTCCCCATAAATCTGTAAGCATAAGCTCTAATTTTTCGATTTTATTTTCTTTCCCAACTTTAAGGAATCTGACTCTCTTCTGTTTTCCATATACACAATTCTCATAGAATTTTAAATCAACATGCTTCAAACCTGGCAACAAATTTCTTCAGTGAAGAATCTGCATCCCCTTCTCACTCATGTGCCCGAGTCTATGATGCCACAATGCTGTATCTTCTCCTGTAGAGGCTAAAGCATTAATAGAATTAGAAATACCATTGCATAAATATAATGTACCAACCTTTCCTCCTTTCGCTATTACCAAATATCCTTTAGTGACCTTCCAGGTTTTATCTGTGAAAGTAGTTACGCAACCTTCACCTCCCAACTGCCCTGTTGAAATCAGATTTTTCTTTAGATCTGGAACATGCCTTACCTCCTTCAATAGCCATTGATTTCCATTTTGTTGTTTTATGAAAACTTTACCCATTCCAACGATTTTATAGGGTTTATCATCACCCAATTGAACCTATCCAAAATCTCCTTGAACATTATCATGAAAATGTTTCTTATCAGGTATGGCATGGAATGAGGCCCCTGAATCTACCACCCAGGCATCAATAATATTTTCTAATGAAAGAATCAAAGCATCTTGCAACACATCACCTGATTCACTTCATGATTAGTTTCTTGCTGCTCGTCTCCTTCTTTTCCTTTCCAAGACTTGCAATCTTTCTTCAGGTGTCCTTTCTTCCCACATTTCCAGCACACTATCCTTGATCTAGACTTGGATCTACCTTTTCTTGACTTACTGCGATATCCTGGGCTCTTTCCTCTTTCCATTTTTCTTCCCTTGGTCTCTGTAGTCAAAGCATTACCTGATGTCTCACCAGAGCTTTTCCGTCACATTTCCTCACTAAGGATTGCACTGACAACATCATCAAACTGTAAAGTACTAGATCGAGAGACAAATTTACTAATGGCCATAACTAAACCATTCCAACTTTCTGGCAATGAGCACAGAAATAACAGAGCCCTAACTTCATCATCAAAATTTACCCCTAAAGAACTTAACTGACTTGTAACTCTATTAAGATCATTTAAATGGTCTGCAACAGATCCACCTTCTGACATATTCATATTAAATAAATGCTTCATAAGAAATATCTTATTTGAGGCCAAGGGTTTTTCATATATCTAGCATGCATGACACCCCTCGACATCAAGGATGCATTCTTAAAAGATGGAAAGCCAGAAGTAACCAACACGTAAAATTTTCTAGGTGGTAGCATAACCAGATAAATGTCCATCTCACGCCCTCGAATGACATTCATTTACCACTCTCTCAGCCTATTTAAGTGCGAGGCACCTTTATAAAATTGTATCGATACCACAACATTAAAGGGTGTCATCGATAATGTTGTAATTTCAGGCTTGGTAATGAACATGTCACTGCACCGAGTGAGAGGTATTAGATCAGAAAGTCTAGGCCTGGACATAAATCAGGAAATCTCCATACCACGGGTGAGATGATGAGATCAGAAACAATGACTTGTCGGGTATAGAATATTCAAATGTAGATTTTGAATCAGGGGAAGGGATATCGCACATTAATTCCGTGACAACTAGCAATTTATTCGACTTGGATTTGATGAAATCCAGGTCAAATTATTGTAAGACGACAGTTCATTTTGAGTACCTTCCCTATAACAATTGACGTGACAAAATGTATGTCACAGGGTTGAAATCCGAAGTGACCATAGTTTTCTGAAGCAAGATGTAATGACGAAATCTTTGGATGGCTTGAATGACCGCCAAAGCCAAATTTTCTACATGGGAATATTGAATTTTGGTATTGTTAACATTCCAACTCAAATAGTAAATGGGATGTTTATTCTTTAAATCCTCTTCTTGGACCAATACCATTGCTATTGTAGAAATGGAAATAGCAAGATACATGGAGTAATTGTGATGATAGTGAGGGGTATATAGAATATATGCTCAAACTGGTACATCTTTTAGAGAATCGAATGCTTTCTGAGTTGCATCATCCCTGTTGGACACCTAATCCTATAAGGGTTGGTGTGAAAGCCGAATAGTCTAAGTCCAAGAGTCATTGGAATATGAAACCAAGGGTCATATGAATGTAATATAAATGTATATCTCTGTCAATAGAAATCAAATTCATTGATTTATCATTCACATTTTTTTCACATTCCATGTATGTCTGACATGGTATCAGAGCGTATGTTAGGCCTGGGAATTTTCAGAGATTGCCAGCGTTGTATTCTTTCCAAAATTTGTCTGCCTTTTCCCTATTTATAGAAATATTCTAATGTTGATCTGCTACACCTGGGCGCTCTAGCAGATCATTTCATTACTCTTTGTGAATGTGTATGAATTGAGTTGGTTTCCATGAATATTTCCATGTAATTGAGTGTTGAAGGTTGTGTGTTTTGTTTTGGGGTCAAGGGGAAGTCTGCGACTTCAAATTATTTTATTTGAGAGCTAGGGAGATGAGTGGTGAAACCTATGGACAATGTTCCTACCTGAAGAGATATTCCATGGCAATTACATGGTGAGTTATTTCTCTTGAAATCTATTTTTTCCACTTATAGAATCAACAAAGTCATGCATATGTAATCGTTTCTTGATAATGGGATGAGCTTCGAAAAACAAAACATGCCTTTTGTGAACATCCAACAACATAGTCCACTTTCCAATTCTTGCAATCTTATTCTATTGCATTATAGTCGATCTTAACTCTGTTACATAGTTGTTGTTGCATTATCCATGCAGTTTTCCTTTGCATCAGATAAAACATTGGCCTCTTCATTAGCCCAAAATGTAATAAGAAATCGTAGACTATAGTTCAAAACTCCTGAGACTGGAGATCCCCTAATTTGGACTTAGTGGACTTCTTGGGCAGCAAACTTTGGTGGACATTTGGGAGAACACCACCGCCAAAAATGGTGACGCTACGTATAAGCTTGCATGGCTCCTCATCATTGCTTACTACAAGTTTAATGTGCTACGGAATTATTTGATACTTCTTGTTATCAACATTCCCAACCAACTCCATCACCTATGCAACTAGGTAATCCATAACAACAGCCAAGTAAACTGGCGCACGGACACCAATGCGTTCTGCGTAACGACCACGCTTAAGGAATCTAGCGATTATTTCAACTATTCTCAGCCTCTTGCTATTCTACCAAATTGTACAAAGACGAAGGATTCTCGTCATGATGAGCGTCATGATGAACGATGGATTGAATTCTTGAGATCTGCTGAAATCCTCTCCAACCATCAAAGGGTTTCAATTCCTTTACTCTTTGGTTTCAAAGAGCAATAACCCTTGGCGATTTGGATGTTTCCACATCCATCGATGGTGGTGTATTCGAATAAATAATTTGATCTTGTAGAAAGTGGGTTTTAGAACAGTGTCTTGAGAAAGGTGTCTTGCTGAAGTTTCTTTTCCATCTACGGACTTCTTAATACGTTTTCATATGTATTTAATACTGTGTTGTGCGATTCTTGTCCCTTTATCACAACAAAGGTCCATCACTATTCTTATCTCCTCTCAACACATAATATCAGTCTTTGGCTAACATTACCAGACAATTAAGGTGCACCAATATTTTTTTTGAGATCAAGAATGGTCTATTGTTTACATTTATTGTAGAGAATTTACAAAATATGTGGGAATTGGTGGTAATTTTGATCAATTTGTAAGCATGAAGTTGTATCAAATTTATTTGTATACATATAACACTTATTCCTTTCACTATAATTTTCTCATGTTGTGTTACTCCATAGTTACGCTGGAACCATGGTCGAGATGCGTTGATTGATGGTAAAGATGAAATATGTGACTAACTGTGTGGGAAATAAAACAGGACGTGCAATGGCGTTTTATTAGAGAAGAAGAAATTGCTGATCATTTCATACATTCGGTGAAATTAAAAGCATCAACAACTTCTGCTCATTGTCAAAGCCGCGACCTAATATTTTCCTCACATATTGACATCTACATCAACATTGTGGGAGGGAAAAGGATATTTTTTGTTGAGGATCGAGCGGTTGATTGTTGAACTCGAAAACTATGAATTCTAGCATAAAATATATTTGGTTGAAGCTTATATATATGCAGTGTTGAAAACTCTTGTAGTTTGTAGCAATTAAGTCTTGGTATGCTATAATTTCTTCTTAAAAACCGTGTGTATATATATCGGATCAAAAATATGCCATGTGATGAGCATATGTGGTATGAAAGTGTGGTATCATATGATATGAAAGCATCCTATGCATTGGTCGTTTTTTCTTGTCGATTCATCTCCCGCTTCCTCACAATTACAGTTGCTTTCTCCATTTTAAAGGATTTCTTTGGTAGTGACCACTCCATTTTGTGTAGTGTGTGTAGTCTATTAGTGCTCTTAAAGATAGGTGGATGCAACAAACTTTGGCCACTAATGTTCGATGTTTCCAATTCTTCCCATTATGTCAAGAAGGGAATAAACTTTAACAGCACAGCTCAACACACTTCACTAGTTTTAAAAATGGATAAAATTGGTGAAGTATTATAGTTTTTAAATACTATGATACATTCCAATGTTGATGGGATGGTAAAATTTATTAAGTACACTCTTTCCGACATTAAAATTTGTTTACAAAATGTACAAGAAAACATGGAATTTTTGCATTTGGAGTCCCAACTTCAGTGAGATGAGCTACAACAAAAGAGTCGCCATTCTGAACCTGTTTTTGTTAAAAACATTTAGAAAAACTCCCATCAACAACAAATCAATATTGTTGATCTAGTACCCAATGAAGGAGAAAATTTACAAAAAGAAGAAAAAGTTCAGTCTACAATTCCCAAGCCCATCATAAGACCATGGGAAGATCTTTTCCACAACAAGCACAAATCTGGTCTTGGATATGACAAGGACGTGTCATTTCATATTCTAGATTACTCAAATCCCATTCAGTTTCAGAGTGCTGGATTCATTCATGACAATTCACCTTCAGTTGTTCTAGATTCTATTCCTCTTCCACAGCAACAACAACAGAATGTGAAATGCCAACACTGTGACCGAGTTGGCCATATGAAAGATCATTGTTTTGATCTTCATTCATGTAAGAACTATCATAAAACTAGTGATTCTTCAAACATATGCTTCAAAAACAAGCCTCCTGGAAGAACAAAGATTCATCTTGGGTGGATCACTTCTGGGAAATGGGCTTCAACAGCTAAGAAGATATTTCAATCATATGTCAGAACTTGTTCTAGAGTATTGAATAGTCTTGTAGTTGAGTTTTCTTCATCATCTCACCTTGTATCTAATAGGGGGAAATGATGGTCATCTACAAGCTTCAAAGCAACATCAAGTGAGCCTGAGCCACAACCTGCCATACCAGATTCAGAGTTGTATCCAGAGACAAAGATGCCCCTAAGCATGCCTTCAGTCAGTGATACCTCTTCAAAGAATTGGGGACACTTTCTCTAGCAAAAGACTTCAACTTCTTGCCAGTTTTGGAAGAGTTCCAAGAATTTCATTAAGCATTCTAGAGTTGTTGGTCATCCTTAAAACATCATAGGTTGACACCTCCCTTTTCAGGTTGATGTTCTCCCTTTTTATGTGGGGTGAGACGTCCTTTTTAAGGTTGAATATTTCCCTCTTCAAAATACCTGGGGCACTTCCTCTAGTAGAAGACCTGAGCTTCATGTTAGACTTGGAAGAGTTTTGGGAACTGCACTAAGTGTTCCAGTGTTGGTGGTCATCCTTAAACCACCTCCCTTCGATACCAATATTTTAGAGAGCATATTCATCCTAGTGCTGCCATGCATTTTTGCACATTTTGTATTACAGCTTTCTTCTTAGATTCATTCATAACCCTTCAGATTAAGGGGAGGAATGTTGGACACCTAATCCTCTAAAGGTTGGTGTGAAAGATGAATAGTCTAAGGAAGTCCAAGAGACCTTGGAATACAAAACCAAGGGTCATATGAATGTAATATAAATGTATATCTTTGTCAATAGAAATGCAATTCATTGATTTATCATTCAAATTCTATTCACATTCCCTGTATGTCTGACAATCCCAATGGAAGTGAATCCCTTTTTTCAGCAAGCGAATGAATCCTTTGGTCAACTCAGTGTAATTAGGGATGAATCTTCGTAGGAAGTTAGGTTTCCCTTGAATTCATTGAAGCTGAACAAGTGAAGAAGGTGTAGGAAAATTGACAATTGCATGTACTTTCAATGGTCCAATCAATATGAATTCCTTGTTTCAATATAACAGAACCTAGAAGTCGGCCAGAAATGACACAAAACACACATTTATGTGGGTTAAGGAGAATATTATAATGTCCACAATGAAGAAGATTACCCCGAAGATGCATCGAGTGATCAACTCAATGTTTAGTGTGAGTAGGGAGGTCATCCACATATGGTGGAACGATGTGTTTGATATCATGAAACAAATTTTATTTACAAATTACAAAATTCTATAATAAAATAAAGATAAATCTTTATAATCAACAATATTATGATATATTTTTGAAATGTATATATATTTAACTAATATAATAATTCTTTTATAATAATAATAGTAATTTAAAATAAACTTCGAATGAGACGGATCAATATTCCAAGATGCAGTCTTGCATAGGAAGGGTTCTCTACCGTGAACCTATCACAGTCTGGCCGGCCACATTTATGACAACCTTCACCATCGTCATAGGCAACATCACTGAATCCAGTGGCGACAGTCTGGCCTTCATCATAGTCCCCAACAAAAAACCCTTTCTGGCAGACAGCAGTGGACAATATCTGGGCTTATTCGATGGATCAACATATCTAAAAACAACGAATCAGCTGGCCATTGAATTCGACACCTACAAGAATGGCATCATGGACCCGAATGATAACCATGTCGGCATAGACGTCAAGAGCCTCATATCTGACGCAACTGCCAATCTGGGACAACACGGCATCAACTTGAAGTCAGGGAGGCCTATAAGGGTTCGAATCCATTACGATGGCTGGAACAAAATACTGCAAATATTTGCTACCTACTCAGACATATCGATTCCTTATGCGAGCATCTTGAAACGAACAATCGAGCTATCAAAGACCATTCCGTGATCAGCCTACGTTGGATTCTTCGCGGCAACGGGGCGACTTTACGAGATTCATCGCATTTTGGACTGGAATTTCAGTTTGGAAAGTTTGCCTGAATCATCTCTGAATATAATGCCCGTCAGTGCGTTGAGGTCAGCAGGAGGATCCAAAAGCAAGGCCCTAAATGTCAGCCTCCTTGTCGTTTCCATTGCCATCGGAAGCGTGTTATTGGGGTTATCGGCGTGGTTCGTCGGTAAGACTCTGAAAGGAAGACGTGCCGGGAACATGTCAGAATGGGGGCTAAGCGGTGAACTCCTAAAACATGAAAAGATTGCCGAGCGTTTCTTTTACACTCGTTAAAATGGAATTAAAAGACGGTCCCCTTATAGCTCTTTTCTGACCGTAAAATCAGGAAAAGATTGTCGGATTTTTGTCGTTTCAAACTCGATACGGAAATAAAACGACGTGTCCTTGATCGCTTTTTACTTTTCAGGTCAGTGGCACTAATTATGAAAGTACTCCTTGGTCGCAAGATCAAGCGGTTCCCCCAGGTATTATTTTATACTTTTTCGGGCTTGAGGGACACAAATCTACGAAAAAGTTCAACCTGGAGTCTTCTTAAGTTTTTCAGACTCTCTAAAATTGAAAAACTCCGAGTTTCTCCTATACTGGGCTCATTAAAATTTCACAGTAAAGGACCTGTTCAATTACAAACAGGAACGAACCACTCCTTCCTCGGGTTCGAATCAAAACTAGGTTGGACTCATCCGAAGGATGAGCTTATAATCAAGCATATGTTATCCTCCTCAAGCTTGTTAAAAATAAAGAGGTACTTGCCAGAAATGGTGGGGGAAAAGAGAGAAGAATGAGCCTATTTGTTACCTTTTGTCTCAGAAGAAACTTTATTACCACTCTTGAACACGACACTTTTCATTCACTTGGGTTGGGAAATCCTTTACCTCACAGTTGATCAAACCACTTTGAAAGTCTTCAGCCGGGTTCCGGGGATTAACTTTGAGTCGTTTATCACCAAGCCATCTATTGTGTCGTTATGTGTTCAAGAGGTTTGCAAACAAAACTTTCATCTGCAAAATACTTATCATCCATTTGACCATCCCTAAGTCAGTCCTTACAGCAACATTTCTTCAACTTGAACAATGATTTCGTGTTGCGGGCTTGCCTGCAACGAGTCACTTTCTATCGACATCAGCACATTATCTAGAGAGATGACTTAGAAATCATCAGTACCTTGAAGTCTGCATGCATCAATGGCAGGTTTCTCGCCTTTGACGTCAGTTTACATCATTGACTTTCGATCGAAGGATTCCATGAAATGTTCGACATCAACTCATTCATTCACATCTCATGGATTGTACTGGGTACTTTGAGAACCATTGACATTACTGGTGGTCTCTCTCACGCTTGTTAACAGTTTTCATCATCGACTGGTAATCAAGTGGTTTCTACCATGTTCGACATCAACTCATTTATTCGCATGGCTAGAATCGTACCAATTCGGGAAGTAGAAATGAAGACCTTGGATATAGTTTCCACCATCCAGGTTGCGAGGAGTTTTGTATTCATTATCTAAGTAGACTAATCATAAACAGATGGCTGCGCCCATACTGTGTCTACAAAAGTCTATGATTATGATGTACTGCAAGATCATTCCTGTATCAGAGTAGTTAGTCTGTTAGTTAAAGTTTTAATCTGAGTATGGGAATGCCTACCTCAGTGATGATATAATCTTATACATGTATTTTGTGTTGAAAATTGCAGGTTCTGACCAGGCTCTCCACGAGATAATCCTTGAAATGATAAAGCGCTTCACCCTTCCTAGATAATACAAAACCCTAATCTATTACAGGCTTCGCACTTTAGGGGGCAATCTGTTACACTAAAAAATGTCACCATGACTATTTACAGTTAGTATGGCTCTATCAACAGTCATGCTATCCTCTTAGGCAAGTCTTATACCTCTGCTCTCCATGTCAAACTCCAAAAAAGAGAGAAAGTATTTATAAATGTATTTATCTCTGGGTACGCAAGTTCTCTCAACCTTACCTGCGGGGACGCACCCAATGTTCACAAAAGCTGCGTCTTTGGACGCTCTGTATGTAAAGGGGCAGGTGCGTCCCCCTGTAAAGGTTAAAATGCGCAAGTTTCATCTTTAAAAAGTTACTTGTGGTCATTTCTAGAGCATTCTAGAAGGTTGTTCGGCGTGTATTGAGCGCCTCCAGATGGTTCATGCACCCCTACCAAAGAGAAACTTATCCCATCAATAAGGGAGCTATCCCATCCAAAGAGGGGATTATCCCATTGATGGTGGACCTGATTAACCTCCTCTTGAGCACTATAAATACAGGCATTGGGCCAGAAGGAGGGGAGGTTGGAAGCTATACATTTCTAAGGGTAAATGCTGCAGGAATTAGGACTCCCATTTAGAAGCTTGTGAGGAGAGATTGCCATCTTTGCTTGTTCTATTTGGAAGTGGGTGAGCTTTGTCAAAGTAAAGGAGAACTCTTGATGGACCCTGGGAGGGACTTGCACAACACCAAGGCTCAGGTTGTATTTGTTCCTTTTGTTACCTATTAATGCAAATGAGTCCATTCTTCTCAATAACTTGTTATTTATGAGTTGTTTCATGTACTCCTTGGTCTATGTGTTAAATATGTTTTATTCTATGAGATTATCAAGTGCTATTTAATCATTTGATTGTTAGTGTATGCAGGTTTCAAAGTGAAGGAGGAGCTCATCCGGATCAGCGGAGCTGGACTGCTACAACAGCGTTGGATTACAGGTAGGATCTAAACACTTGATTTCTTATATAGTAAATGCATGTTTAGAGAAGGATTGCTCTCGTTTGTCTTGTTTGTCACTAGAGAGTCTTAGGCTCCTAGGGAGGTTGATTTGTGTCCGCACTATCGACTCTTTCCGCCTGACAAATTGGCGACTCCGCTGGGGAATCCATTGATGTGAAAGTCTTTTCCTTTGTATGCAACTTTGATCTGAGAAAAGTCATTTCTTTTCTGGTTTTTGGCTCTGTGACTTTGTCTTTGGGTGGGTTAGCTTAGGGTTAGATTTATTTTGGTTTTTCTTGAATTTTCCAGTAGGATGCACCCTCTGAGTATTGCACAGTGTGTCCCTGGACGCACTGTCGCTGTGTGCACAGAGCGGGCCCGCACCTGTCTTAACGGGTCGCCTGCGTCCCCTGCTAAAATTTGAAAAAATTCCATTTTTTGCATTTTTTCTCTTAGTTTTTTATTTTTCTTAGTTTTTACTGCCCAGATCCATTAGTCTCCTGTCAAAGATCCTCACCTAAGCTTGTTTCATTGGCATTCCTGCTTTAAGCTTTCATCAATTGGGTGTTTTGAGTCTCTTTTTTGAGAAATTCTTGATTTGATTTCCTTTGGTCATTACTTGGAGGTTTCTCTCAGTCCTTTCACAATTTTGCATCTTTTTGTTTTCATTTTTGCAACTCTCACCCAATTTTCTCGACTTGCACTTGATTGGTTCTTAGATTACATTAGAATCATCTTGTGTTTGAGAATTCTCTAGCATAGATCACATTTGCATAATTAGAATTCTCATTTTCAGAATATGAATGAAAAATGTGCATAGATTACATTTGCATACTTTTCGAGTGAATTGTGCATAGATTACAATTGCATAGTTTACATTCTGGAAAATTAATTGTAGATTTAGATCAGTTTTCTTTGATTTGAATTTACACAAAAATAAAAATAAAAAATGGTTTGGAATTGATTTGCATTAGTTTTTCTTGATAAAATTAGTGCATTGGAGAATTTGTTATATTTTCTCTTAGTGATCAATTTTTTGCATTGTTGGAAGTGAATGGAAACTCTCTCCTTACTTTAGTTAGGATTCATCGAATTGAAAAGATTACATTATCATATTCGATTGCATTCAGTTGAGTCGGGTCATAACACCATTGGTTTCATATCCATTTACCCATTTGAGTAATAACAGCCTTAATAACACAGCACTTAATTAAAATTCATCTAGTAATTTTTACATTTCTAGGGCTCTGAAACACCAATATAGATCAGGCTAGTGTCTTGGAGTAGGAGAGTAATTAACTCTCCAAGACAGTAAAACCAAACAAGTAGCTCATCTTGTGGTAGGATAAATCCAACTGTTACATTTATGCTCTGGGAAAGCTCCTCTTAAAGGAGAAGCACGAGACCGTGTCCAAACCAGTGAGGGGATCAATCCTCCTTCATTGGGAAAGATGCCAGATACGCACGTACTACAAACGGTAAACCTCGGATTATTGTCGAGGAGCCTGGGGTCACTTGTCGGTAAACCTTGGATTATTGTCAAGGAGCCGGCAAGGGGATTGAGCTTGTTACTCTGCCCATGCGTGCTATCGGGTCGTAGACTGTTCCCCCAGGTATATCTGTTGTTGTTGGTAACCTTAGTGACCATTATCTTTAGGGTTCTACCCAAGGTGACGGTGGAAGGAAGATCCCACTGTACCTGGAGCGGACGTCGGCTAGACTCACTTGGATTTTCTGGGGGGTTCACTTCACTCGAGACGGTTAAAGTGGAGGAACTTGGTCCAGTCTATTCATTAAGCAGGTTGCTGGGGTAACTGTTCCACCCGCCACTTCTGTTCTGAATTCGACGATGTTGGGCTTCATCACCAATTAGTGTTTTCGGTCCGGAAGGCTACTGTTTGTGTGTGGTTTGACTCCTAGATTTTATAGCGCATGTTAATTTGTTTGTTTTTACTTTTAGAGACCATAGGTGTGAATTGTGAATTTTAATTGTTAGGTGTGAATTGTGAATTGTTAATTTTAGTTTTAAATTGTTAATAAAATTCACTGAAGTTGAATATAATGGCAAATGTTCCATAATTTACCAACCTAGGAACCCCTCCTAACGAGAATCCTAGTACTTTTCCTTACTTTGGAAATGTTGGTCCTCCTTATATGGCTACTTTGTCATTACCTGGATTTACAATAGGATTACCGATATGGTTATTTTCAACTTCGTTGGCCCAAAGTACTCCAATTGTTCCACCTCAACCGGATGCTTCACCTCAACAGAGTTCACCATCTCAACATCACCAACCTTCTGTTGACCCTTTACCTTCTTCGCCTAATTTTTCTTCCTCCATTTCTTCCTCTTCGCCTGGTAAAAGCCTTGATGCTAGTAACCAGGAGTCTAAGAAGAAGAAGAAAGGGAAGAAGAAGAAGAAGAAGAAGCAAGATAAGAAAGAAGTCAACCAACCAACCATGGCTGTAAGTGTTAGTTGTGTTGAGGAAAATTCCGACATGCATCGTAAACCCAAATACCCTTGCAGGCTTTGTAAGGGTGACCACTTCCTTGTCAATTGTCCTGGTATTCCAAAGGTCTTGGAAGTATGGTCAGAAAAACCTCATCAACTTTCTGTTGATCCATCAACCAGTGATAGTCAGGTTCCTGGGAAAAAGGGTAAAGTTAGGTTTCCTTGTAAGTTATGCAAAGGGAGTCATCAAACTCACATTTGCCCTCACATGGATGAAGCCTCAACATTGTTGGAAAACCTTACTGTTCCACAGCAAGAATTTCCAACTGGTTACCGTAAACTTTCTCCCAACCTACCGTCAACTGACGGAGTGATTGATCAAAATTCAAGTACGGTCAATCACACTCTTCCATTGGAGAGTGAAACTCATGTCACTCAGGTTGATGATCAATTAGTTGATCAAGTGGTCGATTCAATTTCACATTCGGTCGATCCCACTTTCCCTTTAGAGAGTGAACTTCATACCGCTCAGGTTCTTCTTGTTACATCAGATTCTTCTATGCCGGGGGGCATTTCACCTGTTTCTACAGAACCCCCTCCAAGCACTGAGGTCTTTTCCTTTGATTGGAATAGACTGACAAAACGTCGTCTTCCTTCCTCCATCCCTTTCCAAATCATTGTCAAGGCTGGTGGTAGGGACATACATCGTACTCAGGTAGATGAAGGTGCTTCTGTCAGAATTTTATCCTCAACTGTTTGGAAAGCTTTGGGTTCCCCTCAGCTTGCGCCTATTACGCAGAATCTGAAAGCTTTTAACAGAACCATTAGTGAACCTTTAGGGATCCTTCCTAAGTTTTCTATTACCTTGGAAGGTAAAACTGTCTGTATTGATCTTATGGTTGTTCGAGGTCCCTTGGATTTCAATTTACTCCTTGGGCGAGACTATGTTTATGCAATGAAAGCTGTCGTATCGACACTCTTTCGCATGATGTCTTTCCCTCACAATGGCAGTATTGTGACGGTAGACCAGCTTTCGTTCCCTAGTCTTATTTCAACTACCAATAATATGACACCCCTAAATGTTCCTGATTCTAAAGTGGTATCCACCCTGCCACGGGTCAATTATGTGGCAACTGGTCCCATGTTTTCAGTTACCGATGTAAGTGAGCCTCTCACTGTTTTCTCATCTTCCTTTGATTTAGATCCGGTAATTGACATGGAAAACTCTAGGGGATTACTTGAACACGATGTTCTTATCCCTTTCGAGTCCCTTGACATGTGTTCCTTCCAGAGCACTATTCTTCCTTCTGATGAAGACCACTTGGAAGCCATGATCAAGGTGTGTCCATTGACATGTCTTTCTTCCAGTTGGAAGCCATGATCAATGGTGTGAGGATAGTTTCTTCTAGTCTCAACCTCATTAAAAAATGAAACTGGAAGTCATGAGCATAGTTCCTTGTCTTGTGTCAAGCTCATTAAAAAATGAAACAAGGAGTTGTGAGGAAAGTTCCTTTTACTGTGTCAACCTCATTAAAAAATGAATCAGTGAGTGTGAGGACAGTTTCTTCTAGTCTCAACCTCATTAAAAAATGAAACTGGAAGTCATGAGCATAGTTCCTTGTCTTGTGTCAAGCTCATTAAAAAATGAAACAAGGAGTTACGAGGAGAGTTTTTTCCTGTATCAACCTCGTTAAAAAATGAAATAGGCTGCCACGAGGAAAGTTCCTTTTACTGTGTCAACCTCGTTAAAAGATGAATCAGTTGATGAGGATAGTTCTTTTACTGAGTCAACCTCATTAAAAAATGAATCAGCTAGATTTTAGGATATGTGGATAGATTGTAGAAAGTAAGGTTTTGAGGATAGTTCCTGTTACTGAGTCAACCTCGTTAAACAATGAATCAGGTATGAGGATAGTTCTTTTCTTGTGTCAACCTCGTTAAAAATGAAACAACTCCCTTTTCAAGTTAACTATTGAAAGTAAACCTTCATTCCATCCATCTGGTTGAATGCAATGAAGCCTGGGGGGCATGTACCTCGCTTTGCATCATTATGCTGGGGGCATGCGAACTTTATGAGCATAGTTCCTTGTCTTGTGTCAAGCTCGTTAAAAAATGAAACAAGGGTAGGTTAGGTAGGTAGATTGTAGAGCGTAGTCATGAGCATAGTTCCTTGTCTTGTGTCAAGCTCATTAAAAAATGAATCAAGGATTTTAGAGCATAGTTCCTTGTCTTGTGTCAAGCTCGTTAAAAAATGAATCAAGGTTTTTAGAGTAAAGTTTTTTGTTAGGTAGTTTGTAGAGTAGTCATGAGCATAGTTCCTTATCTTGTGTCAAGCTCGTTTAAAAAATGAAACAAGGGTTTTGGGGATAGTTCTTTTCCTGTGTCAACCTCACTAAAAAATGAAACATCTCCCACAAGTCTTTCCAAGATCTTGAAAGTAAAGCTTCATTCCATCCACCTCATTGAATGCAATGAAGCTTGGGGGGCATGTACCTCGATTTGCGTCATTATGCTGGGGGCATGTGAACTTATAACAAGCATAGTTTTTCGTTTCAAGCTTGTGTAAACATGAAACCGGATCCGAGCATAGTTCTTTTCCTGTGTCAAGCTCGTTAAAAAATGAAACAAATCCTCCTCTACTTGAGTCGAGAGTTCGACTTGATCTCGTAAATGTTAAGTTGTATATTTAGGTTAGTTATTTTAGTTTTTATAGTTTTAGGTCGAGTCTTTCAAATGATCTCGTAACTCAACTTTCATTCCATCCAGCTTGTATTTAGTTGAATGAAATGAAGCTGGGGGGCATGCGCTCTAGCAGTTACGCTTAGGGGGCATCAAGCACAGTTTTCTGTCTATTTCAAGCTTGTGTAAAAATGAAACTACTTTGAAGCATAGTTTTGGTCTGTTTCAAGCTTTTGTAAAAATGAAACCTATCTCGAGTCAATTTCAGTTATTTTCAAGACTCGTTAAACTCATGAAAATCCCGAGATTATTTTTCTATTTTTCATTCTCGTACAACAAATGAAAATGCCGAGTTCTTTCCGTCGTTTCCTGCTCGTAAATTAAATTGAAAGTCGGCCATATGAGTACATTTTTATCATTTTTTCGAACTCGTTAAAACTTACGAAAAAGTGAAACCTTGGAGTTCTCTTTTAAGCCCCTTTTCAGACTCCTAAAACATGAAAAGATTGCCGAGCGTTTCTTTTACACTCGTTAAAACGGAATTAAAAGACGGTCCCCTTATAGCTCTTTTCTGACCGTAAAATCAGGAAAAGATTGCCGGGTTTTTGTCGTTTCAAACTCGATACGGAAATAAAACGACGTGTCCTTGATCGCTTTTTACTTTTCAGGTCAGTGGCACTAATTATGAAAGTACTCCTTGGTCGCAAGATCAAGCGGTTCCCCCAGGTATTATTTTATACTTTTTCGGGCTTGAGGGACACAAATCTACGAAAAAGTTCAACCTGGAGTCTTCTTAAGTTTTTCAGACTCTCTAAAATTGAAAAACTCCGAGTTTCTCCTATACTGGGCTCGTTAAAATTTCACAGTAAAGGACCTGTTCAATTACAAACAGGAACGAACCACTCCTTCCTAGGGTTCGAATCAAAACTAGGTTGGACTCATCCGAAGGATGAGCTTATAATCAAGCATATGTTATCCTCCTCAAGCTTGTTAAAAATAAAGAGGTACTTGCCAGAAATGGTGGGGGAAAAGAGAGAAGAATGAGCCTATTTGTTACCTTTTGTCTCAGAAGAAACTTTATTACCACTCTTGAACACGACACTTTTCATTCACCTGGGTTGGGAAATCCTTTACCTCACAGTTGATCAAACCACTTTGAAAGTCTTCAGCCGGGTTCCGGGGATTAACTTTGAGTCGTTTATCACCAAGCCATCTGTTGTGTCGTTATGTGTTCAAGAAGTCTGCAAACAAAACTTTCATCTGCAAAATACTTATCATCCATTTGACCATCCCTGAGTCAGTCCTTACAGCAACATTTCTTCAACTTGAACAATGATTTCGTGTTGCAGGCTTGCCTGCAACGAGTCACTTTCTATCGACATCAGCACATTATCTAGAGAGATGACTTAGAAATCGTCAGTACCTTGAAGTCTGCATGCATCAATGGCAGGTTTCTCGCCTTTGACGTCAGTTTACATCATTGACTTTCGATCGAAGGATTCCGTGAAATGTTCGACATCAACTCATTCATTCACATCTCATGGATTGTACTGGGTACTTTGAGAACCATTGACATTACTGGTGGTCTCTCTCACGCTTGTTAACAGTTTTCATCATCGACTGGTAATCAAGTGGTTTCTACCATGTTCGACATCAACTCATTTATTCGCATGGCTAGAATCGTACCAATTCGGGAAGTAGAAATGAAGACCCTGGATCTAGTTTCCACCATCTAGGCTGCGAGGAGTTTTGTATTCATTATCTAAGTAGACTAATCATAAAAAGATGGTTGCGCCCATACTGTGTCTACAAAAGTCTATGATTATGATGTACTGCAAGATCATTCCTGTATCAGAGTAGTTAGTCTGTTAGTTAAAGTTTTAATCTGAGTATGGGAATGCCTACCTTAGTGATGATATAATCTTATACATGTATTTTGTGTTGAAAATTGCAGGTTCTGACCAGGCTCTCCACGAGATAATCCTTGAAATGATAAAGCGCTTCACCCTTCCTAGATAATACAAAACCCTAATCTATTACAGGCTTCGCACTTTAGGGGGCAATCTGTTACACTAAAAAATGTCACCATGACTATTTACAGTTAGTATGGCTCTATCAATAGTCATGCTATCCTCTTAGGCAAGTCTTATACCTCTGCTCTCCATGTCAAACTCCAAAAAAGAGAGAAAGTCTTTATAAATGTATTTATCTCTCGGTACGCAGGTTCTCTCAACCTTACCTGCGGGGACGCACCCAATGTTCACAAAAGCTGCGTCTTTGGACGCTCTGTATGTAAAGGGGCAGGTGCGTCCCCCTGTAAAGGTTAAAATGCGCAAGTTTCATCTTTAGAAAGTTACTTGTGGTCATTTCTAGAGCATTCTAGAAGGTTGTTCGACGTGTATTGAGCGCCTCCAGATGGTTCATGCACCCCTACCAAAGAGGAACTTATCCCATCAATAAGGGAGCTATCCCATCCAAAGAGGGGATTATCCCATTGATGGTGGACCTGATTAACCTCCTCTTGAGCACTATAAATACAGGCATTGGGCCAGAAGGAGGGGAGGTTGGAAGCTATACATTTCTAAGGGTAAATGCTGCAGGAATTAGGACTCCCATTTAGAAGCTTGTGAGGAGAGATTGCCATCTTTGCTTGTTCTATTTGGAAGTGGGTGAGCTTTGTCAAAGTAAAGGAGAACTCTTGATGAACCCTGGGAGGGACTTGCACAACACCAAGGCTCAGGTTGTATTTGTTCCTTTTGTTACCTATTAATGCAAATGAGTCCATTCTTCTCAATAACTTGTTATTTATGAGTTGTTTCATGTACTCCTTGGTCTATGTGTTAAATATGTTTTATTCTATGAGATTATCAAGTGCTATTTAATCATTTGATTGTTAGTGTATGCAGGTTTCAAAGTGAAGGAGGAGCTCATCCGAATCAGCGGAGCTGGACTGCTACAACAGCATTTGATTACAGGTAGGATCTAAACACTTGATTTCTTATATAGTAAATTCATGTTTAGAGAAGGATTGTTCTCGTTTGTCTTGTTTGTCACTAGAGAGTCTTAGGCTCCTAGGGAGGTTGATTTGTGTCCGCACTATCGACTCTTTCTGCCTGACAGGGTTGGCTTCGATGTTGCTGTACCTTCATGAAGAATGCGAGCAGAGAGTCGTCCACCGTGACGTTAAACCCAGCAATATTATGCTCGACGGGGATTTCAATCCTCGGCTGGGTGACTTCGGCCTTGCCAGGCTCATTGAACATGACGAGACATCTATGGCCGTAAGTACGAAGCTGGCGGGGATGCCTGGTTATTGGGCGCCCGAGTGCGTCTACACCGGCAGGGCCACTGCAGAGTCGGATGTTTTTAGTTTCGGGGTATGTATGTTGGAGGTGGTCAGTGGGAGGTGGGTTGTGCAGCGAAATCCGCAATTGATGGAGGAGAATTTGATGGATTGGATATGGGGTCTTTACGGGCAGGGAAGAGTTGTCGAGGCGGCGAATCCCAGATTGAATTCTAAATTTGACAAAGAGCAGATGGAACGAGCATAGATTTTGGGACTTGCTTGCTCACATCCGGATCCCCAGCTACGCCCTTCAATCAGACAAGCATTGCAAGTCCTCATAAATCCCAATGAAGAGTTGATGCAGCTTCCTTCTTCGTGGCCAGTGGCTATATATGTCGTTTTGCCATCGACAGCCCCACTTAATGCAAATGACTTTGGTCGCTCGTACACTCCAGACTCCACCATACATCATGGTAGATAGAGGTAAAATTCGTTGGAAATGAATGTATTGTAGTGATGTAAATTTTGTACAGAGCATCATCCTGGGTTTTATGGGCATCATATCGTAAAAGACATGAATTTTATTTTGGTTCGGATTAAAATTAAGCAGCTTGTGCTATTTTCTTACTTTTCTGTGGCAAACGTGTGAATGCTCAAGTCTGTTCTCATTGTGGTGGACTCCCATCCAGGGGTTATATTTGACGGGTCCGCCTGCCCAACAAGAATTTTTTTGACTGTTTTGTTTTCAAACATGCCATCTCATGACCTTCAATATCTATTTTTACCTATTTTATATGACTTTTTCAAATTATAGTCACCAGCCAACTCAAGCGATGGATCTAGACTAGTTGGTAAATAGAGAAGCTTCCAATCTTACCAAATATATCTAAACCTTAAATAATTGACTTATTAAAAAAAACAATTTTAATTAAATTAATCGACCTATTGACATTTAAAAATAGTAAAAATAGAAACACTTTTATTCATAAAATTAGAGAGCAGTTGAGCACTTTGAAGGCTTGGGAATTAGAGGCATGAACAACATTCACCTGCAAAGTCTGGAGTTAACCACAGCTTGGGATAGGCCAATGTGCATCCACATCAATAAATTCTTTTTCAGTTAGCACTGTTTTTGTCGATATATAGTAACTTGCAGGATCCAAAGGTAGAAACAAAGGTCCTTGACTCGGCAGCAATTTTTATGGATGTTTATTTATTATTGAATTGACAGATCATTGGAATGTTCTCTTCCTTCAAATAGAAGAAGTCTAGTTTGCAACAGGTATCATAACTAACAGTTTAAAATGGAAGGTTCAGATATAATCCCTCAAGCCATGACAATCTCGAGGTGGTCAAAAGAGAGATTTCTGTTAACATAGCCATGTAAACCTTAACAGTTTTGTTGATCCATAATTATTTCACTGCTTTTCATTTAAATTGGGCACAGCCATGGAAATTGCAATTGCAACTAGTTGTAAAGCTTGTTCAGTCCAGGGTCCGCAGGCACGATAATTGATTGTAACGCCCTCCAAGTTGTCATCGATTCTTGCATCCAATTCCATCTATAAACTTTGAGTATTCCATAGATGCCCATTTGACTATTCCTCAATACATGTGTAAGATAGAGATAAAGAGGATTGAGAAATATGTGAATATGAATGGCTTGCTAAGTAAACTGAGTGATGATCAAATTAATTCATTTATGGGTGCCTTTGTTGTCAAGGATGACATTGAGCTTGTGGGGCTATCTAGGCTTATCAGACATATGAGGGGAGAGGATTTGGAGTCTTGGTCTGTGAATGAACTGTAAAAACTCGAAGACTAGTTTGAAATCGTGACAACTATGGTACGAAAAAAGAGGTTTCAACGTATGGAAGAATGGCTCAAGAATATGACACAAGAACTTGAAGAGTTGAAAAGAAGGTTAAGACATAATCATGGTTTTTCACAAAAGAAAAATGACCTATATATATGTTCTATATGTTCTATGATTGTCGTGGATCACTGGGAGAGGCAGTGGACCATCCATTTTGTCAATTAAAAACAAGAGCCCTATTTACATGACATCTTCGGCCCTGTATTTCATGTGCAGTTGGGTCAAATACACTTACATTAAATGAACAATTGATAAGTTGGGGACCAGGATATAATTCAAACATCAAAACCTACCCAAATCTTGAGCTACAATTGGGGTCTAATACAAACTTGAAAAACTAGGACGCTGGTTTTATTATGAGAACTTACTTCATTTTTCAACGAGTAAGAAATGGCTGGAGTTTTTTATTGAGTGGATTCGCTGAAATGAGACCCAGAGAAGGTTAACAAGTCCATGTTACTCTATTTTCAAAACTAGTTTGGCGTTTGTAGTCGATCTTATTAACCTATGGCATGCCTTGAATTCGAAGAAACTTTACTCGTAGGAAAAATAAATTGTATGGCTCTTGTAACTGCTATATCATATTAATCCGATAATGAAAAACTATTTATAATATAGAAAAATACAGTTGTAACATAGCAGACCTAAAAATATAGCAACAGGAAAGTGTACAGGAGAGGAGCTTACCTTTAGTTGTGGATTTGCGACTCCCAATTTTTTTCTTTTACAGGCTCTGCCATATCATGTATTCCTTCTACGAAAATGAGAATGCTGCAGACTCCAACACTCTGGTGGGCATTTATTGCATAATCTTCCGAGTTCCAACTTCCACTGCATTATATAAAATCGAGATTATGATAAAATTCAGATGAAATTTGTAGGAATTCCTCATTCGATGGAAAAAAAATAAAATTATAGTACAATACGAGTGAGTCATCAACGGAAGGATAATTTTCATAAATAGTTGAATTCCATAATCAATGTCTCTAAATTGCTAATGTTGTGTCAAATATTTAACCAGTGAGCTTCATCATTTTAATTATGTGTCTTAATGATATTGAAATCTAAATTTGTCGCTGAGACAAGATGGATATGGACTTTGGAGTGCGGTCGCATTGATAATTACATAAATTCATATAATTGAACTTCATGATTTTAGTTTTGTGCCTTAATGATATTGATATCTAGATTTGCTGCCGAGACAAGATGAATATGGACTCTGAAGTCCAGTCGCATTGATAATTACATAAATTCATATAATTATTGGTTTTATGATACGGAGTGGTCTCTAATGCGACTTTTTGGCAATCCGGCAAACATATTTTTCTCATTTCCTGATTGATGTGACATTCCTCGGAGTTCCCTGGCCCCTTGCCGGATGTCCCTCGCTTGTCGTCGTCCATCGACCGTCGTTATGCCCTCCACGTTGTTCCCCATAGCATGTCATTCATCATGTATGATACATTAACCATCATCCATGAAATTTGAATTTTAAAATTGCCGTGTTTTACCTGAAATTTGTTTTGAATTTGAATGGAACAGCAGTAGTCTAGCTAACATTAGGCTTCCCCAAACAACTAGAGACTATCCTTAGCCAACATCCGGCTTCCCCAAACAGCAGGGTTCACTCTCGTCTGATATGAATGCACCCTTCGCTATGGCGCTGGATCACGCACACCAAACCCTGGTCATGGAAACATTGGTTTCATTATTTACGATGATGATGGTTTTGTTGTGGAGAAGTTCAGTGAATATGTTGATGATTGCTTCAGACTGCGCAGGAATGCTTCTCCTTACAAAGCCCTAATCGTTGGTCTTCAACATCCTTTCTGGCTCGACATCACCCACATCGCTGCCCTTGGAAACTGTAAGGTCCTTATCCAGTAGGGAATAACTCTTTCTGGTTTTAGAATTAATATATTCCGATTGCATTGTAAAGGGAAATTGTTTTCTTTCATGGTGTTCATTGTATAGGTGAAATGTAATTGGAGAGTAGATAGACCGTGGCTGAAGAGATATTGTAGTAGAGTTCGGAAATTGGCTTCGCAGTTCCATAGCTTTAGAATGGAGCATATCTATTCTCAAGATAATTCTGAAGCACGTTCCCTAGCCCGGGCAGCCTTTTACAGAGTCTGCCAAGATTTTTCGGTTTCGTTTCTTTATATTGGATGCTTAAGATCTATTCTTCAACGTTGTTTTGACTTGTTTGTTTTGTTTGGTGGCTTGCCTCATAAATAGTTTCATTAATATGCCAAAAACGCTTTTAATTGATAAACATTTTTTGTTTGGTTTCTTGCCTCGTTGGTTGCACGATTTGCATTCAGGAGAGAGATTGTCACGCCCCCCAATTCTTTTTTCGTTAAATTGGTCGGGTGCAGCACCGCCGAAGTAATTAACATCTTCCATTGTTAGCTTACTTTACGAACTGCGCCTTAAAATTCATCATTAAACATGAATAACATATTAATGTATGGAAACCATTAATATAAAACCATCATAGAATAGCAAGAGAACAACAACACATGTATAATAATCTTTTATTATATATGAAGAGGTTTTTGTACAATGACTGAGAGCTTGGCTCCACTGGCATTTATACTCAAGTCGGGCACCTACCCGTGCAAGAGCGCATGGTGGTCTCACCATGACTTAACCAAAATACAACACAACACGATTTTCCTTTTCCAAATGGGTAGGCGCACCCATGCAAAACCCATTCCCAACACAATCCAAAACTCATATAACACTTCGGCAGGCGGGCACCCTATCGCACCCTCCACCCGTGCTCCAACTGAACATAACCGCATGAAAGACTTCGTGTAGGCTGCCCATTGGGCGAGCGCATAAACCTGCGCCTCCGCAGCTCCTACTCCTCTTCCTTCGCACCTCTAGCTCGTATGTTGAACGCCGAAGTTTGATGGTGAAAATGCCACGACTTCATTGCATACATATATGGTATGTTGTGTGGAGGTCGCGCCCTCGGCCGACCCCTCCACATACCTCCAACCGCTGCGCCTTCAAACGATATACAACGCCATCATGTGGTCGGCCCGCCCATGGCGCGGGACCGCCCCACCAGCTCGCCCTCCGTTTGGCTACGCACCTCGGTCGGCTTGTGAACGAGTTCACCCACGACTCGCCCCTATAAACCCGAACGCCAATTCGTCCACATAAACATATGTCACGCCTTTGGTCATCCTGTCGCACATTTTATGCCTTAGTCAATTCGCGGAGTGAGCGGAGTGCACGCCCGATCGCCTGATGACCGCAGGGCATTACATCCTCCCCCACTCGAATTCGTTGTCGCCCTCGACAATCGCGACTTCCTTAGAAGCTTCCTGTCATAGTTCTCTATCTTCTTCTTCCATCTCCAAAGTGAGTCCTCTGATTCCCAGCTTTCTTCCTCTCATGCATTCTTCCATCTGACAAGAAATTCCCGCTTCATGTGGCAACCAATCCCTGTAGTTCTGAAGCTCAAAATCTTCTCCAACTCTAGTCCTGGCTTGTCCACAATCCTAGCTGGTCCTCTCGGCGGTTCAGCTCTCTCTGGATGATCAGCATCAAGTTTGCATCTCTTCAACTGACTCATGTGAAAAACCGGATGCTTCATGTGCATATGGTGCGGAAGCTCCAACTCATAAGCAACTTCCCCGACTCTCTTCTTCACTCAGAATGGTCCGTCATACTTCCGTGTCAGTTTGCTCGCAGTCCTCTTGGCTGGCTAAAACTGCTTCCCGGTAATCCTGATAAACACCATATCTCCCACACTGAAGTGCGCATCCCATCTTCCTCGATCAGCCCATTTCTTCATTCTCCTTGCATCTTCGTGTAAGCGCAATCGTGCCAACTCCAAGGCCTCATCCCAAGACTTCATGAACTTCTTCGCATTAGGACTCCTCAAAAACCCTCTTGTCACTACGGTATAAGGCGCAACCGGAATCTGCCCATTCACCAACTCAAATGGACTATACCCCATCACAGAACTCTTTTGAATATTGTAGCTGAACTGAGCAATATCCAAGAGTTTAGGCCAATTCTTTTGATCAATCGTCACATAATGTCTCAAGTAGTCCTCCAGCAATGCGTTGATCCTCTCGATCTGCCCATCTATATGCGGATGGTAACTCGAACTCATCAACAACTTTGTCCCGACTAGCTTGAACAATGTGGTCCAAAATCTGCCTGTAAAACGTGGATCTCTATCCGACATGATGCTCAATGGCATCCCCCAATACTTCGCTATGTTCTTAAAGAACAACTCCGCAGTACGCTCGGCTCCACATGGTATCTTTGTTGGAACAAAGACAACATACTTGGAAAAACGATCAACCACGACCATTATCCCATTATACCCCTGAACCTGTGGCAACTGAGACACTCATCCATGGTCTCTCAGGAATCGGTAAAGGCCGCAATAGTCCTCCTTGCCTTTGATTATCCGATTTGTCCTACTGACAAATGATGCACGTATGTACATACTCCTCTACATCCTCTCGCATCTTCTCCCAAAGGAATCCTCTCTCCAACAATGCCAAAGAACGACGCACCCCTGGGTGGCTAGCCCATGGCGAGTCGTGGCACTCCTTCAGAAGGTGCCTCCTGAGCCTACATGACTTTGGAACATAGAGCTGGTTTCCAAAGAACAAGAACCCGTCTCGGAGAAAGAACTTCTGTTTCTTCCCCTCCTTTTTCTGCTTCAGTATATTCTGTGCCAAAGTATTGGGTTCAACACATTCCTTGAGCTTATTCTAAATCTCTTCTGACATCTAAACTCGACTCCTACTCCTAGCTGCCTGGTCTTCTCCTTCCAATGCTGCAAGTTGTCCCTTCCTGCTAAGGGCATTAGCTACCGCATTGTGTCTTCCCAGTCTATACTCGATAGTCATGTCGAACTCTGCCAAGAAGTCCTGCCAACGAGCTTGCTTTGAAAAAAGCTTCGTTTGTGATGCAGAACAACTCGCTGCAATGTTGTCCGTATTGACAACAAACGGCTTCCCAATCAGGTAATGCCTCCACAGATGAAGACAGTGAATGATTGTAGTCATCTCCTTCTCATGGACCAGATACCTTCGTTCTCTATCCTGCAACTTTTGACTCTCGTACGCCACCCGATGCCCATCCTGCAAAAGAACCCCTCCTGTGGAAAAATCCGAAGCATCAGTGTGTACCTCAAACGGTCTCTCGAAGTCTAGCAACTTCAGTATCAGTGTTGTAACCATCCTCTTCTTGAAACCATCAAATTATTTTTGACATTTATCCGTCTAGCTCCACCTCTTGTCTTTCTTCAATAGGTCTGTCAGTGATGATGTTACCTTGGGTTACCCCTCTACAAACTTCCGTTGGTAGTTGGTCATGCCCAAGAACACCCTCATCTCATGGACATTCTTCGGTACAACCTAGTCCTCAATCCCCTTCATTCTACTTGACTCCATCCATATGTACCCTTGACCAACAATATGACCAAGGAAAGGAATCTTAGTCTGAGCGAACACACACTTAGATTTATTCAAGAACAACTGGTTTTCCCTCAATGCCTCGAACACCATCGCCAAGTGCTTCTTATGATCCTCCATGTTGTCACTGTACACCACTATATGGTCCAAGTACACTACCACGAATGAATCCAAGTATGGTCGTAGGACATCATTCATCAAAGTGCAAAACGTAGCAGGAGCATTACACAACCCGAATGGCATAACAAGGAACTCAAAGCTACCATACCTTGTTACTATCGTGGTCTTCTTCTCATCTCCTTCCGCTATCTGCACCTAATAATACCCATGCCTCAAGTCCAGCTTGGAAAACACTCAGGCTTTCGCAAGCTTGTCAAAGCAATCAGCAGCCAATGGCAAAGGACACCTGTTCCTTACCGTCTGCTTGTTCAATGCATGGTAATCACAGCACATCCGTAGCTCATTCGAATCCTTCTTCCGCTGGAACAATACCAGAGCTCCATAAGGGGACCTTGAAGGTCTAATGAAACCTGCATCAGCTAACTCCTTTAGCTGTCGTTTCAATTCCTCCAACTCAGGTCCTCACAACTGATAAGGTGCTTTAGCCGGGGGTTGCTTTCCTGGCTCAAGCTCAATGCTATGGTCCACTGCACACCTTGGTGGAAGTTTCTTTGGTAGCTCATCATGCATCAAATCTGCATATTTGGTCAGTACCTCGGAAATCTCGGCTGGAACAGGCGTCCCCACTCCATCACCTTCGACATCCTTGAACATCACCGCATATGTCTCCATATTTGACTCCTTCGTAGCCTTCTCCAAACTCAGTGCCGAAACATGTTGCACCTTGACTTCCCTCCTTTTCCTATGAGTGGGCAAAGTCCAAGTTTGTGGCTATCCAACCAGCACCACCTCATCACAGAAGGGGACAACAATAGCCCTGTTGCCCTTCAAGAAATCTTGTCTGAGTATCATATCGAAGTCGTTCATCTCCATCACTATGAATTCCAACTAACCCTTTCAGTCTTTTATCTGCACAGGCACTTCGTGTGCCAAACCTGCCACTTTAGCTCTAGAGTTCACTTCCTTGACTTCCACATTCAAGGGGAAGATCATCAGTCCAACCTCTTTTGCTAACCGTGTCGTCATGAAGTTATGAGTGGCCCACGTGTCCACCAGAGCTTGAATGGTCTTGCCATGAGCCATCAAGTCCACGAAACCCAGACTATTAATCCATGATTTCTCCATAACTTTTCCCTACATACGTGTCTGTTCTCTGCGTTCATCATCAAGCAACGGCTTCACCACCTATGAGCCTGCTCTGATACCACCTGTCACGCCCCCCAATTATTTTTTCGTTAAATTCGCCAGTTATGGCACCACCTAAGTAATTAACATCTTCCATTATTAGCTTATTTTACGAACTACGCCTTAACATTCATCATTAAACATGAATAACATATTAATGTGCGGAAACCATTAACATAAAATCATCATAGAACAGTAGGAGAACAACATCACATGTATAATAATCTTTTATTATATATGAAGAGTTTTTTGTACAATGACCGGGAGCTTCGCTCCACCCACGTTTATACCCAAGTTGGGCACCCACCCGTGCAAGAGCGCACGGACGACTTAACCAAAATACAACACAACATGAGTTTCCTTTACTCAATGGACACGCGCGCCCGTGCACAACCCACGCCCAACACAATCCAAAACTCATATAACACTTCGGCGGGCGGGCACCCTATCGCACCCTCCACCCACGCTCCAACCGAACATAACCACGTGCAAGACTTCGTGTAGGCTGCCCGGCGGGTGGGCGCATAGACCTGTGCCTCCACGGCTCCTACTCCTCTTCCTTCACACCTCTAGCTCATATGTTGAACGCCGAAGTTCGATGGTGAAAATGCCATGACTTCATTGCATACGTATATGGTATGTTGTGTGGAGGTCGCGCCCTCGGCCGACCCCTCCACATACCTCCAACCGTTGCACCTTCAAACGATATACAACGCCATCATGTGGTCAGCCCACCCATGGTGCGGGACCACCCCACCAGCTCGCCTTCCGTTTGGCTACGCACCTCGGTCGGCTTGTGAACGAGTTCACCCACAACTCCCCCCTATAAACCCGAACGCCAATTCGTCCACATAAACATATGTCATGCCTTTGGTCGTCCTGTCGCACATTTTATGCCTTAGTCAATTCACGGAGTGAGTGGAGTGCACGCCCGGTCGCCTGATGACCGCAAGGCATTACATCCTCCCCAACTCGAAATCATTGTCACCCTCGACAATCCCAACTTCCCCAAAAGCTTCCTGTCATACTTCTCAATCTTCTTCTTCCATCTCCAAAGTGAGTCCTCTAACTCCCAGCTTTCTTCCTCCGGTGCATTCTTCCATCTGACAAGAAATTCCCACTTCATGTGGCAACCAATCCCTGTAGTTCTGAAGCTCAAAATCTTCTCCAACTCTAGTCCTGGCTTGTCCAGAATCCTGGCTGGTCCTCTCTGTGATTCAACTCTCTCTGGATGATCAGCATCAAGTCTGCATCTCTTCAACTAACTCATGTGAAAAACCGGATGCTTCATGTGCATATGGTGCGGAAGCTCCAGCTCATAAGCAACTTCCCCCACTCTCTTCTTCACTCGGAATGGGCCCTCATACTTCCGTGTCAGTTTGCTCGCAGTCCCCTTGGCTGGCTGAAATTGCTTCCCGGTAATCCTAAGAAACACCATATCTCCCACACTGAAGTGCGCATCCCTTATTCCTCGATCAGCCCATTTCTTCATCCTCCTTGCAGTTTCGTGCAAGCGCAACCATGCCAACTCCAAGGTCTCATCCCAAGCCTTCATGAACTTCTTCGCATGAGGACTCCTCAAAAACCCTCCTGTCACTACAGTATGCGGCGCAACTGGCATCTGCCCATTCACCAACTCAAACGGACTATACCCCGTCGCATAACTCTTTTGAATATTGTAGCTGAACTGAGCAATATCCAAGAGTTCAAGCCAATCCTTTTGATCAGTCGTCACATGATGTCTCAAGTAGTCCTCCAGCAATGCGTTGATCCTCTAGGTCTACCCATCTGTCTATGGATGGTAACTTGAACTCATCAACAACTCTATCCCGACTAGCTTGAAAAATGTGGTCCAAAATCTGCCTGTAAAACGCGGATCTCTATCTGACACGATGCTCAATGGCATCCCCCAATACTTCACTATGTTCTTCAAGAACAACTCCGCAGTCCGCTTAGCTCCACACGGTATCTTTGTTGGAACAAAGACAACATACATGGAAAAATGATCAACCACGACCATTATCCCATTATACCCCTGAACCTATGGCAACTGAGTGATGAAGTCCATCGAGACACTCATCCATGGTCTCTCACGAATTAGTAAAGGCTGCAACAGTCCTCCTCACCTCTGATTATCCGATTTGTCCCGCTGACAAATGATGCACGTATGTACATACTCCTCTACATCCTCTCACATCTTCTCCCAAAATAATCCTCTCTCCAACAATGCCAAAGAACGACGCATCCCTCGGTGGCTAGCCCATGGCAAGTCATGGCACTCCTTCAAAAGGTGCCTCCTAAGCCTAGATGACTTTGGAACATAGAGCCGGTTTCCAAAGAACAAGAACTCATCTCCGAGAAAGAACTTTCGCATCTTCCCCTCCTTTATCTGCTTCAGTATATTCTACACCAAAGTATCAGTTTCAACACTTTCCTTGAGCTTATTTTGCATCTCTTTTGACATCTAAACTTGACTCCTACTCCTAGCTGCCTGGTCTTCTCCTTCCAATGCTGCAAGTTGTCCCTTCCTACTAAGGGCATCTGCTACCGCATTGTGTCTTCCCGGTCTATACTCGATAGTCATATCAAACTCTGCCAAGAAGTCCTGCCAACAAGCTTGCTTTGCAGAAAGCTTCTGTTGTCATGCAAAATAACTTGCTACAACGTTGTCCATCTTAACAACAAACGGCTTCCCACTCAGGTAATTCCTCCACACATGAAGATAGTGAATGATTTCAGTCATCTAGTTCTCGTGGACCGGATACCTTTGTTCTCTATCCCGCAACTTTCGACTCTCATACACCACCAGATGCCCATCCTGTAAAAGAACCCCTCCTATGGAAAAATCCAAAGCATTAGTGTGTACCTCAAATGGTCTCTCGAAGTCCGGCAACTTCAGTATCGGTGTTGTAACCATCCTCTTCTTCAAATCATCAAATGCCTTTTGACATTTATCCGTCCAACTCCACCTCTTGTCTTTCTTCAATAGGTCTGTCAGTGATGATGTTACCTTGGAGTACCCCTCTACAAACTTCTGTTGGTAGTTGGTCATGCCCAAGAACACCCTCATCTCATGGACATTCTTCGGTTCAACCCAGTCCTCGATCGCCTTCACTCTGCTCGGCTCCATCCGTATGTACCCTTGACCAACAATATGCCCAAGGAACGGAATCTCGGTCTGAGGGAACACACACTTAGACTTCTTCAAGAACAAATGATTTTCCCTCAGTTCCTCGAACACCATCCCCATGTGCTTCTTATGATCCTCCATTTTGTCACTATACACCACTATATCGTCCAAGTACACTACTACGAATGAATCCAAGTATGGTCGTAGGACATCATTCATCAAAGTACAAAACATAGTAGGAGCATTACACAACTCGAATGGCATAACAAGGAACTCAAAGCTACCATACCTTGTTACTATCGCGGTCTTCTTCTCATCTCCTTCAGCTATCCACACCTGATAATACCCATGCCTCAAGTCCAGCTTGGAAAACACTCGGGCTTTCGCAAGCTTGTCAAAGCAATCAACAGCCAATGGCAAAGGATGTCTGTTCCTTACCTTCTTGCTTGTTCAATGCACGGTAATCACAGCACATCCGTAGCTCATTCGAATCCTTCTTCCTATGGAACAATACCAGAGCTCCATAAGGGGACCTTGAAGGTCTAATGAAACCTGCATCAGCTAATTCCTTTCGCTGTCGTTTCAATTCCTCCAACTTAGGTCCTGACAACCGTTAAGGTGCTTTAGCTGAGGTTGCTTTCCTGGCTCAAGATCAATGTTATGGTCCACTGCACGCCCTGGTGGAAGTTTCTTTGGTAGCTCATTAGGCATAAAATCTACATATTTGGTCAGTACCTCAGAAATCTCCGCTGGAACAGGTGTCCCCACTCCATCACCTTCAACATCCTTGAACATCACCGCATATGTCTCCATATTTGACTCCTTCATAGCCTTCTCCAAACTCAGTGCCAAAACATGCTGCACCTTGACTTCCCTCCTTTGCCTATGAGTGGGAAATGTCCAAGTTTGTGACTGTCCAACCAACACCACCTCATCATATAAGGGGACAACAATAGCCCTGTTGCCCTTCAATAAATCCTGTTCGAGTATCATAACGAAGTCGTTCATCTCCATGACTGTGAAGTCCAACTGACCCTTCCAGTCTTTTATCTGCACAGGCACTTCGTGTGCCAAACCTGCCACTTTAGCTCTAGAGTTCATTGCCTTGACTTCCACATTCGAGGGGAAGATCATCAGTCCAACCTCTTTTGCTAACCGTGTCATCATGAAGTTATGAGTGGCCGCCGTGTCGGCCAGAGCTTGAATGGTCTTGCCATGAACCATCAAGTCCACGAAATCCAGACTATTAATCCATGATTTCTCCATAACGTTTCCCTGCATACATGTCTTTTCTCTATGCTCATCATCAAGCAATGTCTTCACCAATTGTGAACCTGCTCTAATACCACCTGTCACGCCCCCCAATTCTTTTTCGTTAAATTGTTCGGGTGCAGCACCGCCTAAGTAATTAACATATTCCATTGTTAGCTTACTTTACGAACTACGCCTTAACATTCATCATTAAACATGAATAACATATTGATGTGCGGAAACCATTAATATAAAACCATCATAGAACAAAAGGAGAACAACATCACATGTATAATAATCTTTTATTATATATGAAGAGTTTTTGTACAATGACCGGGAGCTTTGCTCCACCCGCGTTTATACCCAAGTCGGGCACCCACCCGTGCAAGAGCACACAGTGGTCTCACCACGACTTAACCAAAATACAACACAACATGAGTTTCCTTTGCCGAATGGGTAGGCGCGCCCGTGCACAACCCACGCCCAACACAATCCAAAACTCATATAACACTTCAGCGGGCGGGCACCCTATCGCACCCTCCACCTGCGCTCCAATCGAACATAACCATGTGCAAGACTTCGTGTAGGTTACCCGGCGGGCGGGCGGGCGCATAGACCTGCACCTCCACGGCTCCTACTCCTCTTCCTTCGCACCTCTAGCTCGTATGTTGAACGCCGAAGTTCGATGGTGAAAATGCCATGACTTCATTGCATACATATATGGTATGTTGTGTGGAGGTCGCGCCCTCAGCCGACCCCTCCACATACCTCCAACCGTTGTGCCTTCAAATGATATACAACGCCATCGTGTGGTTGGCCCGCCCATGGCGCGGGACCGCCCCACCAGCTCGCCCTTCATTTGGGTATGCACCACGGTCGGCTTGTGAACGAGTTCACGCACGACTCGCCCCTATAAACATGAACGCCAATTCGTCCACATAAACATATGTCACGCCTTTGGTCATCCTGTCGCACATTTTATGCCGTAGTCAATTCGCGGAGTGAGCGGAGCACACACCCGGTCGCCTGATGACCGCAGGGCGTTACAGAGATTGTTTGGTGCAAGATGAATTTCATGTTGAACTGGACTGTAGCAAACTTTGATAACATGTGCTCCTGGAATGAAATTTCTGCAGAAAGCGCACTAAACGAGTGATTACCACAATACTGCCTGGATTGGGATTACAAGGCCCCATTTCACCGTCTCTTGGAAACTTCTCATTATTACGTGCTCTAAATCTTTCTCAGAATAAATTTGCAGGAAGAATTTCAATGGATTTCTTCTAGTTGGAGGTGCTAGGAGTACTAGACCTCAGCGATAATTTGCTCGGTGCAAGATGAATTTCATGTTCAACTGGACCGTAGCAAACTCTGATAACATGTGCTCCTAGAATGGCATTTTCTGCAGAAAGCGCACTAAACGAGTGATTGCCATAATACTGCTTGGATTGGGATTGCAAGGTCCCATTTCACCATCTCTTGGCAACTTCTTATTATTGCGTGCTCTGAATCTTTGTCAGAATAAACTGACAAGAGGAATTCCCATGGTTTTCTTCCAGTTGAAGGCACTAGGAGTACTAGAGCTCAGCCATAATTTGCACGGTGCAAGACAAATTTCATGTTCAACTGGACCGTAGCAAACTCTGATAACATGTGCTCCTGGAATGGGATTTTCTGCAGAAAGCGCACTAAATGAGTGATTGCCATAATACTGGCTAGATTGGGATTGCAAGGTCCCATTTCACCATCTCTTGGAAACTTCTCATTATTACGGGCTCTCAATCTTTCTCAGAATAAATGCACAAGAAGAATTCCAATGGATTTCTTCTAGTTTAAGGCACTAGGAGTACTAGACCTCAGCTACAATTTGCTCAGTGGTTATATTCCAAAAATTGTGTGTAATTGTACAAAGCTGCAATGGATCTAACTTTCAATAAGTATCTTGGTAGGAAGTATACCAGCATAATTCGGTGGTCTAGTCTAGTTGAAACAACTATGCTTGGAAACAATATTCTGAGAGGAAATATTGAAGGCTATGCTATGGAGCGAGAATCTGCAAATATTTATGTTATGGAGTAGAGATTCTCCATTTATATTAATATAATTAAATGATTTGTATATAAAAATTAATTTGTCCTAAGGCTGCTCCTATTGCTTTTTTTGAGGCATCTGTATGAATGTGAAGAGGTAGGGCCCAGTTTGGGCCTCTGAGAATTGGGGCAGTCACTAGCTTTTTCTTCAAGGTATCTAGGGCTTCTTGACAATTTTCTGACCATATGAACTCAACATCTTTGCCTAAGAGGCCAAACAAAGGAGAGGCTAGCTTGCTGAAATCTTTAATGAATCTCTTGTAATACCCAGCTAAGCCTAGGAAAAGTCTGATATCTCTCACCTTCAGAGGAGGTGGGACCCTTTGGATGATGGCAATTTTGTTGGGGTCCACCTGCAGTCCTTGTTGAGATATTGCATGATCTAACAATGTCCCTTTAGTCACCAAAAATTCACATTTTTCTGGACTGAGGGGTAGGTTCATCTCAATACACTTGTCTAGAAATTTTCCTAGGTTAGATAAAGCTTCCTGAAAGTCAGAACCATAAGGAGTAAAGTCATCCATGTATATCTCTACTGCATCATGAACTAATTCAGAAAATATACTCAATACTGCTCTTTGGAAAGTGGCTGGAGCATTGCACAAACCAAAAGAAAGCACCAGTATGCAAAAGTACCCCAAGGACAAGTGAAGGTCGTCTTATCTTGGTGTTTTGGGCTGATTTGAATCTGATTATACCTGCTAAACCCATTTAAGAAGGAGAAAATATTTCTCCCTGCCAGACCGTCTAACATTTGATTTATGAAAGGTAAAGGAAAATGGTCCTTTTTAGTGGCTTTGTTCAATTCCTGATAGTCTACATAGATTATCCACTTACCATTTTTCTTTGGAACTAGCACCAAAAGAGAGACCCATTCACTGTCAGAGATGGGATAGATGAATCCTGCATCAAGCAATTTCTGCAGTTCTTCCTTAACAATATCTTTAAGTGCTGGATTCATCCTCCTTTGAGGTTGCATGACTGGTTTGCAATCTTCCTTGATGTATATATGATGAGTACATACTGAAGGGTGCACTCCCTTCATCTCCATATAACTCTAGGTGAAGGAATCTAGATGTTTTCTCAATAGGCTGCACAGTTCCTTCTCCTGGGAAGTTGATAGGGATGGATTGATTTCGAAGGTTCTTTCTGGGTCGAACTCTATATTATTAACACGATGAGAAGTGGAGTCAGTCACATAGAGATCATTTGAGGGGTTGTTTTGGGTTTCCCTTACTATGCCCTCTAATGGTGATACACTAGGAGGTGGATTATGAATCAAATTTTCAATCATATCAACCTCATCTTGTTGTTTTCCCCCCATGGCAATTTCTAATGCACAAAGTGGTGCATAATAAACTTCATCCTCATCTTCCTCCTCCAACCAGAGAGGTAGATCATGTTCTAGTAAGGGTTGAGCAGGAGGATATAGGATTAACTGCTTGGACATCTGTCCGTTCTTTATGGTCATGTTCCTAGCTTGACAGCTAATGTAGGCATCGACTGTAGCCAACCAGGGTCTTCCCAGAATGAGAGGATACCCAGTTAGCTTTTCCTTTGGCTGGAGAACTAAGAAATCAACAGGGTACTCCCAAGAATCAATGGAGACCATCACATCTTCCATAATCCCCTTAGGGGTCACGGTGGAGCGGTCTGCTAGTTGTAGCACGGTCGTGGTCTTCCTCAAGGAGCCTTGGAGGTTAAGTTTGAATATTGTGTCCTTTTTCATCACATTAATGGCAGCTCCCAGATCAATCAAGGTATGTGGGATCATGTTGCCATTGATGTGGACATCAACTACTGGGCTTCCAATGTCCAGATATTTTGGACAGATTACCTTCCCTAACATCAGGTCGGACATTTGTCCTATGACATTGATGGTTGGGGAATCTCTCTTGCACATTCCTGGATGCCTAAAGCACTTCTCTTTGATCAACCTATTGTAGATAGGCACATCTTTTATGGCTTGGAGAAGTGGTATCTTCACACATAAATGTTTCAATTCTCCCAAGAGTTCAGTTTCTTCTGGGGTAGGCTGGACTATCGTGGATAGTCTCTCAGGAAAGGGTGGAATTGCTTTAGGTTCACTTTCCTCTTTATCTTCCTCAACCTTCCTGGGTGGAGTTTGGTTATCTGAGAGAAATTTCCCAGATCGCAAGTTAATTTCCTAAATCTCCACAACATAAGTTGGGCATGATGGTTCCCCACTATACACTTGCTGAGCCTGTTTGTTGTTTGGGTTCGGATTTGGTTGGGCATGCATTTGGGGTTGCTTTGGTGGAGAAGGAGGTAATGGTTATGGTTGGGCAGGTGGTGGAGGCAAAAGAGCAGGAAGAGAGTTGTATTGGGGCCTCCACCTGTGATGAGATGCATTCCACTGATGTTGTGTCTAAGCATATGATTCAAATGAATGGGTGGCTGGTTGGGCATGATATTGAGATGTGATGGACCAAGGAGGAGGCATGGACTAGGAAGGATGAGCAAGAGGGCCCCAAGAAGGTATGGAAGTGACTTGGTTGGGGTTGTAGTATGCCTGAGATGTCCCTTGCATCCCCTGCTGGTATGGACTATGTCCATGTGGCCTTCTTTGATTTATGTAATAAAGTTGTTAAGTGACTCCCTCAGACCCTTGATATACAGCTTTAAGTCCGGACAAGGAAGGGAACTTATCTGTAGAATGATTCTCTTCACAGGCTGAATAAACATCTATAGAGTTCAATGGGCATTCATTCCTAGGATGCCTCCTGGTGCATCTAGCGAAAAAATGGCCAAATCCCTCTTTGCTTCCTCTTCTTTCCTTTTGATATGTAAGGTATCCATTCACATGGCAAGAGTCTGCAACATCTCACTCTTGAAGTCTTCCAACATGTTTCCAATTTCTCCTTTAATGGATGAGTTAGAGGAAGAGGTACTGGCTATGGGTTGACTCCTGCTACGTTTCTTTCTGGATGCTCTAGAATGGTTTCTAAAAACAGTCTTTATGTCCTCATAGGGTAGTTGGTAGATTTCTCCCCCGGCCAGTAGATGGAGGGTGTCTAAAACATCTTCCCGAATTACCCCGAGTAGGACCAACCTCAGAGACTCAAGGACAGGTGTACACCTTACCCTTTTGTAACTAAGCTGGAACCTCTCTTCATAGTCTTCCAGGGACTCATCATTTCCTATGGTCATTCAGAAAATTTCTTCTTTAGTATCTTTTGACCTATAATAGTCTCGATACCTGTTGTTAAAGGCTTGCTGCATCTGAGCCCAAGCTTTGATGCTATTGCCAAGTAATCCCATGAACCAGCGCACTGTTACATCCTTAAGAGTAGAAGGGAACAGTTTCAACTTTTTCTCATCTTCTGCATAGTCATAAGTTCGACAGATGACAACAAAATCGAACAAGAAGATGTCAGGATCTTCTATAGTCATACCATGGAAATGAGGTAGGGTGGAATGGCTTATATTCTTCATTTTGGTGTCCCCATTGGTCTCCCGAATGGGAAAGGTACCCTCTATTCTCTCTCCATTCCTCCTAGCATTTCTGTTTTCAGTCGTTGGCTCCAAAGGAATGCTTTCTTCTTCTTCTTCCCCTATAGGTTCTTCAAATATGTCTTGTTTTTCACCTAAGGGTTCTTCTTAATCACAGTCACCGAAGAAGAGAGAAGGCTGACTGTGTGAAGTAGTGGGGGTGTTGGGCAAAACTTTTCCTGAGTTATATCTATTCCTACGAGGCATGAAAGGAAATATTTTTTTGTTGGTTTTTGTTTCTTTTTCCCCACACTGACAGTGCCTGCAAAACTGAAATTGATTGAACAAAACAAATTGTAACTAAATGAAATGAACTTGCTAAAATGGAAATTTGTAGAATTGAAAAGGAAAGCAAGGAAATGCAGAACTTGAAAGGAAAAGAAATGACTAGTCTACTTTTGCTAAAATGAGCTATTAGCATAATGTCACAATAGGAAATAGAAGAAATCAATAATCACAGAATACTCTGACGCTTCCCTGGCAACGGTGCCAAAAAGTGGTAAGCACTAGTATTGTAGCAATAATGCTACAACTCCTGGGCTGCCTACTTTACTCTTATCAACTCGGTATTTCGTAACAAACTTGGAAGCATCGGTGCTGTATGCACAAGTACTAGTTCTCACTATAGGTTGTCACTTGGCCAGCTGGCGCGAGATCACTAGGAGCTCGAGCCAACTTCTATGGATTCCAGAAGAAGCTCTATATGTGATGAAAGGAAAGAAAGATAGATGCTATTCTAACTGCAGAAAAGAGAAAGACTGAAATGTAAAGAAAACCTAGTGAACCCTAATTAACCAACTAATTCTACTTTTGCAGAAAGCGTTATGAAAACCATGAAAGGAATGCCATTACCTATTCAAGAAAGTAAACAACATCTAACTATGTTATTTCTAGAAGTAAATAAGAAAAAAAACATATTTTGGGATTTTTATGTATTTTTATGTGAATTTGACATGCATGTAATTTATTCTGTGTGAATGTGGCAGTGAATAGGTGGTGGTGAAGGGCGGTTTTGGGACTTGAGAGGATGTAAGATGGTGTGGATGGGTTCTAGGAGGTCTCAGGTGGCCTTCTGGAGGCTTTTTCCACACTCAACCTTCAATAGAAAGCCTACATGAAAGTCTACAGGAGGACACAGGAAATCTACAGGAGGAAAACAGGGAATCTACAGGAGGCCTACAGGAGGAGGCCGAGAGTAGTTTCCACTTTTTTGAGGGTGTGAGAGTGGGTGAATAAGGTGGATGAATTTTGGAATGGGGTGTTAAGGTGCCTAAGGTCTATCATGAATTACCAAGAGAGAAAAAGATGATTGGGTTTGCTCAAGGAGAGAGGAAGAATTTCTATGGAAAAATGCAGGAAACTAGGGCAAAATTGAGGTGAGATTTGTGAGACGTATAGGGCATGGATCAGATAGAGGATGTGATTGCGGATAAGATGGCCTACTACTAGAAGAGATTTTCTGCAAAGAAACAGACAGTTAACCAAGGAAATCAAGCAACAAGTGAAATGAATGCATCTAGGAAAAACATAGTTTTCACATAAAAATAGTCTAAAATATGATCTAGGAAAGGAAATGCTGAGAAATGTTGTAGGAAAGGAAAGCATGAAAGAAGACTATTGCAAATCAGGAAGTGAGCATGATGAAGAAGATCTGAAGCAAAGCAAAGCTGGACTATTAACCTACTAAAACGCTACAAACACTAAAAGTTCTATGAAGGAGGAAAATTTGTGTTTTTGGGGCAGCAAGAGGGTCTTTGCCTCAAATCATGGTCCCAAAGGGAGGAAGAGAGGCCAAGGCACTATTTCTAGCCTTTTGAGTCTTTGCTGATCACTGTTTAACCTGTTATAGAAAGCACAAATGGAAGCAAACTACTGAATCATCAAAAACAACCTATTCTTAGCCATAAAAGAAGTACATCTAATAGCAACCTAGTCTACAAACTGAAATAAATCATAAAAATACAAGTAAAGAGGAGCTTGGCTGCTTGGATTGAGCCAACCCAAGAGCTTCAACCCTCTGAGGTAACTCAGTGCTAGCTCAAGAAGGATTCCATCTTTATTATCAAAACAATAGCAAGATTACATGAAATTGTCACAAAATAATAAGCTCGAAGTTGGAGAAGAGTTTACATAAGAAAAAATCCAAAAAAATCCGACCCTAGTGAGGCCCTAAGCCCCTATACTTATACAAATGAAGTTACCAATAGCTTCCTCAAAATCAGGGAGGCTTGGCTCCCAAAACTCGAGATAATCATTAGTCATCCTCCACTTGCTCGGTTGCGTTCTAGTGCATGATTCGATTGCTTGTACTCTGATCTGAATGAAGGGGAATTCGAAGTGAGGAGTAATAAATGAGGGGGATTCCCTCCTATAAGTCCTCTCCTTTCTCCACTTCGAGTTACTGCTGCCATTTGTCCATTGGATCCTTGATATTGACCTCGAAACTCATCAATGATCTACATTAAATAAATGTTAGACCACATTGCACAATAACTAATTCAACTCACTCTATAAGCATAAATATAATCAGAAAATCATACAATAAGCTAAGAGAATGGTTGATTTGACTAGGTTAGGAGGTAAAATGAGCCCATATAATTACCCATTTATGAGACTCATCAGAAACTATGAGATCTATGTAGCATCATCTATCTACGTTATTCAACAGATCATCATGGTATTGAAATACATGAAATAATTACATCACATATAGGAAAAAAAAATGACTCTTTGTATTGATATAAATGGAATGAGTTACCACCATAAGTAGGTGTCAATATTGTAGAAGATCTCCTCCAAGTTGTTCAATTTTCCTTCCTCTGTCACAAAGTGTACCTCCAAACACCCTACATGCATGAAAGGATAACTATCACAATAGAAGTATAAGGGTATAATCACTCTCCAAAAGCAAACCCCTTGCATATGAAGGGTTGTAAATATATAGAGGAGTGAATTAAGTTCAGAATTCTTATCCTTTTACCTATCATAGGATTGAGATCCACTCTTTATGGGAGGTTGAGATCTAAGGATAAGTGATGGAAACTCCAAGGTAGGATAATATAGGATTCGAAATTTTTATTTGAGATAAATGGTTACAACAGATCTTGGAAGCTTCTGTAAATGGAGGCTTCAGGATTCTCTCTCTTTTTCATGGATTTCTATAACTAATGTAGGTGCAAAGTGGAGAAACCTATAGGTGATCAATGCATGCCACAGTGGAGCAACCTGTAGGTGAATGCTCTGCAACAAGAGGCCAGGGCACGTTGGACCTAAGATTGGCTCAGATGATGCAGTTTAGGGTAGAAACTGTGGGGAATGAGATAGTCATGCATATGGATTTGTGTAGTGATGTTGTAAAGGGGGAATAGGATGTTGCTTGATCCCATTACGAGGTTGATTGATCAGATGCGACAAAATAGCCTATAACAAAGTTCCCCCTAAAGCGAAAAGTCAGATGATGATGACTTATGACTAAAATGCTTTACCTTGTGACAAGTCAAGATCAAGAACAACCGACAAGATTCATCTTCTGTTACAATACATTTACATCATGACATCGTTTTGCTGAGGGAGGCATACTCATGCTCAACACATAAGATATCATAACATGTACAATAATCAAAATACATGTCCATTGATGATTGATGGTGGACCCATGACTGGATGACTATAAATATGATGATAGCCATCATACATAGTGATCTTTATATAATCCTGAAATCACAGCTCTGATGGCGGAAACTAGGTTTGGGGTCTTCTATCTCTCACACGACCAAGCAATGTACGAATCTAACAATGTGAATCAATGAGCTGAAGTCAAACATGGTAAACACCATCTGATTACTGGCCAATGATAGAAGTCATTAACATACATGAGAGAAACCACCGATGATGTTAATGGCTCTCAAGTTACTCAAGTACAATCTGTTTAGTGTGAATAAATGAGTTGATGTTGAACGCCATACAAAATCTTCTGATCAAAGGTCATTGATGTAAACATGTCGCCGAGAGCGAGGACACTTGTCATTGATGTATGCAAGAACCAAGGCATTGATTGGTGTTTCTAAGTAAACTTCCCAGAAATGTGTGGATGTTGGCAAGAAGTGACCCATCACAGGAGGGTCTTGATGTATCCCCCATCAACAAAAAAAAAAAAACGGGTATAATGATTGAGACAAAATGAAGTTGATATGGAACTAGATCAGGGAAGGAAAACATGGAATGAAGGCTTAAGAGTATTATAATGGATATCAACTGAATGAATTATTTTGAACACAACAACAATACTTAAATGGAGTTGGCAACATTGACCCAAAACCGAAATGGAGGTTCTGTGAAGGTATGATGAATTGAAAGAAAATCAGATTACCCAACCCAACAACCACAAAGATGAAGTGGAGGAGTGTCATGTTCAAGAGTGACTCACTGCCATTAACAAATGGAGTACCTTTCTTTCCCAATTTCCCCAAACATATTGGTTAGTACCTCTTTATTTTTTAACAAGCATGAGGAGGATAACATATTCTTGATTTCTAAGTTCATCCTTAAGATGAATCCCTCTGAGAATATTTAATGAATGCAAAGAAGGAGTAGTTTGGCCATGTCATGATTGATAAGTCCTTCATTGTTTGATGTTTTTTTGAGTCCAACAAGGGTGAAAACTTGACTTCTTTTTCATGATTAGAGAGTTTGAAAAAGAGGTGAAAAACAAAACTCAAGATGTCCCTTTTCGTAGCTAGTCCCTTAGTTCTAACAAGGTAGAAAAAAAATACCAAAGAGAACCTCTTAGCCATGTTTGACTAACGTATTCCTTTTTCGTAGTTAGTCTATCACAATTTGGAAAATGGTTAAACGTATACTGATTAGATGCCTTTTCATTTTCTTTTACGGGTTCGAAAAGACATGTGCTAGACAATCATTTCATGTTTTGGGAGTCTAAAAAGAGCTGAAAGAGGACTCCAAGGGGTTCAATTTTCCTAGGTTTAAAGAGTCCGAAAAAGAGATAAAAGTGTACTCTTCCGTCAAAATAACCTATTTAAAGCACAAGAAAATCCATTAAAAACTGTCAACCTGCTCAGAACAACATAAAAAGAAATAAACACACATGTTTCATAGTAAAAATGAATCATCACTAGGTCAAAATGTTAAATATGAATAAAATAATGAACAATCTGACCATATATACTAAAAAATGGTTGTTCATTTTTACTCTTTCACATTTACCTTCAAGAGTGAGAGTTCTAAGTACTTTTTCCCTCGATCTTCTATAATTGGTTGCAGCCAATCCAACGGATTGTTTCGAGTACCATCGCTTCTAGGTAGGAGCTAAAACCCCTCTCTTTCTTTTAGTGGTTTCATTTGATGATGTCAAGTAAAATTTTTGAGCTTTTGATGGACCTGGGGTTCCAAAAATTTTCCCTAGGACCAACACAGGCCCAGAGGGTCAAAAAGTGCATTGCACCTAAGCATTCATGCACTGCATGTAGGGGTATGACACAATGGTTTTCTCTTATGGGATGCATTGGGTGCAAATTTAAAGTTTGTTCATCAATTTTTCCTCAAAATTTGTCAAGTTTTTTGCATGAAAATAATCCTAATGAATCTCTTGTTGATGTTTCAGGGGTTCATCAGCACAAAATGGTTTTCGTATGGAGAGAAAGAGAACATGAGGAACAAGATTTAAATGCAGCAAATGATCCTGCTACCATCCAGGCATTAAAGAATTGTGGATTACTAAAATTCTTCTGGCTTCCTAGTATGAGGCAACAGATGGAGTTGTTGAAATACCTTGTTCGTTCATGGGATGTTTAGGCACAAGTGTTCAGGTTCGGGGAACTTGTACTCAAAATCGCGGAGGATTCACTTGGGAAGCAATACCATAGCACGTGGGTTCATATTGGGGATATATATTGAGGAAAAAATGACATAACGTATTGGGGGAGATATAGGGGGTAAAGGATTTTTATATTAGCAAGTATAAAAAATGGAGCTCAAAGTTAATGAAAAAATATAAAGGGGTATAAAAAATGCTAATGAAAAAATGGATACCTACAATATCTAGTGCAATTAGGGTTTTTTAAATTGGCAAGGTGTATTGGATTCATATTGGTAGGAGGTTAGATAATATGATTTTTGGAGATAGTTTCCAGTATGTAGTCAAATTTATAAGGGTATTGTTTAATATGCCAAGAATGCACGCGATATGTCATAGGTTCATTGAGTGAAGCCCCCGTGCTCAAAATAAAGGTACATGATATCTACTTTTTGATAGGAATATCCATGAGGGGTGCCCCCATATCTCTCCTAGGTGGGAGAAGTGGTGGGGAGATAGTGAAAGATTATATCGCCACCTATTGTAGACCTTGAGCCCAGCCAACAAAGGATGGAAAGATCAGTATAAAATATGTGACCCGGTTACCTTTGAGAATGATCCTATTCATTATCATAATATTAGCAAGTAGCTCCACATTGCATGTGGCAAGAAGATCATATATGCAATATGGATTGGAGTGTCTGGAGCCAACACTCTTCAACTGGAGCGAGGGAGTTCTGGTCAATATGAAAGAACAACTGACTAAAGAAAAAGAGGGAAAAATAAAGAACTTTGGATAGGGTGTAAGCAGGTCCATTAATTCAACCTCAACATATGATACTCGATCCTATCGATCTGAGGGTGCCATAAATGAGGAGGTGGATAGATCAAATGTTTGGACATGTAGGGCCATCGATGATCAACTTCTCACTAGCCTTCTTTCAATGGTTGCACAGACAATTTATCATGATCAACGACTATCCTTATGAAGAAATGGATTTCCATGATGACCCTGAGCTCGTGCTTCCTAAGGGTGGGGAATGGGGTATTGTAGGTAAGAAATTTTGACCTTTTAAGTTATGAAAGTTTTACAATTTATTTTTGTGTTTTTTTATGTTTCCTAGACTTAAACTATTGATGTTTCATGCAGATATAGGACCACTTCGACCTATTGGTGCTTCATATCTCCGTCATGCAGAGGAACGACAATAGGAGGAGGCAGTAGAACCATCACGGGTTGTTGCGGTAGGATGAGATATGCTACAAGATCCAGATGTAGCAGAGGTTGTGTCATAGGTAGAGCATCACATGGAAGGGTTGACACATGGAATTGATGATACCACGGTCAACCAAATTCCATTGCGACTTCAGTGATACACCATAGGGGTGCCTATTCATATTGGCTGACTACTATGCAAGATGGCTCATGCAATCCCCTTCTACCATGAGCACCTTTGATTTATCTACTTAGATATTGCATGTAGATATTTATATGGGTGATGTATGCGATATGTGTTTTGGGCAAAATTTTTGTAAAACCAAACAGATATATATATATATATATATATATATATATATATATATATATATATTCAATGTTTTGGGTTTCTATTGTATTTTCAATATGATGTGATGTGAATTTAAAATTAATTACATTCGTTGCAAATGTCTATCTAAAACATGATTAGCTAGGGCATATATCAATATATTTATATCTCTAGAAATCTATTCATATTGCATGAAATCTGGAAGCCGTCCTAACTGAGGGTCGGTATGTTAGAAAATTATATATTACAGAGCAATGGAACACATAAAATATTGCAGAAATATAAACACATAAAACACATAAAACAAGAGAGACACAGATATACGTGATTCACCCAGTTTGGGCTACATCCACAAAGAAACAACCAGTCCTTCTTTTATTATATTATCCAGCAAACTGAATAGATATAACCTACAATAGATCCATTGTAACTCCCTCTTCACTCTCAATCTCCTCTCTCTTCCTCACTCCGAATACAGATATACATAGATGTAATACAATTCCCTTATATATAGCGAGGGGGTTTCCTTCTAGGGCAAAAAACCCTAAATTAAACATAACTTCTACCATTAGATCATCTACCTAATGAACGACCTAGATTGACTACGAAATTACAACATTTTACAAGGCAATTTTACATCTATTCTTAGCTTTGAGGGCGTACAATATTCCTGGGGTATCCGACTGAAACTTTTGAATATAGAAGATAATCAGGCTCCACACCCAACAATCTCCCACTTGGAGACTGATTATAGAAACTCCACCACTTCTTCATTTGCTAGACAATGACTCCACTTTGGACCTCGGTGTTTCTCATCTTCTTCATCATACTTGAAGACCAATTGAAACTGAGCAGATTCTTAGTTTCTCCCTGGTTACAACTTTTGTTAACATATCTGCAGGATTCTGGCTAGTGTGTATCTTTTCCATCTTCAACTGTCCATTTTCCAGTGCTAACCATATGAAATGGTACTTGAGCTGTATATGCTTAGTCTTGGAATGAAATGCAGAGTTCTTTGCAAGATGTATGGCACTCTGGCTATCACCATATAACCTGCCCAGCTCCTGCTTCTTATCCAATTCATCCAAAAACCTTTGTAACCAAATCATTTCTTTACTAGCCTCTGTAGCAGCAACATACTCCACTTCTATTGTTGAGAGTGCAACAACACTTTGTAGTTTTGAGACCCAACTGACAACTGTTGCACCTACAGTAAACACATATCCTGTAGTGCTCTTCCTGTTATCTCTGTCACCTGCCATATCTGCATCAACATATCGTTGTAGAGCAATGTTTGAACCACTAAAGCATAATGCTTGATTTGTGGTACCTCTCAAATACCTGAGAATCCACTTCACCACCATCCAATGTTCTTTTCCTGGATTATTCATGTACGTGCTTACAACTCCCACTGCATGTGCAATATTAGGCCTTGTGCAGACCATTACATACATTAAGCATCCAATTGCTGATGCATATGGAACTTTAGACATATGAGCCATTTCTTCCTGAGTCTTGGGACACGCCTCCTTTCTTAATTTGAAATGGCTAGCCAAAGGTATACTAGCTAGTTTTTCATTCTTCATATTAAACCTTTTCAGCACCTTTTCTATGTACTCACTTTGAGACAATGTTAATTTGCGATTCTTCCTGTCTCTAGTTATTCTCATACCAAGGATTTGTTTTGGAACACCCAAATCCTTCATTGCAAATGAGTTTGCCAATTTCCTTTTGAGCACATTTATTTCATGCATGTTAGAACCTGCAACAAGCATGTCATCTACATAAAATAACAATATAATATAGTTGCCGTTATTTTGCCTTTTGAGATAAACACAATGATGAGAGTGACATCTAGTATAACCTTATTCAGACATAAACATGTCAAATTTTAAATACCACTGCCTTGGAGCCTATTTTAAGCCATATAAGCTCTTCTTCAACCTACACACTAGTTTCTCTTTCCCTTTTACCTCATATCCTTGTGGTTGTTGCATATATATCTCTTCCTCCAAATCCCCATGGAGAAAGGTTGTCTTTACGTCTAACTGCTCAAGATGAAAATCTTCAACTGCTACTAGACTTAAAATAGTTATGATTGAAGTCATTTTAACAATAGGAGAAAATATCTCATCAAAGTCTATACCCTTTTTCTGTGCAAACACTTTCACCACAAGTCTAACTTTATACCTTTTTCTACCTCCATCTTCTTCCTTCAACTTGTAAACCCATTTATTTTGCAATGTTGTTTTACCTGCATGCAACCTGACTAAGTCCTTAGTTTGGCTATGTGCTAAGGAGTCCATCTCTTCTTTCATGGCTTGCTCCCACTTCTTCTTGGTTTCTACCTACACTGCTTCTTCATAACATTCTGGTAATACATAATATAATGAAGGAGAGTATCGTTTAGGGGGTCTACTTATCGTGGTAGATATTCTAACACCACTTTTAGGTGTTTGAAGTGCTTGTTGTTGTTGTGGTTGTTGTTCTGGCTGTTGGTCATTATGATTTTCAGGCACCATCACTTTTTCTGTGATCTGATCAAGCACTGTGTATTCTCTGTTTTCTTTTTCCTGTTTCTTTTGTCGCTGCTGATCCTTATACAAAACGTTTTCATTGAATATGGCATCTCTGCTCGTAATGATTTTATGTTTTTCATAATCATAAAAGTGATAACCAAAATAATTAACACCATATTCAATAAAGGTACATTTATTGAGTTTACCTTTTTACCTGTCCATGCCACCTCTTGAATACCACCATCCAAGGAACTTGAAGGCCCTCAATTTATTAGATAAATAGCAGTATCTATAGCATCTGCCCAAAATTATAAAGGCAATGCTGCATGCAATCTCATGCACCTTGCACACTCCATGATTGTCTTGTTCATCCTTTCTGACACACCATTTTCTTGTGGTGTTCTTAGAACAGTCTTCTCTCTACGAATTCCATTCTCAAAATAGTACCTATCAAACTATTTGCTGCGATATTCACCTCCATTGTCTAATATGAGACACTTCAACCTTTTTCCTATCTCATTTTCAACCAAAGCGTTCCATTTCTTGAAAGTATCAAATACATCAGATTTATTTCGAATACAATAAATCCAGGTTTTTCTGGTTGCGTCATCAATAAATGTAACATAATAACGAGAGCCACCAAGAGATGATACCTGAGCAGGTCCCCATAAATCTGTATGCACAAGCTCTAGTTTTTCGATTTTATTTTCCCTTCCAACTTTAAGGAATCTGAATCTCTTCTGTTTTCCATAAACACAATTCTCATATAATTTTAGATCAACATGCTTCAAACCTGGCAACAAATTTCTTGAGTGAAGAATCTGCATCCCCTTCTCACTCATGTGCCCGAGTCTATGATGCCACAATGTTGTATCTTCTCCTGTAGAGGTTAAAGCATTAATAGAATTATAAATACCATTGCATAAATATAATGTACCAACCTTTCCTCATTTCACTGTTACCAAATATCCTTTAGTGACCTTCCAGGTTTTATCTGTGATAGTTACACAACCTTCACCTCCCAACTACCTTGTTGAAATCATATTTTTCTTCAGATCTGGAACATGCCTTACCTCCTTCAATAGCCATAGATTTGCATTCTGTTGTTTTATGAAAACTGTACCCATTCCAACGATTTTACAGGGTTTATCATCACCCAATCGAACCTGTCCAAAATCTCCTTGAACATTATCATGAAAATGTTTCTTATTAGGTGTGGCATGGAATGAGGCCCCTGAATCTACCACCCAAGCATCAATAATATTTTCTAATGGACGAATCAAAGCATCTTGCAACACATCACCTGATTCACTTCATGATTAGTTTCTTGCTGCTCGTCTCCTTCTTTTCCTTTCCGACACTTGCAATATTTCTTTATGGGTCCTTTCTTCCCACATTTCCAGCACACTATCCTTGATCTGGACTTGGATCTCCCTTTTCTTGACTTACTGCAATATCCTGGGCTATTTCCTCTTTCCATTTTTCTTCCCTTGGTCTCTGCAATCAAAGCATTACCTGATGTCTCACCAGAGCTTTTCCGTCGCATTTCCTCGCTAAGGATTGCACCGACAACATCATCAAACTGTAAAGTACTAGATCCAGAGACAAAGTTACTAATGGCCATAACTAAACCATTCCAACTTTTTGGCAATGAGCACAGAAATAACAGAGCCCTAACTTCATCATCAAAATTTAATCCTAAAGAACTTAATTGACTTGTAATTGTATTAAAATCATATAAATGGTCTGCAAAAGATCCATCTTCTGACATATTCATATTAAATAAATGCTTCATAAGAAATATCTTATTTGAGGCCAAGGGTTTTTCATATATTTGGCATGCATGACACCCCTCGACATCAAGGATGCATTCTTGAAAGATGGAAAGCCAAAAGTAACCAACATGTAAAATTTTCTAGGTGGTAGCATAACCAAATAAATGTCCATCACATGCCATCGAATGACATTCATTTACCACTCTCTTAGCCTCTTTAAGTGTGAGGATACCACGACATTAAAGGGTGTCATCGATAATGTTGTAATTTCAGGCTTGGTAATGAACATGTCACTGCACCGAGTGAGAGGTATTAGATCAAAAAGTCTAGGTCTGGACATAAATCAGGAAAAATCCATACAACGGGTCAGATGATGAGATCAGAAACAATGACTTATCGGGTATAGAATATTCAAATGTATATTTTGAATTAGGGGAAGGGATATTGCACATTAATTCCGTGACAACTAGCAATTTATTCGACTTGGATTTGATGAAATCCAGGTCAAATTATTGTAAGATGACAGTTCATTTTGAGTACCTTCCCTGTATCAATTGACGTGAAAAAATGTATGTCACAGGGTTGAAATCCAAAGTGACCATAGTTTTCTGAAGCAAGATGTAATGACAAAATCTTTGGATGGCTTGAATAACCGCCAAAGCCAAATTTGCTACATGGGAATATTGAATTTTGGTATTGTTAACATTCCAACTCAAATAGTAAATGGGATGTTCATTCCTTAAATCCTCTTCTTGGACCAATACCATTGCTATAGTAGAAGTGGAAATAGCAAGATACAGGAAGTAATTGTGATGATAGTGAGGGGTATATAGAATATATGCTCAAACTGGTACATCTTTAGAGAATCAAATTCTTTCTGAGTTGCACCATCCCTGTTGGACACCTAATCCTGTAAGGGTTGGTGTGAAAGCCGAATATTCTAAGTCCAAGAGTCATTGGAATATGAAACCAAGGGTCATATGAATGTAATATAAATGTATATCTCTATCAATAGAAATGAAATTCATTGATTTATCATTCAAATTTTTTTCACATTCCATGTATGTATGACATGGTATCAGAGTGTATGTTAGGCCTAGGAATTTTCAGAGATTGTCAGTGCTATATTCTTTCAAAAATTTGTCTTCCATTTCCCTATTTGTAGAAATATTCTAATGTTGATCTGCTACACCTGGGCGCTCTAGTAGATCATTTCATTACTCTTTGTGAATGTGTATGCATTGAGTTGGTTTCCATGAATATTTCCACCATGTAATTGAGTGTTGAAGGTTGTGTGTTTTGTTTTGGGGTCAAGGGGAAGTCTGTGACTTCAAATTATTTTATTTGAGAGCTAGGGCGAGGAGTGGTGAAACCTGTGGACAATGTTCCTACTTGAAGAGATATTCCATGACAATTACATGGTGAGTTATTTCTCTTGAAATCTATTTTTTCCACTTATAGAATCAACAAAGTCATGCATATATAATCATTTCTTGATAATGGGATGAGCTTCAAAAAACAAAACATGCCTTTTGTAAACATCCAACAACATAGTCCACTTTCAAATTCTTGCAATCTTATTCTATTGCATTATAGTCGATCTTAACTCTGTTACATAGTTGTTGTTGCATTATCCATGCAGTCTTCCTTTGCATCAGATAAAACATTGGCCTCTTCATTAGCCCAAAATGTAATAAGAAATCGTAGACTATAGTTCAAAACTCTTGAGACTGGAGATCCCATGATTTGGACTTAGTGGATTTCTTGGGCAGCAAACTTTGGTGGATATTGGGGAGAACACCACCGCCAAAAATGGTGATGCTACGTAGAAGCTTGCATGGCTCCTCATCATTCCTTACTACAAGTTTAATGTGCTGCGGAATTATTCGATACTTCTTGTTATCAGCGTTCCCGACCAACTCCATCACCTATGCAACTAGGTAATCCATAACAACAGCCAAGTAAACTGGGGCATGGACACCAATGTGTTCTACGTAACAACCACGCTTAAGGAATCTAGCGATTATTTCAACTATTCTGAGCCTCTTTCTATTCTGCCAAATTGTGCAAAGACGAAGGATTCTCGTCATGATGAGTGTCATGATGAACGGTGGATTGAATTCTTGAGATCTGTTGAAATCCTCTCCGACCATCAAAGGGTTTCAATTCCTTTACTCTTTGGTTTCAAAGAGCAATAACCCTTGGTGATTTGGATGTTTCCACGTCCATCGATGGTGGTGTATTCGGATAAATAATTTGATCTTGTAGAAAGTGGGTTTTAGAACAATGTCTTGGGAAAGGTGTCTTGCTGAAGTTTCTTTTCCATCTACGGACTTCTTAATACGTTTTCATATGCATTTAATACTGTGTTGTGCGATTATTTTCCCTTTATCGCAGCAAAGGTCCATCACTATTCTTATCTCCTCTCAGCACATAATATCAATCTTTGGCTAACATTACCAGACAATTAAGGTGCACCAATATTTTTTCTGAGATCAAGAATGGTGTATTGTTGACATTTATTGTAGAGAATTTACAAAATACGTGGGAATTGGTGGTAATTTTGATCAATTTGTAAACATGAAGTTGTATCAAATTTATTTGTATACATATAACACTTATTCCTTTCACTATAATGTGCTCAGGTTGTGTTACTCCATAGTTACGCTGGAACCATGGTCGAGATGCATTGATTGATGGTAAAGATGAAATATGTGACTAACTGTGTGGGAAATAAAACAGGACGTGTAATGGCGTTTTATTAGAGAAGAAGAAATTGCTAATCATTTCATACATTCAGTGAAATTAAAAGCATCAACAACTTCTGCTCATCGTCAAAGCCACAACCTAATATTTTCCTCACATATTGACATCTACATCAACATCGTGGGAGGGAAAAGGATATTTTTTGTTGAGGATCGAGCAATTGATTGTTGAACTCAAAAAATATGAATTCTAGCATAAAATATATTTAGTTGAAGCTTATATATATGCAGTGTTGAAAACTCTTGTAGTTTGCAGCAATTAAGTCTTGGTATGCTATAATTTCTTCTTAAAAACCGTGTGTATATATATTGGATCAAAAATATGCCATGTGATGGGCGTATGTGGTATGAAATTGTGGTATCATATGATATGAAAGCATCCTATGCATTGGTTTTTTTTCTTGTCGATTCATCTCCCGCTTCCTCACAATTACAGTTGCTTTCACCATTTTAAAGGATTTCTCTGGCAGTGACCACTCCATTTTGTGCAGTGTGTGTAGTCTATTAGTGCTCTTAAAGATAGGTGAATGCAACAAACTTTGGCCACTAATGTTCGATGTTTCCAATTCTTCCTATGTCAAGAAGGGAATAAACTTTAACAACACAACTCAACACACTTCACTAGTTTTAAAAATGGATAAAATTGGTGAAGTATTAGAGTTTTTAAATACTATGATACATTCCAATGTTGATGGGATGGTAAAATTTAGTAAGTACACTCTTTCTGACATTAAAATTTGTTTACAAAATGCACAAGAAAACATGGAATTTTTGCATTTGGAGTCCCAACCTCAGCGAGATGAGCTACAACAAAAGAGTCGCCATTCTGAACCTGTTTTTGTTAAAAACATTTAGAAAAACTCCCATCAACAACAAATCAATATTTTTGATCTAATACCCAATGAAGGAGCAAATTTGCAAAAAGAAGCAAAAGTTCAGTCTGCAATTCCCAAGCCCATCACAAGACCATGGGAAGATCTTTTCCACAACAAGCACAAATCTGGTCTTGGATATGACAACGATGTGTCATTTCATATTCTAGATTACTCAAATCCCATTCAGTTTCAGAGTGATGGATTCCTTCATGACAATTCACCTTCAGCTGTTCTAGATTCTGTTCATCTTCCACAGCAACAACAACAAAATGTGAAATGCCAACACTGTGACCGAGTTGGCCATATGAAAGATCATTGTTTTGATCTTCATCCATGTAAGAACTATCATAAAACCAGTCATTCTTCAAACAGATGCTTCAAAAACAAGCCTCCTGCAAGAACAAAGATTCATCTTAGATGGATCGCTTCTGGGCAATGGGCTTCAATAGCTAAGAAGATATTTCAATCATATGTCAGAACTTGTTCTAGAGTATTGAATAGTCTTGTAGTTGAGTTTTCTTCATCATCTCACCTTGTATCTGACAGGGGGAAATGATGGTCATCTACAAGCTTCAAAGCAACATCAAGTGAGCCTGAGCCACAAACTGCCATACCAGATCCAGAGTTGTAGCTAGAGACAAAGATGCCCCTAAGCATGCCTTCAGTCAGTGATACCTCTTCAAAGAATTGGGTACACTTTCTCTAGTAAAAGACTTCAGCTTCTTGCCAGTTTTGGAAGAGTTCCAAGAATTGCATTAAGCATTCTAGAGTTGTTGGTCATCCTTAAACCATCACAGGTTGACACCTCCCTTTTCAGGTTGATGTTCTCCCTTTTTATGTGGGGTGAGACGTCCTTTTTAAGGTTGAATATTTCCCTCTTCAAAACACCTGGGGCACTTCCTCTAGTAGAAGACCTAAGCTTCATGTTAGACTTGGAAGAGTTTTGGGAACTGCACTAAGTGTTCCAGTGTTGATGGTCATCCTTAAACCACCTCCCTTCGATACCAATATTTCAGATAGCATATTCATCCTAGTGCTGCCATGCATTTTTGCACATTTTGTATTACAGCTTTCTTCTTGGACTCATTCATAACCCTTTAGATTAAGGGGAGGAATGCTGGACACCTAATCCTCTAAGGGTTGGTGTGAAAGCTGAATAGTCTAAGGAAGTCCAAGAGACCTTGGAATATGAAACCAAGGGTCATATGAATGTAATATAAATATATATCTCTGTCAATAGAAATGCAATTCATTGATTTATCATTCAAATTCTATTCACATTCCATGTATGTCTGACAATCCCAATGGAAGTGAATCCCTTTTTTCAGCAAGCGAATGAATCCTTTGGTCAACTCAGTGTAATTAGGGATGAATCTTCGTAGGAAGTTAGGTTTCCCTTGAATTCATTGAAGCTGAACAAGTGAAGAAGGTGTAGGAAAATTGACAATTGCATGTACTTTCAATGGTCCAATCAATATGAATTCCTTGTTTCAATATAACAGAACCTAGAAGTCGGCCAGAAATGACACAAAACACACATTTGTGTGGGTTAAGGAGAATATTATAATGTCCACAACGAAGGAAATTACCCCGAAGATGCATCGAGTGATCAACTCAATGTTTAGCGTGAGTAGGGAGGTCATCCACATATGGTGGAATGATGTGTTTGATATCATGAAACAAAGTTTATTTACAAATTACAAAATTCTATAATAAAATAAAGCTAAATCTTTATAATCAACAATATTATGATATATTTTTGAAATGTATATATATTTAACTAATATAATAATTCTTTTATAATAATAATAGTAATTTAAAATAAACTTGTGATTTTTTGTATTTTGATAATATAAAATGTAATATAATATAAGTATTTTAAATTCTTTATGAATTGATATAAATTTATAAAACTTTGGTAATCATAATTAAAGTAGTGTTAATTTGTTTTATAAATTAATATAACTTGTAAAGCATAATTAAAGTAGTTAATTTTTTTAAAGGTATTTTTGACTTTTCAACCATTAAACTAAATATATTTTGATTTTTTCCATAAAATCATCTTTTTATTATATTAAAATATTTAATTATATAAAATATAATTTTTTTGCAAACTTTATAAATTCAATTATTTTAAATCATAGTTACCCAGTTCGAATTTAGATTCAAGTTCGATACGATAAAAATGATAGCAAATTTTCAATTCAAAAAAAATTGATTGTATTTATCTTAAAAATTAGAATACATATGTTTCTCTTTATAATAATATTTAAATAGTCTAATAATTATAAATAATATAAAAATTTTAGAGCACAATTATAAAAAGAAGAAACCATATTAGCTTTTTCTAATATAACTTGTAAAGCATAATTAAAGTAATTAATTTTTTAAAGTATTTTGACTTTTCAATCATTGAACTAAACATATTTTGATTTTTTCCATAAAATCATTTGTTATAGACATATTTTGGCACTGCAACCCCAATCACATATGTCGATAAACCAAGGGCTCTTAAACCCCTAAAAATGTTGTTTCATACCCTAAAGGATCAAGGTCAACTGATTACATCATTTCCCAGAAGTTGCATCTGAAAAACTACTCAGAACTGGTCAAAATTGACCCATAAACATTGCTCCTTGGCTAAGGTGCGATGCATCTCACCTATTACACACAGGGGGTGCAATGCATACTGAAAAAGCCTGCTGTAGGGTGCGATGGGTGAGAGAAGGCAAATGGCAGAGATAGTTTGCTAGGTGGAAACCAGAGAATCTTCTAGAAACTTCTCATATGACACTTGCCTCTCTGAAGTCACCCAGGGATGAGTAAGAGATAATGAAATTTCCAAGTGGAACCAAGAACTATCAGTGAAATGACACTAATCAAAAACCTAGAAGCTGACTCACCCTCCTGCAAATATCTATATATGGATCCTTCATCCTAGAGATCCAGAGGGCTGGAATTTTGTAATATGTAAGGAAGTGTTGTTGGTAACTCTTTGAGACATTGTATTGTTGGGTGATCTTGCCTTTCATGAGGTGAAGAGGGCTTTCATGCTGGGAGGATAATAGTAGATCAGACAGCTAGGTTGTAATCCTCTCTTCTACTTCTACTATCAATAAAGTTATTTGAGTTTTCCTCCATATACTTGTGTATTTCTGAATCTTGTATTTGTGTATGCAATTGTATGGTTAATGTACTTCTGATTCTACATTGTTTATGGTATCATAGATCTCTATGCTTTGATGGTTTCTTGTTGCTTTGCCTCTACAGGTGTTCTTTGAAGTGGGACAAGTGAGAAAGGAGTGGCAAGCTCTATCAAAGGAGAGAGGAAACAAGCAAGGAGCCAAGCGAAAGACTAAGGTTGGTGCTCTCTGCTTCTCTCTTATCTATCATCCATAAAGGAAAACACAAGTTACTTTGAACTGTTTGTTTCTAAGATAACTACCATTCTTAGTGGGACTAGTAGATCCAATAGACACTAGTTTTCCCGAAAACATTATCTTTTATTATATTAAAATATTTAATTATATAAAATATAATTTTTTTGTAAATTTTATAAATTCAATTATTTTAAATCATAGTTACCCAGTTCGAATTTAGATTCAAGTTCAATACGATAAAAATGATAGCAAAATTTCAGTTGAAAAAAATTAATTGTATTTATCTTAAAAATTAAAATACATATGTTTCTCTTTATAATAATATTTAAATAATCTAATAATTATAAAAAATATAAAAAATTTAGAGCACAATTATAAAAGAAGAAACCATAGTAACTTTTTTCCTCTAAAACCTCCTTTCATTTCAAAGCTTAAATAGATAGTCCTCCTAATTTCAAAACTTACATAAAATTCTTTCTTAATAAATACTGCATCAATGTTCAAAACTTATTTATCTAAATTTTTTTAAAATAAAAATATATTTAATCTTTTCCTTAAAAACGTATTTATTATTTTATATTTAATTCTTTCTTTAAAAACATATTTAAAAAATCAATGTTCAAAAATTATTGAGCCTAGAGGCTCATTTTACAAACCATTGTAAAAAAAATATTTAAGTATGTTGATGCTCAACATTGAATTTCTTTAAAATAATAAAAATAAACTATTATCTAAATATAAAATCAATATAAACCCTAATAAAAAGAAAAAAAAAATTATATATATATATATAAACAATATATTTTACCGTCTTAAAAAAAAAGGTGAGGTTGAAGAAATATGATCACTTTCCACTCATAATTAGATCCGAAGTTGAAGAAATATGGTTACTCCCAACTCATATTAGACCCGAAGTTAAATAAATTCAAATTTATTTATTTAAATTCTTGTAAAATAGAAACAATTCCCTTATCAAATTTTCGAACTTTCCCACTTTTGAAGGTTCATAGTCAAATTCTTTCCTTCACTGTTTCTTCCACTCGCCAACCATTTAAAAAAAATAATTAAATGGTTCCCACCGACAAAAAAAAGTCTCATTTATAATTTATATTTGAGACACAATCGATAAAACAATTCCCACCGACCAAAAAGTCGACCTGTTTGACGACTGCCTTAGAGCTAGAAGTCCAGCGCCCCGCATGGTCTATAGACCCCGCCGACGCACGTTGTCGATAAAGATATTCTCACAGAGAACAAAAGCCGACCTGTTTGAACGGTCTTGGCTCCAAGAGTCACGCCGCCCCGCATGGTCCAAAGTCGACGCTGACGCACGTGGTCTAAGGCGGCTGGTATACAACGCTGAAAATAAGTAGACTACAATACTCTAGGGCGGCTGCTACACGAGCCGATTATGATTACAGGCGTCACCTGCAATATACTTATAGTTGATGCCTTTCGTCATATAACTGCTATAGCTTCCCCATCTTGGTATACCAGTGTTTTAGGCGCCTGCTTAACATCTTGGTATACCAGAGTCTTGGTGTAAATATCATGATGGGTTCTTTGGCTCTTTTCTTTCCAGTGCTGGCTGCTGTTTCCCTCGCACAGTCCCTGGGAGGTAATGTAAATTTCTCTTTCCCAACATTCAGCAACAGCAGCAACAGTCAGCTTATATACATGGGAAATTCTTCGGTTTCTCCTTCACTTGGTTACATCGATCTGACTCCATCGCCAAACGCTACCTCTGGAGGTTCGTCGAATGAGACGGATCAATATTCCAAGATGCGGTCCTGCATAGGAAGGGTTCTCTACCGTGAACCTATCACAGTCTGGCCGGCCACATTTACGACCACCTTCACCATCGTCATAGGCAACATCACTGAATCCAGTGGTGACGGTCTGGCCTTCATCATAGTCCCCAACAAAAAACCCTTTCTGGCAGACAGCAGTGGACAATATCTGGGCTTATTCGATGGATCAACATATCTAAACACAACGAATCAGCTGGCCATTGAATTCGACACCTACAAGAACGGCATCGTGGACCCGGACGATAACCATGTCGGCATAGACGTCAAGAGCCTCATATCCGACGCAACCGCCAATCTGGGACAACATGGCATCAACTTGAGGTCGGGGAGGCCTATAAGGGTTCGAATCCATTACGATGGCTGGAACAAAATACTGCAAATATTCGCTACCTATGCAGACAGATCGATTCCTTACGCGAGCATCTTGAACCGAACAATCGAGCTATCAAACACCGTTCCGCGATCAGCCCACGTTGGATTCTCCGCGGCAACGGGGCGTCATTTCGAGATTCATCGCATTTTGGACTGGAATTTCAGTTTGGAAAGTTTGCCTGAATCGTCTCTGAATATAACGCTCGTCACTGCGTTGAGGTCAGCAGGAGGATCCAAAAGCAGGACCCTAAAGGTCAGCCTCCTTGTCGTTTCCATTGCCATCGTAAGCGTGTTATTGGGGTTATCGGCGTGGTTCGTCGGTAAGACTCTGAAAGGAAGACGTGTCGGGAACATGTCAGAATGGGGGCTAAGCGGTGAACTAGCGATGATAGAGGACCGATCGGCAGCCTCACCCTACGCCCCTCGCCGGTTCTCCTACAAAACTCTGTTCGAAGCGACAAAGAACTTCAGCGAGACAGAACTGCTCGGAAACGGCGGCTTTGGGAGCGTTTACAAGGGGACCCTGGAAGGCCGACAAGGGGCCTGCGCACTTATAGCAGTGAAGAGAATATCGGCTGGGTCAAGACAGGGAGAGCGGGAATTCATGTCGGAGATCAGCACCATAGGCAGACTTCGACACAGGAACCTGACGCGACTCCAGGGGTGGTGCCACCAACGCGACGAGCTACTGCTCGTCTACGACTACATGCCCAACGGAAGCCTCGACAAGCTCATCTTCAGGCAGCCAGGGGATCTGCAGCAGCAGGATCAGAATCAGGTCCCTTTGGATTGGGTTCGGAGACATAGAATCTTATGCGGGTTGGCTTCGGCGTTGCTGTACCTTCACGAAGAATGGGAGCAGAGAGTCGTCCACCGTGACGTTAAACCCAGCAATATTATGCTCGACGGGGATTTCAATGCCCGGCTGGGTGACTTCGGCCTTGCCCGGCTCATTGAACACGACGAGACATCTCTGGCCGTAAGTACCAAGCTGGCGGGGACGCCTGGTTATTGGGCGCCCGAGTGCGGCTACACCGGCCGGGCCACTGCAGAGTCGGATGTTTTTAGTTTCGGGGTATGTATGTTGGAGGTGGTGAGTGGGAGGCGGGTTGTGCAGCGAAATCCGCAATTGACGGAGGAGAATTTGATCGATTGGATATGGGGTCTTTACGGGCAGGGAAGAGTTATCGAGGCGGCGGATCCCAGATTGAATGCTGAATTTGACAATGAGCAGATGAAACGAGCATTGATTTTGGGACTTGCTTGCTCACATCCGGATCCCCAGCTACGCCCTTCAATCAGACAAGCATTGCAGGTCCTCATAAATCCCAATGAAGAGTTGATGCTGCTTCCTTCTTCGCGGCCAGTGGCTATATATGTGGTTTTGCCATCGATAGCCCCATTTAATTCTCGCTCTACTTCTTCCTATTCAAATGACGTTGGTCGCTCGTACACTCAAGACTCCACCTTACATCATGGTAGATAGAGATAAAATTCGTCCGAAATGAATGTATTGTAGTGATGTAAATTTCGTACATAGCATCGTCCTGGTTTTTATGGCATCATATCGTAAACGACATGAAAGTTATTTGGGTTCGGATTAAAATTAAGCGGTTATGCTATTTTCTTACTTTTCTGTGACAAAAATGTGAATGCTCAAGTTTGTTTGTGGTGGATTCCCATCCAGGGGTTAAATTTGACGGGTCCCCTGCCCATCAACAATATTTTCTTGACTGTTTTGTTTTCAAACTTGCCATCTTATGAACTTTAATGTCTACTTTTACCGATTTTATATGACTTTTTAAAAGTATAATTCATTAGCGAACTCGAACGATGGATCTAGACTAGTTGGTAAATAGAGAAGCTTCCAATCTTACCAAATATATCCAAACCTTGAACAATTGACTTACTTAAACAAAACAATTTTACTAAAATTAATCGACCTCTTGATATTTAAAAGTAGTAAAACGAGAAACACTCTTATTCAGAAAATTAGAGAGCAGTTGAGCAGTTTCATGGCTTGGGAATTAGAGGCATGAACAACATTCACATGCAAAGTCTGGTGTTAACCACAGCCTGGGATAGGCCAGGGTGCATCACAACAATAAATTCTCTTTAAGTTAGAACTGTTTTTGCCGATATAGATTAACTTGAAAGTTCGAAAGGTAGAAACAAACGTCCTTGATTGGACAGCAATTTCTACGGATAATCATTTATTATTGAATTGACAAATCATTGGAATGTTCTCTTCCTTCAAATAGAAGGAGGGTTGCAACTTTTATGGATATTCATTTATTACTGAATTGACAGATCATTGGAATGTTCTCTTCCTTCAAATAGAAGAAGTCTATGTCTGGCCATGGGTATCATATCTAACTGTTTAAAATGGAAGGTTCAGATATAATCCCTCGAGCCATGAGAATCTCGAGGTGGTCAAAAGAGAGATCTCTGTTAACATAGCCATGTAAACCTCAACAGTTTCGCTGATCCATAATTATTTCAGTGCTTTCCATTTAAATTGGGCACCGACAGCCATGGAAATTGCAATTGCAACTAGCTGTAAAGCTTATTCAGTTCAGGGTCCGGAGGCACGATAATTGATTGTAACGCCCTCCAAGTAGTCACCAATTCTTGCATCCAATTCCATCTGTAAACTTTGACTATTCCATAGATGTCCATTTGACTATTCCTCAATACATGTGTAAGATAGAGATAAAATGGATTGAGAAATATGTGAATATGAATGGCTCGCTAAGTAAACTGAGCGATGATAAAATTAATTCATTTATGGGTGGCTGTGTTGTCGAGGATGGCATTGAGCTTGTGGGGGCTACGTAGGCTTATCAGACATATGAGGGGAGAGGATTTGGAGTCTTTGTTTGTGAACGAACATTAAAAACTCGAAGACCAGTTTGAAATCGTGACAACTATGGTTCGAAAGAAGAGGTTTCAACGTATGGAAGAACGGCTCGAGGCTATGACAAAAGAATTTGAAAAGTCGAAAGGAAGGTTAAGACATACTCATGGTTTTTCAAAAAAAAAAAAAAATGACCTATATATATGTTTTATGATTGTCGTGGATTACTGGGAGAGACCGTCGACCATCCATTTTGTCGATTAGAAAACAAAAGCCTTATTTACATGACATCTTCGGCCCTGTATTTCGTGTGCAGCTGGGTCAACTACACTTACATGAAACGAACAATCGATAAGTTCGGTAACAGGATATAATTCAAGCATCAAAACCTACCAAAATCTTGAGCTACAATTGGGGTCTAATACAAACTTGAAAAGCTAGGATGCTGGTTTTATTATGAGAACGAACTTCGTTTTTCAACGAGTAAGAAATGTGTGGACGGTTGACAAGTCCATGTTACTCTATTTTCAAAACCAGTTTGGCGTGTGTGGTCGATCTTATTGACCTATGGCATGCCTTGAATTCGAAGAAACTTTACTCGTAGAAAAAATAAATTATATGGCTCTTGTAACTTCTCTATCATATTAATCCGATAATGAAAAACTATTTATAATATAGAAAAATACGGTTGTAACATAGCAGACCTAAAAAAAATAGCAAGAGGAAAGTGTACAGGAGAGGAGCTTACCTTTAGTTGTGGATTTCCGACTCCCAATTTTTTTCTTTTACAGGCTCTGCCATATCATGTATTCCTTTTACGAAAATGAGAACGCTGCAGACTCCACCACTCTGATGGGTATTTACCGATAATCTTCGAGGTTCCAACTTCCACTGCATTATATAGAATCGAGATTATGATCAAATTGGGACGAAATCTGTAGGAATTCCTCATTCGATGGAAAAAAAGTTATAGTAGTACGATACGAGTGAGTCATCAACGGAAGGATAATTTTCATAATTAGTTGAATTCCATAATCAATGTTTCTAAATTGCCAATGTTGTGTCAATTGTTTTCAGAGGAAAAAAAGCTATATTTGTTATATTGAGATCATATAAGCTGTCTGATAATTACATGATTACAAGAATGCGGGCAATGTGAGGCCATCGAGCATATAAGACACATAAACCGACTGAAAATGACAAAATTACAAGAATGTTGGTCGATAAGAGACCATAGAGCACAATGGAAAGGTATAGATCTATAGATCTGTATAGATGAGAAAAACATGGAGCGAAAAATCATCATATCTGGTGGTATGAAAGAGATCAAAAAACATTTGCAGCCGCCCAAAAAGTGCCGACGATAGATAATGACTAATCAGGAGGCACGCAACTAGAAATCATGGAAATGATGGTCTGTAGATGAGGATGGGAGTCCTGGAAAACAGAACTGCATCTCCACTTCCAGATGTGCCAAACCGTGAGAAGGAAGATAGCATGCCACAAGGGTCGCTGAGAAGACCACCAGAGAAAGGCGTCGATAACCGAGGAGAAGGGAGGAGCAGAAAAACCATAGCTAGTCGACAACTCGAGCCAAATAGTGGAGGAGATGGAGCAGTGGAAAAAAATGTGGAGATTGGTTTCCGATTCCAGCCGGCAGAAACAGCACTGACTTGGTCCCTGCCACCCTTTTGATTGAAGGACATCCCAGACAAGATTCCTGTTATGAAAGAGAAGCCATCCAAATAGAGTGGACTTGAGGGGGCAACAGGCTTTCCAGAGGGTAAGTGGGAAAGGGGAGGGATGGGGCGGGATGAGAGAAGAAAGGGCGGAGTAAAGACGTCTAACGGTGATGGGGTGGGTATTGGAGTCAGTGGAGCAGATGAGGGTGTCGTGAGTTCCCAATTGAAGAATGTTTAGGCTGGAGAAGTGTAGGGTGGCGGAGGACCAAAGTGGTCGAAGGGGGAGGGGAATGTGGAGCTGTAGATCAGTCTTCCAAATGGGCGATAGGGAGGACCACGAATCAATGAGCCTTGACCAAGTGAAAATGCCCCTGGAGTGAAAGAAGGCGAGAAGGGCCGGGGAGATATGGGATTCGAGGTTGTACAGAGTAGGGTCGAGAGCTATATATACAGACGAGCCAGAATATAATGTCCATTTGAGAATGCTGAACAAAAACCGTTGATTCTTGCGGAAGCTACACCAGATAGGCGATCCATGACATGTCCCAAGAGTAGATCTCCGAAGCCAGTATTCTAAATTCCGACCCTTTAAGTACTTCTGTTTGATTAGAGAAGACCAAAGGCTGTTCCCAAAAAAGGCCCTGTGCATGGATTTGCATATTAGAGCGTTGCCAAAACGCCTCATGTGAATAAGCCCCCATCCGCCTTTCTTTTTAGGACAGGTGATGAGGTCCATCTTTGCAAGATGAAATTTCGATAGATAGGAGTGGCCTCCCCAAAGAAAATTAGCGGCCGTAGATTGCATAATCTTATGAACTTTGGCAGGGAGGACGAAAAGGTGGCCCCAGTATACTGCAAGTTGGGAAAGAACCGCTTGAACCAGGACAAGACGGCCAGCAAGTGATAAGAGTCTCGATTCCCATCTGGAAATTTTGCTATAGAATCTATCAATGAGCCATGTCCAATCAGCATATTTGTTATTTTTGACTTTGAGTCGAAAGCCCAGATAAGGGAGACCGTCGGATAGAAGAGCAAGATTGATGCCAAATCTATCCGCTACCCATCGGGCAATGGCAAGATTGGAATTGTTATGGAAGAGCTTGGTTTTGGCACTGTTGATGAGGAGTCCGGTGGCGGCACGAAACTTCTGAAAGATAATGAATAAGCATGCCCAAGAAGTCTTGCATAGCATAGCAAAAATGAGAATGTCATCAACAAAGAAATTATGTGAGAGGGAGATATTCTTACAGATCTTTACGGCCTTACACCTTCCCTGAGATACAGCAAGATTGATATGCGAACTAAGAGAGTTCATGACCAATATAAAGAGGAGAGGGGACAGTGGGCATCCCTGTCGGAGGCCTCTTTCAGCATGGAAGAAGGTAGAAGGGATGCCATTAATAATGACCGAGAAGTGGACGGATTCCACACATGCCATGATCCAGCTGCAAGCACGTGGCGAGAGTCCAATTTTTGCAAGTAGAACTCGGATGAAGCCCCAACTGACACAGTCAAAAGCCTTTGATAGATCAATTTTGAGGGCAGCCGCATCAATCTTTTTCTTATCAATGGCATATAAACCTTCTTGAGCAAGTGCAACAGCATCCAGTATAAGCCGGTCCTTTAGAAAAGCATGTTGCTGAGGAGAAATATAAGCATTGAGAGTTTTTTTCAAGCGCTCAGCAATGATCTTGGAGATAATCTTATAGAGAGCATTGCACAGGGCAATGGGCCTGAAATCCCCAAAAGTGGAAGGATTTTCTATCTTAGGGATTAAGGCAATGAAGGTGGCCGATAGCGCGCTGTTGATGTTCCCAGCTTGGCAAGTGGCATTAACCATATTGAGGAGATCGACTTTGAGAAGATCAAAAAAGTGAGAGTAGAACTCTATTGGAATGCCGTCAGGGCCGGGACTTTTGTCCTTCTTGAAGCCTTTTATGATGCCAGAGAGTTCGACCTCCGTAATAGGCCTGAGGAAGTGATCATTTGCAGCTTCATCGAACATAATGGGGAGGTGATTAACCGCCCACATCATATCGTAGATATCACTGTGCTGGCGCTTATATTGACTTCTGAAGAATGTTGTGGCCGCAGCAGAGATGTCATGCTGAGAATTGAAGGTATTACCCATCGAGTCATTGATACTCCAAATCGAATTCCTACTTCTGCGCGCGCTGGCAAAACTGTGAAAAAACTTGGTGTTTCTGTCACCCTGTTTGAGCCAAAGGGCTCGACTTTTCAATCTCCATGTGGTCTCTTCTTTTAGGAGCAAATCTTGTTTCTTTTTCTCGAGGGACCAAAGGAGAACCTTCTTTTCAAAGGATAGGCCATCCGAAGGGATGGAGGACGAGATGTGAGAAATTTCCCTCATAATGCTGCTAAGTTCCCTAGAGTCGGATTCTTTTTTCCTGATTTGCCAAAATTTGACCCTTTTCCTGAGGCAGTCGATTTTTTCCCGAAAGGTGAGGAAGGGAGCGTCCTCAGCCTGAGAAATTTGTCCCCATGCGACCTGGACAAAAGTCTCGAAAGATTGATCCTGTAAGTGCACAGTATTGAACTTGAAGGAGTATCCCTTCCTTCCATTATCAGTGACCCATTCAAGAGAAATGGGCTTGTGATCGGATGTTGTAGCATCTCCGGTTTTGGCAGTGGGCATCCCCCAGTCATTTATGATAGAAGTTGACAGTAGGAAACGGTCAATTCGCTTGGCGATGTAAGCATTGCCCAATCTTCCATTGTCCCACGTAGGGGCCATGTTAACCGGAGGGATGTCGACAAGATCTTTATTGAGGAGCACTCCCCGCATTTTTACTGCTAGACTGTCCAAGGGCAAGCATCGACCCCAACATTCCCGAGAGCTGAGCGTAAAATTCAGGTCTCCTGCAATAATGAGAGATGGAATGTCAAGGATGCCTGTGAGGAGAAGAGAGTCCCAGAAGGGGGATCTGTTCTTGTAGGGCGCATATATATTGAGCAGATTGATGGGGCGGGGCCTTCCCCGAATATGTGCAGAGAGGAGGATGCCGGCATGACATCTGTAAGCATTCGCTTGGACCATCTGTGGGTTCCATAAGGAGACCAGACCTCCCGACAGGCCATCAGCACTGATCGCCGACATGTGCCAGGAAGGAAACATTTTCCTGAAGAAAGCAATTGAAGATGAGCTAGAGTGCATGGTTTCTTGTACAAAGATGATATATGGCCTTTCCGATAGGAATGTGGCTTTCAGAGCCAAGAATTTGGGGGCCATTCCTAAACCCCGGATGTTATAAGAGACGAGGAAGGTCATTTGGAAGTGCTGCCAGCCTGACCTGCTCTAAGAGGCTGTGAGGGGGAGGATTCAAGAATAGGAACGTCGATGAGGGGAAGATTGATGACACCCAATTCTGTGGCAATCGAGCGTCCTCTAAAGTGCCTGCTTCCACCTCTGGTTTTTTTACGGACAGTAATGTTCTTAGCAGAGGCGGGACTGATAGAAGGGAAGGCAGGCTTATGGATAGTGAGCGGTTCAAGAATGGGAGGGTGGCGATTGAGAAGATGTTCGATGTCGTTGTCAGGCTCGTTGTGAGGGGAGGAGGCGGGGGAGTTGAAAGGGGTCGAGGAAGGGAGAGTGTCTTTGATTATGGGAGATGGAGGAGATGAGGAAATTTGAATGGGATGGGAGCCGACAACGAAATCTGCGACATTTAGTGGAGGCGGGGAGGGGATCGGATTTTCTTCCGGCTGTTCAGGGATGGGGGGGCAGGAGAAAGCAGCCATTTCCATAAGAGGGGGGGACAGCGGGGGGCTTTTAAAGTCGGCAAGGTTTGGCGTTTCCCCCTTGCTGACATGTTCAGAGGCTTTGAAGGTGAAGTGCTTCCCCGAGAGACTGTCACTATCAGAAAAGGAATGTGGATCTTTGATCTTCAAAGGACGTAGGGGCTTCTGGCGCCTGTATTTGCAGTCGGATTGGAGATGCCCTGTGCGGTGGCATGTGGCGCATCTGAAAGGGATGCCCCAGAAGTCAATTCTCTGATAGATGTGTGAACCTTCCCATATAATTTCTATCTGTTCGGGGTAGCCACCTTTGTAAGGCCTCTCAATGAGGATCCATGCAATGCGCTTATCCTTTTCCCCTCGAATCCAAGGGTCGACGTAGATGAATTTCCCAATTGCGTTGCCAATTGATTCAAGTGATTCCTGCGTCCAGAGCTCGAGTGGGAGATTGGGGAGCTTTAACCAAATTAAGCAGTGGGAGGGAGTATTCTTTAGAGGGTCGAAACCCATGTACCACCTTGAGAGCGATAGGAAACTCCGTCCAGATACCCACGGTTTGTCCAGCACCCTTTGTAAATCCTCTTGTTTTTGGAAGTGGAATGAGTACCACTCTTTCATCATGCGGGAGATAATGGGGGTGTACCCAATGATGGGCTCCCACGATTTGGTAATCCATGCTCTCATATCCGCTTCAGCGAGTTCTGGGAAAAACCATTTCCCAACAAGAGCGAGTCTCTGGAGGCTGTCAATGCGCTCAGTCAAGGAAGTCCCCTTAATCGTGATCGCCTTTGGGGGAGGGACAATCTTGGCGGGAGCTTTGTGTTTGTGCCGACTTGACAGCTGTTGATGAGAAGCGTAGAGGGGAGGGTCCCTTAGCCGAGAGGGAAGGGAACCTGACAGAGTGTCTTGCCAGCTAGGATTCCCACTAGCTGCAAAGATAGCCTCTTCAGTTTCAATGGCCGCCGCCAGAAGAGCCTTTGTACCGGGGGAGTCACTTTCTGCGGCCATCCCGAGACCTGTGAGAGATCCCGAAAGGACCAAGGGGAGATCCAAGGAGGGAACCCCGTACAGACGGAAACTTAAATTGGAACCGTCGAAAAAGACACCGACGGAGAGAGATACCTGGATGGAAGGCGAAGGTTATAGAAAGAGCTGGATTGAGGTACGGAGAAGTGACTGAGCCCAAGTCCCGACAAGGAATATGCCAAAAACTGACTAGGAATGATCTGGGTGACGCAATGTGACCGCCAAATTCGCAATTCCCATGCAGGGTGGTGAAGCAGAGGGGAGCAGAGGCTGCGGAGAGGAGTTATGAGGAGGTGCCGGAAAGAAAGGATTTGAATGGGGCCGGAAAAAACAACCGGAAAGTTCAGAGCCTCCCGGAGAGAGCGTTAAGCTTCAGAGCAGTTGTTGCAGTCAATGCAACAGCAGCAGCATTGTAAAACTATCCACCATTTCCCAATTCTGATTCTGAAATCTTGACATGGTCGGAAAACGTAAAAAGAGGCTCTAAATTTCTCTACTAGAGCGCATAGCATTATGACTGTCACCCTGGTAGTTGAGGGGAAAGGATGGAAAGAGCCGAGAGGATAGTTCCTCAAAAACTCCGAGGATTGTTCCTCAAAAAACCAGTTACATTCGAAGACCCAGACGGTAAGAAACCATGGAATATTCAAATAATTGTAGCTAACCAGGAAGACCTTTGGATGTCACATAAGAGCCACTACAGAGAAGAAAAACCTGAAACTAAGCTAAAAATCACAGCAAAAGGAAAGAGAGCATACCTGGAGTCGCGCAGAGTGAGCCGAGTGCAGCAGGCCTAGCCATGAGCCATGAGCGCCGAGAGAATGAGAGGGGAGGCGAGAGCCTCCGGCCAGCAGGACCGGAGGAAGAAGAAAAGCCGAAGAGTAAGGCCGAAGGTTAAGTTATATAGCCGATAGTTGGCGTTGAGGTGAAGGCACGTAGTGTAGGGCTCGGCCTGGGAGGAAGCCAAGTGTTCAAGGCTGTAAGTGCGGCTGTTACAGCCAATGCATGTGTTCACCGTGGCTGCGAGCAGGACGGGCACTTGTGATTGCGAGGAGGAGCGGAGCCAATCGCATGGCTGTTGAAGGTCGGGCACTTGTCATTGGCAGAAGGTGGCCTGTTACTGGCAAATGGAGGGTCGTGTATGGCCAGCGGACGCCATGGCCAGTGCGAGCATCACACCCGGCGCGCAAACTCCAGAGCTCCCGAGAAGACCTGGTGTGGTCCATCAATGTTGTGTCAATTGATGCGTTAAATATTTAACAGGTGAGCTTCATCATTTTAATTGTGTATTAATGACATCGAAATCTAGATTTGCTGCCGAGACAAGATGGATATGGACTGTGGAGACCGGTCATATTGATAATTACATAAATTCATATAATTGAATTTCATCACTTTAATTGTGATATTGATATCTAGATTTGCTGCCAAGAGAAGATGGATATGGACTCTGGACTGTCGAGTCAGGTCGCATTGATAATTACATAAATTCATATAATTGTTGCTTTTATGATACATGCACATGTCCGACTCAGGTAGACTAGTAGTGGGTACTCAATGCCAACTTGATATAAAAATTGAACACATATAAATTATAAATAATAAACAAAATTTAGTAATTTTATTATAGGCTTGTAATTATGACAGCTTTAGAAATTATTAGCAAGTTAAAAATGAGTGTGTATATTTGAAATGGCGTTGTTTATGGAAGCGGGGACAGCAAAAATATTTCAAAAAAATATTATAGAGGCATTGTTTGAATCATATTTTTGATGGTGGAAATGGGTTCAACACCTTCAAGAATATCTAGAACACTTAAAATTTTTAAAGTTTAACAATTTTAACTTGGATTTACAAAAATTCCTACTAGATTGGCTAGATTTTCTCAAAATATGACTAGAACTTCCATAAGTTTCAACCCAAAAAAACAATCTCTTTAAACTACCACTTTTGAAATAGTCTATATTTGACAGTTCAAAAAAACTCATATATATATAAATATAAAATAAAACTTATAATTTTATTACATCTTCATAATTATTACCATTTTACAAATTATTAACAAGTTAATAATAATGTGTATATTTTGAAATAACTTGTATTTGACTCTTGAAAAAATTCAAAACATGCATAATGGCATCAATTTATTTATTTATTTTATTTTATTTTAAAAAAAAAAAATTTCTTCAGTAAGAAAAAAAAGCTGAATTATATTCATACATAATTTTGATATATACAACATCTGTCAGATAACTAGTGGCAGCCAAAAGGCACATGTAGAGGGAACATGAAAATATCGGCGGATCACAATCAGTGGGGACATAGGCCATGTTATATGGAAATAGCTCCAGCTTGGGCGATATGCGATTGCGACAAGTCGCATTGCAATATCGCATCGAAACATTGCAAAGGAGAAAGGTTGTCATACATAAGTGATCATAGGCGGACCCGATGGTGATATAAACCTCATTGCATAGATTTTGAGATTCGCAAAAAAGGAGTTTTCCTTTGTATTTGTGTATTTCGTTTATTAAACGAAATACAAAGAGATGAAGCACCGATGCGATAAGCCTAACCTGAAAGGGTCCTTAAGGCTAATGCATATTATTTCAAGTCCGCATAAAGCCATCTTTGTCATATTTTCAATGTTTTTAACATATTTTTTAAATCCAAAGAGAAGCCACGGAAGGAGCATTGCGACTTGCAATAAGCGATCACAGGCAGACCCAATGGGAGAATAAACCATATTTAAGGACTTTTGAAGTCCAGATGAGCAAGGTTTTGGTAGAATTTCACTGTATGGCAGCGTTTCTCTGTGTAAAATAGAAAAGGGGTCGTTGAAGGGATTTCATAGGCCCGATAGCCATTCCATTGCAGGTACAAGTGGCCAACATATCCCTAGAAGCATTTAGCGATTATTGTTGATGTCGGAAGAAGGACTCGGATGGGAGACAGTTGCCGGTGGATAGAGGCCGAAAGGGGAAAAAGCCCAGCACGATGTAGCCGAATCAACCCAAAGAGATCATGGAGCATTGTTGGCACGAGCGAGCTCCCTGACAGCACAACAAATTACTAGAAATTGGTTATTGTTGTTAGAAAAAGAGGCCTCTGACCTCCTGCGTGTTTGGTCATGGCATCAAGTCGTTAAATAAAGGACAAAGAGGATAGATTAAGACCTCTCGAACCTTCTTGTAAAGGGCCTATAAATATTTGAAAATTTAGAGTAAAGAGTGTTCAACGTTTGGAGACTGTGGAGACTTTGCTCCTCTAGCTTCTCATCTTCATTCAAGCAATATAAGCTTTTTTTGTTGTTACATTGTCAATTCCCATTTTTTCGTCTGTTCTAAGCTTGCACTTGAATAGATTATTCATGTTTCCTTATGTGTCTAATGCCAGATAATTGTCATCTTATCTCTGCGTTGATAAATTAGATTTGCAAGTTTCATTTACTTCCTGTAGCTAGCCGTTCATATGTGCTTATGTATGCATCTACTCGTACATTTAGTATTCTCCATTTATCCATTGAATCTATAAACTATTGAGCAGTAGTGGTCTAAAGCCTTATAAAGCTAAGGGTGTTCATGCATGTCTTGAATGAAAATAGAGTTGAAACAATTATCTGACTTGATCCAAACCATCATCCATTCCAATAGTTCAGAGAAAAACATTGAAGATTATATGTTACCAGGCATCTCCAAGCTACAATCTAGGAGAACTTCGTGGAGTGATAACAGGTCTAGTATATGCTTTATGGCGATCGATATATGCTTTATGGTGGTTGATATATGTTATATGATGTTTTTGATATATGCCTATATATGATGTTGGTATATGTTTGATATATGTTTTGGTATATGATTTGGCATATGTGTTTGATATATAAAATTTTGATGATGTTTCTATATGTAGACCCATGTATGGATGTAAACACCATAACGAGCTATGTTATAAAGCTCCACTATGCAGTATGGGTGTTATGTTATTATCCTATCATGTGGTTATGTTATCATGATGTTATGATGTCATATGAGTTTGTCTTGAGCATGACTTTCATTGTAAATACCATAACGAGTTGTGTTATAAAGCTTCACTATGCAATATGTTGTCCTGGTGTCATGATGTTATGTCTTGAGTATATCTTTTATTGTAAATATTGCATTGAGTTATTTTATAAAGCTCCATAAGCAGTATGTCTTCTTTCAGCAGGTTGCTAAGGTATAGGTATGATTGAACACTGAGGATGGTGTCCCCCAAGGAGGAGCATTCTGTAACAACCGTGTGAAAATTCCATGTAACAAATGTTAAAGAAAATAACCATGGATGACTCAACCACTTATTCCAAGTTGAATGTTGGGCTTGACATCCTAGGGAGTGTTCATTTGTTTGCTTACCGCTAAGGAAATTGATAAAGGCAAAGGCTAAGGCATTAAAAGGAATTTTGCACAATTATTTATCAAAATAATGGAAATTAGGAGAAAGAGGAGGTGAAAGGTCACAGGTTTCATGTGAGGAGGAAAATGAAGGAAAATAATGGAAAATGAAGAAAATAGAGGTCTCATTCATGAAAATACTTCTGAGGATTAGTTGGTAACCTTTTTTCAGTTCAGTGTTGGAGCTCTCTCATACTCTTGGATACTTAGAGTTTTCTTGGAGCAGTCTTGGAGGGTGTGGCATACTTGGATTCTTAGAGGAAGAAGGTAAAGGAAGAGTAGGGAAGTGCAAGAAGGCATCACCATCATATTTGCTTACCCATGGTGATTGTGGGTTTATTTCATTGTTTTGTTTTAGTTGGTTCTCATAATTCCTTAGCTTGGGTTGATTTATTAGTTCCGGGAGCCTTGCTTGGACAAACTTTCTTGAGACCTATAACAACTCGGGTTTAGTTACTAGTCCTGGAGCCTTGGTTCGACAAATGCTCTAGAGCCAGGCGACAGTTGTCAGTTGAGTTACTAGTCTTGGAGCCTTTGTTGGAACAAGCACTCTAGAGCCTTGGATGGCTAGGATGGAGATCGATCTGGTGATGCTTTTAGTGATGTCTTACCGTGAGGTGGAATCACTATTTTATGGGTTGACGTGGATGGTTACTGGAAGCCCTTGATGAGTTTTGATTGATGTGTTCTATGAGATCTCACATTCATGCTTTGAATATGGCACGAGGGTGAATGGCTGAAGAGAGATTTGGCTCAGCCTTTCTACGATCGGGTCAAATGTGGTAGTCTCATCTCCGATTGGTTCATTGCATTCATTAATGATAAATCCTTTCCCTTGATTTTCATGTGTAAAGGTACTGATGTATCTATGGATTTGATGGTCGATATGTTTATCGTACTTTTTTCCTATTATGCTGGTTATATGCACATTTTATGACAATAGCTATATGTGGCTCTCAGCATGTTTTTACTTATATGTGAATGGATAATGCATCTATGACCTAACATATGATAATGTAGCAAATGGAGTAAGGGAACAATGGTTCAAGCGATTTTGAGATAAGTATGAGATCCCTACACTTAACTCTGTTATTTACACCTTTAGATGACATGAAGATGATAGGTTTGACGAAATGCCTGTCATGGCTAGTAGGGATCCAGTTAAGGTCTTGAACAAGTAATTGATTTAATTCTTTCATTTCCATGTTAATTTACTGATCTAAAGAGATGGTTCAGTTTTGGGCTTGAAAAGGTGGCTCAAATCCCAGAGTCACTTGCACAACACTGATAATTTGGGTCTCTGGTCGCTGGCAGGCAAGATTGTGGGAGCGACTTTGGGTTTCTGGTCACCCTCATTCCTATAACATGGGAGTGACTCAGCATTAAATTGTCCAAAAGCTTAGTGGGACCCCAGGGCAAGTTGTCTAAACTATTGGATTTGTTCCTGAGAGTCTTGTAGCTGATGATTGATGTTTGTATGGTGTGTTTCTATCAGTTCCAGTTCCTTAAGGTGACTTAGGAGGTCAAATCATAGCATATTGGCCTCTTGTTGCACATTTACTTTGGCTGGTCGGTTGCTTGGGTAGATGTGGGAGGACGATGTTACACATTTTAAAATATTTAGCTCAATAACCTTCAATAACCTTAACTTTCCCATTAGCTATATGCCTAACTCAAAATTCAATGTCTTCCAAAGAAAATATATCATGTTCTATAGGAACATTCAAAATGGTGACCCTAGGGACTCATAAAGGTTTTTAAGATATATATTCAATATGGTAAGGATATCCAATTATTTTGTTCAGTTTTAAAAAATTGAATTTTTCCCAAAACTTTTTGGGACCAACTTTAAAAAGGATAGTAACTACTATATTGAAAAAAAGGTGCCAAATATTTATAAAGATATATATATATATATATGAGAGAAAATATTTGATCTTAGTGGTTTTTTTACAAATATTAAATACAAATAGAGATTTAATAAAAAAAGAATGTGCTTCATCATCACCCTCTAATAAAAAGTTGTAATTAAATTTAATATAAAAAATTGTAATTAAATTTATTAAATTACTTAGTTTTTGTAAATGAGAATTTGTGAAATTTAGTTACATAGCTTGCTTCAACTTTAACATTTAAATTTGTGCTCATTTATAAATTAAATTACAATGTTAAATTATTTTAGAATATACGATTTTTAGTTTTGTTTAAATTTAACGGCATTTAATATAGTTTCCTTAATTTTTTATTAAATTTAACATAAAGTCAACTAAAAATATACCCAAGCAAACCAACAATATCAAATACAAAGGTTTGGGTTTGACATAAGTGTTGCCTTTTTATTTTTGTTTAAAGAAACGTAAATACTTCAATTTGGCAAGCTGTTTGAGTTTAGTGTTTTCGTTTTTTTAGTTTTGCTTATACTTTTCTTGATCAGATGTTTGAGTTTAATGTTTTCATTTTTTTAGTTTTGTTTGTATTTTTCTTTTTGAAAAGTTAGCGATTTAATATTAAAATATTAATATTTTTTAAAATTTTAATAGTCGAATTACAATTAGTAATTTTTTTTATCTAAATTTTTATATATATTAATTTAATATATAAAGTAACTATAATGTAAAAATTAAATTAGTATTATATAATAATATAAAAATAAATAACAAAATAACTTTCACCTATTTCCAATCACCTTATAAATTTTCAAAATTCTTAAAGGCTTGATATTTGTTAAATTCTTAAAAGCTTGATATTTAGTTTTCAATATTTACTGTCATGATCTTTTTACCTCTACCAATTTCTTTATCGTTATTTTAACATAAAATAGAAAGTATGGATTGCTTGCAGAAGTTTTGAAGATTTTATATGACTTCTCTTTCAATGTATTTTTTAAACGAATATTTTCCAAAAATAAAGCAATAAAAAATGATAATGAATCTGGTTGGAAATTTGATGGTAAGTAATTTGGAGATGGAGATGTTAATCTTTATTGGAGGAGACCAACAGAAATCACATGATATTTTTTATATTTTATTCTGTATTCGTCGTATTAATAAATATTGTGGCTCTATCTTTTTCCCGTGTATCATTCTTAGTCATTTACTTTAAAAAAACAAAAAAATAACCGTCATCAAAACATAAAACAAATTACACACATAATGTTGCCCAATGTAACAAAATTTTAATCCCAGGGATAAAATTCAAGATTTATTCAAAATTCTAGACTAATGGGAAATACATGGAAAATACATGGAGGTTACTTTTTGTGTTTTTTTTTAATTGAGATAGAACTTTAATTATTTTTTATGCTTTTAATTTACATATATGTAAGTGTATAGTTTTATATTTTTGGTAATGAGTTTAATTTTTGTTTTCATTTTTTAGGTTATAAGATTTTTTCTTCTTTTATTTAAAAATTTTAATATTTTGTTAACTGACATAATAATATTAAGATAGGTCAAAAAAAAATATAATTTATTTTAAAATTATATATAAATATAAATTATTTTACATATATATAGATATATATAGTTTTATAGTATGTTTTATGACCATTTCCATGAGATGACCATTTCCATGAGAGGTAGTCGTAACTGACTAAAGGGGTGAAGAAGTGGGATTGAAACTAGTGAAATGTGGAGGGGTGAAGAAGTGGGATTGAAACTAGTGAAATGTGGAGAACGAATCACATAGCATCAATCATCACTTCCGGGGCTTGCACCCGGTAACCAGGACTTCCCAGGAGGTCACCCATCCCAGAACTCCTCTGGCTCAAGCGCGCTTAACTGTGGAGTTTTTCCCACAATCAAGCCCACTTGGCTTGCTACCCCATTTGCAAAACCTTAGCAAGTATTGTGCCTCATGAACCATTCAAGTAGAGATCCCTTGACTCTTTTTGAATTTAAGTATGGGGGATTTACGCACTGCATTATATTAGATATCATTTTTGGGATTCAACTGCGTTAAGTAAGTCATTCAAACGTATGACCATTTCCATGAGAGGTAGTCGTAACTGACTAATTTCTCATGATTTTTGAATAGTTCACTTAGCACTCATTTCATCGGGTGATGCTCACAGGGGTGAAGAAGTGGGATTGAAACTAGTGAAATGTGGAGAACGAATCACATAGCATCAATCATCACTTCCGGGGCTTGCACCCGGTAACCAGGACTTCCCAGGAGGTCACCCATCCCAGAACTCCTCTGGCTCAAGCGCGCTTAACTGTGGAGTTTTTCCCACAATCAAGCCCACTTGGCTTGCTACCCCATTTGCAAAACCTTAGCAAGTATTGTGCCTCATGAACCATTCAAGTAGAGATCCCTTGACTCTTTTTGAATTTAAGTATGGGGGATTTACGCACTGCATTATATTAGATATCATTTTTGGGATTCAACTGCGTTAAGTAAGTCATTCAAACGTATGACCATTTCCATGAGAGGTAGTCGTAACTGACTAATTTCTCATGATTTTTGAATAGTTCACTTAGCACTCATTTCATCGGGTGATGCTCACAGGGGTGAAGAAGTGGGATTGAAACTAGTGAAATGTGGAGAACGAATCACATAGCATCAATCATCACTTCCGGGGCTTGCACCCGGTAACCAGGACTTCCCAGGAGGTCACCCATCCCAGAACTCCTCTGGCTCAAGCGCGCTTAACTGTGGAGTTTTTCCCACAATCAAGCCCACTTGGCTTGCTACCCCATTTGCAAAACCTTAGCAAGTATTGTGCCTCATGAACCATTCAAGTAGAGATCCCTTGACTCTTTTTCAATATATTATTCCAATGAAGATTGAGAATTGAAATTATGACTTCATATCAAAGAGTGCTTTAATAGAGTAACCGATCACCATCTATCCAAGACCTTATGATATAGAGGGTTTTGGATAGATGGTGATCAGGTGATCTCTTAATGCACTCCTTGGGTTCAATTCCTCAACCCAATCTAAGTGATATATTGGACGTGATGAAGATGTAGTCTTGCCAAACTTACAAAAAAAATAAAAATATGTTTTATATTAAATTTTAAAAAATGACATTACTATTTTGAAATATTTATAATTCTAATTACTATTAAAACTATTTCACAAATATTCTCTAAAGATCAAATCCCTACTATCTATTTACTAATTACTGATAATTAAATCAAAATTTTAAAATCTTTATTTTAAAATAAACCAAATTTAATTTTACACATGAAAACTAAAATCCCTCTTAAATTTTTTATTATAATTAAATCCTATATATTCTACAACCACACTTTTATATATATATATATATATATATATATAATTTAACAAAATAAATACATATAAGTTATATAAATACACGCTTAAGCAACACATAATATGTGACTTTTCTAAACGCAATTATACTAGGATATCTCTCGGAAAACATTAAAAAGCATATAAGTTAAGTCAAGTTACTTGAGAAAGTTTTTTATACCTAGCTTATCAGATACAACTAAACCAAAATGTCATTTAAAAACATGCCCTATTTAAAATATATATAGATGTACTTTCTTATCTCCTTCGGATAACATTAAAATAACAAATCGATTAAGTCATTTCAAAAGTCTAGATGTAATTTATCTAAATAATCTTGAACCAAAATCTCGCATGAAAAACGACATATTAAAAAATACATAAAATACATAAGATGCGAAATAAGTTATATCGGATTACTAAGTCAAATCTATTTAATAATTTGTTTGTACAAAATATAATTTATATGAGATTACAAAGTCATATATATATATATCACTGAAAGTGAAGGGTAGGAGGGGTAGTTAATTTCTATAAAAAATATATATATATCACTGAAAGTGAAGTGCAGTAGGAAACCCCTTGGAAATAAACTATCTGGAAATAAACTATCTCCAAACGTGTAACATTCCCCATCAACTAAACCTATAATAAAATATGTATACACACACTTCAGATAACATCTAGTTTGAAGAACGCCGTGGATTTAATAAATACATAATATGTAATTTCTTTGGTCATTTTACTGCTATACCTTCCACAAATTGGTCCTCTCCGCAAGCTATATACTTGACTGTTAGGAGTTTAATCTTCCATGCCATCTTTAGACTTGAGTGCTGTTGTTTACGTTTTCGTGTAACTGTCATGGTAGGTGCTTTGGCTCTCCTCTTTCCAGTCCTGGCTGCCGTCTCCCTCTCAGTACAGTCCCATGGAAGTCCTGTAAATTTCTCATTCCCATCCTTCAAGAGCAGCGGCGGTCAGTTGATATACATGGGAAACGCTTCGTTTTCTCCTTCACCTGGTTACATCGATCTCACTCCATCGTCAAATGTTACATCTACGGATCCAAACTCTTTGAAGAAATGTATCGGAAGGGTTCTATACCGTCAACCGATCACCGTCCGGCCACGTTTACGACCACCTTCACCTTCCTAATCACCAATCCCGGTGGCGACGGTCTGGCCTTCATCGTAGTCCCCAACAACAAATCCTTTCTCGCAGACAGCGTTGGAGGATTTATGGGCTTATTCAATGGATCAACATCCGGATACACAACGAATCAGCTGGCCATTGAATTCGACAACTACAACAACGACTTGATAGATCCAGACGACAACCATGTCGGCATAGACCTAAAGGGCATCCAGTCTGACGCGACCGCCAATCTGGGAGAACACGGCATCGACATCAAGTCAGTGCGGCCAATAATGTTGGGTATTTTTAATGGGGAAAATACCAAAAACCAATTTTACATGTAAAAATAAAAGTCAACACACTCAAAAACACTTATTACATACGTTTTTTTACATTTAATACATGCCGTATGTAAATATATAAAAAAATAAAACGTGCCCATAACGAAATTTATGATATCCACCTAAAACTATGAGAAATACCATGTGCCGTAAGGAAATAAAAACAAACTACCTACTTCCTACGAACAACAATAAAAACATTAAATTTCCTCGCGGCGGTCAACCCATAAACCTTTCACTCCACGCAAAACATTGAATTGATGTGGGTTCGTATGCAGCTCCAGGTGATCAACGGCGGAGGAAAGTGGAGCAGATCCGACGGTGGATAACCATATCGGAAGACCAACAAGTGCTGAACGTTAACCTCCGAGAAAATGACGTTGCGTTACGTCAGGGCTGAACCATGTGTCAGCTCCAAATTGTATCGGAGCTCCTTGCCGGATTATTCCTTCTGCCTGAAATCAACCCGAGAGCTTTCCGGCGAGGTTTATTGACCGGTTTCTGGCAGCTGCGTTGAAATTAGATTTCAACACTCCCCTTTAATTTCAACAGTTGGGCATTCGGTCATACCCAGACACTTTCTCAAAAATTCAAAGCTTTTCTGATCCAATGGCTTTGTCAAGATGTCTGCTACCTGTTCCTAAGTCCTGCAATGTTCTAGGACAATTTCTCCATTGTTCACCAATTCTCTGATGTAGTGAAACCTGGTATCAATGTGTTTCGTTCTCTTATGAAACACTGAATTCTTTGACAATGCAATAGCTGAGCTATTGTCACAAAAGATCACTGTCGCTTTTGCCTGCTCTTGGCCTAAGCTTCTCAACATTCTTCTCATCCACACTGCTTGACATGCTGCTGCTGTAGCTGCCACATATTCAGCCTCTGTTGTAGACAATGCTATAATGGACTGCTTCTTAGAAGTCCATGAAATGGCCCCTGAACCCATATTAAAAACATAACCGGAAGTGCTCTTCCGATCATCTACACTTCCAGCCCAATCGCTATCTATGTACCCAACCAAATCTGAATGTTCTGAGGCATGATATAAAATTCCAAACATTTTGGTACCTTTCACATACCTCAAAATTCTCTTTGCTGCCTGCCAATGTGCCTCCTTCGGCCTCTCCATGAACCTGGAAATTAAACTAACAGCATACATTAAATCAGGCCTAGTTGCTGTTAAATACATAAGACTGCCCACAATGCTTTTGTACAGGCTAGGATCAAAATCCTTGCTGCTGTCCTCTCTGCTGAGCTTTAATCCCATCACTGTGGGAGTGATTGCTGCCTTGCATTCTTCCATCTTAAATCTGCTCAAAATTTGATTTACATATCTTTCTTGAGATATAAAAATTTCTTTTTCATTTTGATCTACTTTTATGCCTAAGAAGTATCTCAACAAACCCATGTCAGTCATTTCAAATTCATCTTTCATGACTGATTTAAAATTCTCAATGAGCTGATCATCATTACCTGTGAAAATCACATCATCAACATATAAGACAACAATTAAAATCTTACCATCCTTTTCCTTGATGTAGACTGTGGGTTCTCCTTCACATTTGTCAAATTCATTATCCAATAGATATGAATCTATCCTGCTGTACCATGCTCTTGGCGCTTGCTTCAGCCCATAAAGAGCTTTCTTCAATTTGCACACTTTGTGCTCTTCACCTTTCTTCTCATACCCGAGAGGCTGTTCCACATAAACCTCTTCCATTAACACTCCATTTAGGAATGCTGACTTCACGTCCATTTGGTAGACTTTCCATTTGTTTTGAGCTGCTATGGACAGCACTGCTCTCACGGTTTCCATTCTTGCAACCGGGGCGAAAGTCTCCTCATAATCTCTCCCATACTGCTGCTTGTACCCCTTGACAACCAGCCTTGCTTTATGCCTTTCAATCTTGCCTTCAGCATTGCTCTTGGTCTTGTAGACCCATTTCACACCAATGACTTCTTTGCCTTTTGGTAACTCAACCAAATCCCATGTTTTGTTTCTCTCTATGGCATTCATTTCTTCATCCATAGCTTCTATCCATTTCCTATCTTTAATAGCTTCTTCAAAATGAATAGGATCATCAACATGACAATACAAGGCAAATAAGGAATTCATTCCTTCTTCATAAATTTCACTTAGATTTCTAAACTTCTTACCTCGTTCACTTGGTGTGCAAGTGCTTGAAGATGCACTTGAATTTCCTCTTTGTGATGTGCTTGGAGAAGCACTCTCATTGATCCTCAATGGTGTCCCTTGATGTCCTTGTGTTGGCGCTGCTGTTTGGGGATGTATTTCAGCCACCTCCTCTTCATCTTCATCATAAGACAAACAGTTCTTGACATTCACTGTTTTCTCTATGCTTCCATCCCAAGCTTCTTCCTCAATGAATTGAACATCCCTGCTGACAAAGAACTTCTTGGTAGATGGAATGTATAGCCTGTAGGCTTTGGATTCATCACTGTATCCAATGAAAATGCATTTCTCCCCTTTGCTGTCCAACTTCCTCCTTAGCTGATCTGGAATGTGTGCACAGGCCACACATCCAAAAACTCTCATGTGGGTGACTCCTTGCTTTCTCCCACTCCATGCCTCTTCCGGCACTTTGTTCATGACTGCTTTTGTAGGACACCTGTTCAAAATATACACTGCACAATTTACAGCTTCAGCCCAATAATCATTTGGCAAATGCTTTGCTTTCAACATGCTCCTCGCCATATCCATGATGGTCCTGTTCTTCCTTTCAGCAACTCCATTTTGTTGTGGGGTGTACCTAGTTGTAAACTGTTTATGTATTCCATTTTCTCTACAAAACTTTAGGAATTCATTTGAGATATACTCACCTCCTCTATCAGTTCTCAAAACTTTAATGTGCAGCCCGCTTTGGTTTTCAACAAATGCCTTGAAATTTTGGAATTTCTCAAACACTTCACTTTTGTTTTTAAGGAAATATGCCCAAGTTTTTCTTGTAAAGTCATCAATGAATGTTAAGAAATATAGGCTGCCTGCTAATGATGGAGCTTGCATTGGTCCACACAAATCTGAGTGGATAATCTCTAAGGGTGCCTTGGCCCTTATGCTTTTTCCTGATGGAAAACTTTCTCTGTGTTGTTTTCCCAATATACAACCTTCACAAAGGCTGTCCGGTTTCTCTATCAATGGTAATCCCTTTACCATTCCTTTTCTGCTCAATAAGTTTAGACCTCCAAAATTTAGATGCCCGAATCTCAAGTGCCATAACCAGTTCTCATCCTTTGGCACGCTTTGGAAGGCCTCTTGGGTGACTGCTGCCATTTCCCTTTTGTTCTTCATGTCTGCCCTGATCCGGAGAGGGAACATTCTGTTCCTTGTCATCTTCACTTCAGCAATGCATCTTTTGCTGGGTGGTATATCCATGATGGTGCACACATCATTTACAAAGTAAACATTGTAACCCTTTTGGATAAGCTGTCCAACACTCAATAGGTTACATCTCATTCCGGGGACATAGTAGACATCTGCTATGGTTTTCCTTTCTCCTTGTTTTGTAAATATTTTTATCTCCCCTTTTCCCATAACAGAGATTTTACTATCAGTTCCTAGTGTGACCTCTGATTTCAAATTCTGATTTAAGGCTGAAAAGAGGGCTATATTCCCTGTCATATGGTTGCTGCAACCTGAGTCTAAAAACCATATGTCCTCACTATGTGTTTCAGCCATGTTACAAGCTAACAGGACATTATTTTGACTGCTGTTTTCTCTTGTAACATTTGCATTTTGTCTACTGTTCATATCATGCTGTTTCTTTCTACAATCACTTGCATAATGTCCATACTTTTTGCAATAATAGCATTGAACATTAGATTTATCATACCTTTGTCCTTGAGCATGAAACTGTTCTCTTTGTTGGCTGCTGCCTTGGCCTTGGTTCTGATTTGGATTGCTGCCTCTTCCTTGTGCATTTGATGGGCTGTCCCTTCCACCTCTGTTCTGGCTTCTGCCTCTTCCTCTCTTGTTTCCTCTGCCTTGACCTCTTCCTCTTCCAAAGGACATCTGGGTCTTAAAGGCTTGCTCAAGAGATGAGTTTTCATTCCTACTCAACCTCTGCTCATGTGTTATCAGTGATGCATGTAGCTCATCAACTGAATAGTTTGAGAGATCCTTTGTCTCTTCAATGGTGGTGACTATGGCATCAAACCTTGAGGGTAAGACCCTCAATATTTTCTCCACAATCCTTCTATCTTCAATGGTTTCTCCATGAGTTCTCATTTGTGTGATTACACCAATCACATGAGTGAAGAATGAGTCAATGTTATCTGACTCCTTCATGCTCAGATTCTCAAAATCCTTTCTCAGCAGTTGTAGCTTTGCTGTCTTCACTCTCTCCATGCCTTGATAGGCTGTCTTGAGGGTTTGCCATGCTTCATTTGCTGTCTTAGCTGCTGCTAACCTTGGAAACACACTCTGGTCTACTGCTAGATACAACAACATACGGGCTTTCGAATCCTTCTTCCTATTGCTCTTCAGCAGATCCTTCTCTCCCTGAGTTAATGCATTGAACTCAGTTTCATCTGCTGGTTCTTCAAAACCTTCCTCAACTATTTCCCATAAGTCTTGAGAGGCAAACAGGGCTGTCATGGTTATTGCCCAGTAGTCATAGTTTTTCCCATTAAACTGTGGGAGCTGGGTGTTAAACAAACCCATACCAGTGCTTGTGCTGGCCATTCCTTGTATTCTGATCTATGCCTCTAAATCCTTGACTGTGTGTTTAAAGCAAATCACTGCTTCTTCAGAAACACAAAAAAAAACTTTTGGAGTACCTTAATCTTTTGTTGACTGTCTTCTGTCTGCCTGAGAAGTTTTGCTGCAGCAACAACCTTCTCCCTTCAGCTTCTTTAACTTCTTTAAAGAGCCTAAACCTGCTCTGATACCAGTGTTGGGTATTTTTAATGGGGAAAATACCAAAAACCAATTTTACATGTAAAAATAAAAGTCAACACACTAAAAAAAACTTATTACATACGTTCTTTTACATTTAATACATGCCGTATGTAAATATATAAAAAAAATAAAACGTGCCCATAACGAAATTTATGATATCCACCTAAAACTATGAGAAATACCATGTGCCGTAAGGAAATAAAAACAAACTACCTACTTCCTACGAACAACAATAAAAACATTAAATTTCCTCGCGGCGGTCAACCCATAAACCTTTCACTCCACACAAAACATTGAATTGATGTGGGTTCGTATGCAGCTCCAGGTGATCAACGGCGGAGGAAAGTGGAGCATATCCGACGGTGGATAACCATATCGGAAGACCAACAAGTGCTGAACGTTAACCTTCGAGAAAATGACGTTGCGTTACGTCAGGGCTGAACCATGTGTCAGCTCCAAATTGTATCGAAGCTCCTTGCCGGATTATTCCTTCTGCCTGAAATCAACCCGAGAGCTTTCCGGCGAGGTTTATTGACCGGTTTCTGGCAGCTGCGTTGAAATTAGATTTCAACAAATAAGGGTTCGAATTCATTACGATGGCTGGAACAAATCCCTGCAGATATATGCCACCTATGCAGACAGAGTGACTCCATACGCGAGCATCTTGAATCGAACAATCGATCTGTCAAACACCGTTCCTCGTTCAGCCTACGTTGGGTTCTCCGCGGCAACGGGAAATGCTTTCCAGAATCAGCACATTTTGGACTGGAATTTCAGTTCGGTAAGCTTGCCTGAATCGTCATTGAATAGAATGCGCCTCGGCTGGGCCCTGACGTTCATCCTCCTTGTCGGTTCCATTGCCATTGGAAGCGTGTTGTTTGGGTTATTGATGTGGTTCGTCCGTAAGACTCTGAAAGGAAGAAGAGGTGCCGGGAAAATCTCAGGAGGGCTGAGCGGGGAACTAGCGATGATAGAGTACCGAACGGCAGCCTCACCCTACGCCCCTCGCCGGTTCTCCTACAAATTCTGTTGGAAGCGACAAAGAACTTCAGCGACACGGAACTGCTGGGAAAGGGCGGCTTTGGAAGCGTTTACAAAGGGACCATGGAAGGCCGAGACGGGGCGCGGGCACTTATTGCAGTGAAAAGAATCTCGGCTGGGTCAAGACAGGGAGAGCGGGAATTCATGTCGGAGATCAGCACCATAGGCCGACTTCGACACAGGAACCTGGTGCGACTCTACGGGTGGTGCCACGAACGCGACGAGCTACTGCTCGTCTACGACTACATGCCCAACGGGAGCCTCGACAGGTTCGTTTACATGCCCAACGGGAGCCTCGACAGGGTGGTTTTCAGGGTGTCATGTCCCTACACCTGCGGTAGTCTTCCAATCGCTTGTAGCAAGGTCCGCACGCTTTCTTTTCACCAATACTAACATTCGTGGACTACGCCTACTTTCACATTAACATATTTAGCTTGTGTTTCGCAACTAAGTAAAATGCAATTATCCTTTATACTTAATGAAGCCCATACTCATTCATTATCATCATGCAATTAACCAAGAACATCAACAATTGCAACAAGTATAAAGGGGAGAGGCAATTCCCCGTAATGTGAGTCTGCCCAACAATTTTATTAAGAATATCATATTACAATACAAGTGTGTCTTGGCCGAACCAAGTCTCACACTTAACCGAATATTACAACAGAGAGGCAAACCTGCCTTTACAACATCTTGTGCATCTCTTGCACGAAGGACGGTGCTCACCCGAGCCACCAAGAATCCTTGCGAAGTCTTACACCAAGAACCGTACCTCAGAATTCACCCCGGGCACACTTGCCCGTGCCTTCACCTATTATTTCTTATACAATGCATAAGAAATAATAACATAGAAGAGAAGTTGTGTGATTTCAAAATGGGTTTCTCTCCATCATAAAAAGAACTAAACACATGTAAGACTACCCTAGTGGACCTTAAGTGGCAGAGGAAAACCTTGAGAAACAACACTATACAGTCAGTAATGGGGCCTAGATTCTAGCACCAACATTTTGATCCCTCTTTGTGCAACCACAAAGAGATGTTTCATGTTGGCCCAACTAAACAAATGAAAATATTTCATGTCTTCTTTTGAGTTCTTAAGTAAAAACTATTTAAAATTACTATTTAAAATTAAGATAAAATTGAACTTATATTTATAATTTTATATTTATTTTTCATTTATTAAAACTTATTTATATTTTGTTTTTAGGGTGCAGTTTAAATAAACTTGAAGTATTGTGTAAATTAAGAGATTTAATGTTCAAATCCCCTGGTACAAGTTAAAAATTAAACAAACAAATAAATAAATAAATAAAATTCCAAAAGTCGCAAATTAAAAAATGCAATTCCCTACAAAGAAAACAATGACACGCCAATACAAGTTAAAAAAAATAAATAAATAAATAAATAAAATAAAATAAAATAAATAAATGCAATTCCAAAAGTCCCAAATTAAAAAATGCAGTTCGCTTCTCTGTATAGTGACTCCTAATATTTTGATAATCCCAATCTTCTTCCCTTCTCTATATAGTGATTTCCCAGTGTTTTGATTCTTCCAATATTTTTTCATCCCTTCTCTATACAGTGATTTCCCAATATTTTGATACTTTCATTCTTCTTTCAAAGTACTTGGATGAAAAAAATCATATATCAAGATATCAAGAAATTGAGTGCATTTCCATTATTTTCTTCTTAATAGTCAAACTGAATTTACAGCAATGGCAATGCTGGTCCCTCAAGAAAATTCCATAACAAAAGAAAACTTCTAACTGAAACATAAATTCAAATGCCAACTATTTATATTTATTGTAAACAAAACAATTATACATAGAGTGCTCCTCTGCTGAATAGATAGAAACGCATGTCATGCATGGAAACCTAGAGGCTGCAATTGATCTTAGCCATCATGATATACAATATTTCATAACGTAGAGGCTGCAAGTCAGCTAAGCCATCCAGAATTTGAAGTATTTCAAATATTACAGAAAAAAAAACAAACCTCTATGCAAATCACACTGCAACATAAACACAAAAAAATAAATACCAAGAAAAAACAATGACCAAGAATTATCTGAAAACCACACCAAGGCAAGGAAGAGACCTGCCCTTCCATACACGAACAAAGGTTCATTTCTCTGCTAGTAGAAAAGATGCATAGCATTACCTGAATCTGTGAACCAATTTCATGCATCAATAGCCACAAAGGACTAAAGCGTCGACTTCACTCTATTTTAGATTTTGTTTATTTCAAAACTATTAACCTATAAAATCAATCGTAAGGAATGAGCTTCATGCTAATATTCTATTATTCTTCCCTACATAATGCTTTGACGCATCATTGGTTTCAGGAATGTATTTGACGGTTCAATATTTGATGCACTGTTTTATTCGAGGGAAGCGAGCTCTTGCTTGTTATTCCAGATAAAGCAGCCTTCAACAGGATGAATCATCTGCTTTAGCATCCAACATGAATTGTTTATAGGTATTGACTGGACAACTTTCTTTTCTTCACAATATAATTTTGTGAAGGGAAATATCTGTGAGCCAACTTCATGCATCAATAGCCACAAAGGACTATAGTGTTGACTTCACTCTATATTAGATTTTTTTTATTTCAAAACTACTAACCTATAAAATCAATAAGATGGAATGAGCTTCATGCTAATCTTCTATCATTCATTCCTGCATAATGCTTTGAACCATCATTGGTCTCAGGGATGTATTTCAGAGTCCAATATCTGATGCACTATTTTATTTGAGAGAAGCGAGCTCTTCTCTAGCTCTTTCTTGTTATTCCAGATAAAGCAGCCTTCAATAGAATGAATCATCTGCTTTAGCATCCAACATGAATTTTTTATAGGTATTGATTGGCCAGCTTTCTCTCCTTCACAATATAATTCTGCAAAGGAAAATCTTCTCCCTTGAAGTATCTGTCTAGAATATCCTGCGTTCCCGCTGCATACATTATCTGAAGTAGATATTTTATGAAAAATTAGTCAGAAAACTCTCAAGAATATCTCTGTACTTTTTGTGATTCCTATTTTTTGCTTCCAAAGATGACAAAAATGATGAATTAATGATAGCATTAAAGCTTTTTGCAATGGACCATGATGCAATATAATTGACTTTTTGAATTATTTATGAGGTACGTTTGTCAATCAAAGAAATTGCTAGAAACAAAGGGGTGAAATTGGATGAAATCAGACACCTGGCCATCTATTGTAGTCCCAGAGATATGGGGAGTCATAGCATGGTTTGCCATGGAACACCATGGATGATATTTTGGAGCAGGTTGAGCAAACCAAGAGTTAGCAATGTACCTGTTTCCATCACTGCAATTGGCAGTTAGCAATGTGGTTGTTTCCATCACTGCAATTGGCAAGCTAAGTTGTTATAAAAAATAGGAACATAGTTTAGAAATTTAAAACACAGAAGAATGATTCATTGTCTTTTAATTACCTCCAAGAATGACAAAAAGACTGCCAAAGTAGAAAAATACAGTTACATTGTTTTATTAGCAACGTATCATCATGCTATTTCAGAATTTGAGATAAATGTTTGATGATGGAACTTGAATGTCCATTATTGAAATTGGGAAGCAAGAATTACATGGTGTTCTACCTCCTTTCACATGATCGAATATAGAACCTGGAAGTCCACAAACGAAGTGGAAGCCCATTTACCAAAGATTTACCCAAATACTATATATTCACCAAATCAGACAAACAATGACTTGAGTATGGCTATAATCAAGAGAAACTTCAACATATAATTATCTGAAAACCACACCAAGACAGGGTAGAAACCTGCCCTTCCATACAGAAACAAAGGTTCATTTCTCTGCTAGTAGAAGAGATGCATAGCATTACCTGAAAACCATGTTAGCGTATTTTCTTCAACTTCCAATCAAATTCAAGAAGGAACAGAACCATAAGAAACACCCTGAAGTAATATTGTTTGACAAATTGCCAAATTCACTAAACCGTCAAAACTATGTTAGCACACCCTTTACAACTTCCAATCAAAACCAAGAAGGAATAGAACCATACGAAATACCCTGCAGTAATATTGTCTAACACATTGCCAAATTCACTGAAAGTTATCCAATACACCAAAAATCCCATAAGGTAAAAAATAGATATGCATATATATAATTGCAATACTTAAGCCACTAAATGAAACATCCAACTCCCCCATAAACTTTATGTAATGGATGAGCTCGTATACTCCCAGTCATTGAAGGACAAGTAATGATTTCTGTCATGGATGCCCCCCCTATATAATTTAAGGGTTCTCCCATTGAGATTTCCACAAATGGATGGGCTCTCAAACACATTGCCATTAAAAGACAAGCAAACCATTTATATTAAAAATAAGATTATATGAGTCAAAAAAATACTTATTAGGATAACAGTGATGTGGTACTTATTAGAATAAAAGCCATGCAAACCATTTATATTAAAAATAATGTTGTATTGAAGAGACTATATGATTCAAACAAATACGTATTAGGATGACAATGATGTGGTACTTATTAGGATAACAATGATGTGGGAGCTTAAAATCTTGTAGAATCTGCTCTTCAGGTTTCCTCCAAATAAACCAACAAACGTGGATATTCTTCTGCAAGACAAGAAGCACAAATGGGTCACTGTCGTATTACCCAGACTAAATGGTGAAGTTTTTTCATAAAGCGGTATGTAAAACCCCATAACCCTACAACCGGATAATTAGTTTAAAATATCCAAATCCCTTACATAAGGATGAAGGGAAGTCGTCTTGTCATCAAGATTAAAAGGTGCAACTCCTCAAGAAAGAACCATTATTGAACATTGACAATATCCCTAAGAATTCGAACAATCAATGTCAAGTTATACAATGAAAGGCTTGGGCTAAGTATGTGGGATGCTAGAAAATGAATAAAAATACGAGTTGATCAATCAATATAGCGTTATTACAAATAAACCAATTATATCACATTCCTACACAAATCAGAAGCATCCTCAAGCAAGCCTCATTATAGGCATTTCTGAGTAAATACCTGAAAAATGTCATGGATTGCTGAACCAGTCGATTAAGCCATACCTTTAAACAAAGTCGCTATTGCATGAAGAAGTGATAGCAATTTAAAAAAATAGATTCAAAGAAAAATATACAAAGATTCAATTCGGCAGAAAGATATAATATAGAGGAATGAGCTTCATGCTAATCTTCTATTATTCATTCCTGCATAATGCTTTGAAGCATCATTGGTTTCAGGAATGTATTTGACAGTTCAATATTTGATACACTGTTTTATTCGAGGGAAGCGAGCTCTTCTCTAGTTCTTGCTTGTTATTCCAGATAAAGCAGCCTTCAACAAGATGAATCATCTGCTTTAGCATCCAGCATGCATTGTTTATAGGTATTGACTAGACAACTTTCCTTGCTTCACAATATAATTCTGTGAAGGGAAATATCTATGAGACAACTTCATGCATCAATAGCCACAAATGACTAAAGCGCTGACTTCACCCTATTTTAGATTTTATTTATTTCAAAACTACTAACCTATAAAATCATTAAGATGGAATGAGCTTCATGCTAATCTTCTATCATTCATTCCTGCATAATGCCTTGAACCATCATTGGTCTCAGGAATGTATTTGAGAGTCCAATATTTGATGCATTGTTTTATTTGAGAGAATCAAACTCTTCTCTAGCTCTTGCTTGTTATTCCAGATAAAGCAGCCTTCAACAGGATGAATCATTTACTTTAGCATCCAACATGAATTGTTTATAGGTATTGATTGGCCAACTTTATTTCCTCCACAATATAATTCTGCAAAGTAAAATCTTCTCCCTTGAAGTATCTGTCTAGAATATCCTGTGTTCCAGCTGCATACATTATCTGAAGTAGAGATTTTATGAACAATTAGTCATAAAACTCTCAAGAATATCTCTGTACTTTTTATGATTCCTATTTTCTGCTTCCAAAGATGACAAAAATGATGAATTAATGATAGCATTAAAGCTTTGTGCAATGGACCATGATGCAATATAATTGAATTTTTGAATTATTTATGAGGTACGTTTGTCAATCAAAGAAATTGCTAGAAACAAAGGGGTGAAATTGGATGAAATCAGACACCTGGCCATCTATTGTAGTCCCAGAGATATGGGGAGTCATAGCATGGTTTGGCATGGAGCACCATGGATGATCTTTTGGAGCAGGTTGAGCAAAACAAGAGTTAGCAATGTACCTATTTCCATCACTGCAATTGGTAGTTAGCAATGTGGCTATTTCCATCACTGCAATTGGCAAGCTAAGTTGTTATAACAAACAAGAACATAGTTTAGAAATTTAAAACATAGAAGAACGATTCATTGTCTTTTAATTGCCTCCAAGAATGACAAAAAGACTGGCAAAGAGAAAAATACAGTTACATTGTTTTATTAGCAACATATCATCATGCTCTTTTTGAATCCGAGATAAATGTTTGATGATGGGACTTGTATGTCCATTATTGACATTGGGAAGTAAGAATTACATGGTGTTCTACCTCCTTTCATTTGCAGTTTTGCACGAACTTCTTCAAGGGTTCCTTGACTATCACACCACCCCTCCTGAAACATGAGCATACAACTTATTGCCCAAAAAGATAGGTGGGGCATTGATCATACAACATGTTCAACAAACCATGTACTTCAAAACTGCCCAAAAAACACAGAAATAAGGTATCTTCTGGCAATGCTTGGATTCTTAAATATTGAGATTTTTAAGTTGCTGTTTGGCAAGAAGGAGGCATATTCTGATGAGAATAGATTTGTTGATTCTGAATAAATACGATGGCAGTTCTACACTTTACAACAATATTTCTCCTTAAATATTACATATGTTATTCTCACCATACCTTAGGAGATCCACACAAAGATATCTTCATGCTTATACTTGCTCCACAAGGGGGAAAGCTCTTCAATCCCCCAAGAGGGCGAGTGATTACTCAACTAATGCCATGAAAATTTATTTTCACCAATAATTATTAACAATAACGTGCATAGTACAGCAAAATACATTTTTCCTCCTGCAAAGTGTAGAGACTTGAATCTTATAAATATGTAACTATTACCAAAACAAGAATAAGGGGAAGACAAATGATAATAGAATCTGAAGACTAATATATCTCCTTTCAGGAAAATATCTAGTTATTAGAGGCATACCTCATATGACATGTCAATAGTGCCTTGGTTACTATATTCAATGCCCCCCGAGTATGGAGGATGATCTGCCAATGATAATGAAAGGGCTGAAACATGCAATGATTAAATTGGTCATAGTTTTACTTAATAAGTTGGTATTCAATTGAAGGAAAAAAACTTTAAGAAATGCATCAGTTAATGAACGCTAACTGGATGGAAAAGGTAAATCATGAGAATCCATTATTCTATGAAACTTGCTTACAACAATTCAACCCCAGGGAAGCAGCTTACATAATGCCATTTCAAGGTCAAAATCATCACAGTTTTCATTTCTCGGCTGATTTGAATGGAAAAGATCATGAGAAAGAGTCGATCCCTATTCAGACTTATTTTTATCAAAAGTTAATATTGGCATAGAGTTCACTATTTTGGCAGGAGCCACACATTTTACATTTTCCACCTGAACAAGAGACTGTAAAAATCCCAACAATAGACCCCAATATCAGTAAGATTAAAATTTAATCTCAAATTGGAAACAAAAAGCCTGCTGAACTCCCTGAACCTTGCTACCACAAGTGTACACTCACTACATCTAGTCTCTTAAAAATACACATTCCAATGAAAGCATAAATCATTTCATTATGTTCGTTCATCTGCTGATGGTGCCAATATTTAATGTATATGCTTCTGTATGCAGAAATATTCTCGGTTTTGAACATATATCGCCCAGGTTTGATGGCCTAATTTATTTCCCCATTCAACAAATTTCCAAACTACGCAAACTAGCTATCAAACAGAATCAGATACACAAGTCTAATGGCAACTCTGGCATGTATGTAAAAGACAAAGGAACAGACGCTAATCATGTCTGTACAAGACTTCACTTATAGTAAAGGTTGGGCATAGAAAGAGGTGAACCTTGTATCTGCTCAAAATCCATGACATCTGGACAGAACACATTATTAACATTAAAAGGATTATTTTGAAGTATATCATATCAAATACAGAATATAATCTATGTCCCTCAACAACAATTACCTAGTATGGATCACCGTGATTGAACCTGACATCAGACCTGGCATCTTTTCAATTCAAGAATCAACGCTAAGGTTCTCAGAATTAAAAACCCAATGAAGCCAAATCCACTTAACGTTATAAAGTCATGCACAAAATTTTCTAACCTTGTGGCTATCCACTTAGGCATGTGGACTTCCTTTCTTATGTACTGGAATTGGAGAAAGAATTAAATACGCGTAATGCACACCAAGCCCTCATAACGAAGCCTTCCACTCTCACATTCAAAAAATGTATGAAACACATTGAAGAAAATAAGACACATGGATCTTCTGTCCAACGGATACAGAATCAGCTAATAGAATATAGCACGTGCCTAACACAAAATGGACCTACCTATACCTCTGTCAGAAACCCTTGAACATGACAAAGCTGACATGAATGTTTGGACATCCCCTGTAGAAGCAATGATGCATCAAACCTTTTGTTAGTTCTTTAGAAAGAAGTTTGTTTACTGTCGTTGCTCCCCTGAGGACTTAGGACACGCACTACTAAGGAACATAATTTGTTGCCATTTGAAAGGAATATTGATTTTGATTTTGAGCTAGCAAAGCTCATGGCTCAAGCCTCATATGCAATTCCATGCTTATTAGGGAACCCATATTCTCACCGTACCTTAGGAGGTCCACACAAAGATATCTCCCAATGAAGCCAAATCCACTTAAAGTTGTAAAGTCATGCACAAATTTTTCTAACCTTGTGGCTATCCATTTAGGCATGTGGACTTCCTTTCTTATGTACTGAAATTGGAAAAATAATTAAATATGCGTAATGCACACCAAGCCCTCCTAACGAAGCCTTCCACTCTCACATTCGAAAAATTTATGAAACACATTGAAGCGAATAAGACACATGGATCTTCTATCCAACGGATACAGAATCAGCTAATAGAATATAGCACGTGCCTAACACAAAATGGACCTACCTATACCTCTGTCCGGAAACTCTTGAACATGACAAAGCTGACAGGAATGTTTGGACATCCCCTGTAGAAGCACTCATGCATCAAACCTTTTAATAGTTCTTTAGAAAGAAGTTCGTTTGCTGCCCTTGCTCCCCTGAGGACTTAGGACACACACTACTAAGGAACAAAATTTGTTTCCATTTGAAAGGAATTTTTATTTTGATTTTGAGCTAGCAAAGCTCATGGCTCAAGCCTCATATGCAATTCCATGCTTATTAGGCAACCCATATTCTCACCGTACCTTAGGAGGTCCACACAAAGATATCTTCATGCTTATACTTGTTCCACAAGGGGGAAAGCTCTTCAATCCCCTAAGAGGGTGAGTGATTACTCCACTAATTCCATGAAAATTTATTTTCACCAATAATTATTAACAATAACGTGCATAGTACAACATAATACATTTTTCCTCCTGCAAAGTGCAGAGACTTGAATCTTAGAAATATGTAAATATTACCAAAACAAGAATAAGGGGAATACAAATGATAACAAAATCTGAAGACTAATATATCTCCTTTCAGGCAAATATCTAGTTATTAGAGGCATACCTCATATGACATGTCAATAGTGCCTTGGTTACTATATTCAATGCCCCCTGAGTATGGAGGAGGATCTGCCAATGATAATGAAAGGGCTGAAACATGCAATGATTAAATTGATCATAGTTCTACTTAATAAGTTGGTATTCAATAAAAGAAAACAAACTTTAAGAAATGTGTCAGTTAATGAATGCTAACTGGATAGAAAAGTTAAATTATGAGAATCCATTATTCTATAAACTTGCTTGCAAAAATTCAACACCAGTGAAGTAGCTTACGTAATGCCATTTCAAGGTCAAAATCATCACAGTTTTCATTTCTCGGCTGATTTGAATGGAAAAGATCATGAGAAAGAGTCGATCCCTGTTCAGACCTATTTCCATCAAAAGTTAATATTGGCATAGAGTTCACTATTGTGGCAGGAGCCACACATTTTACATTTTCCAGCAGAACAAGAGACTGTAAAAATCCCAACAATAGACCCCAATATCAGTAAGATTAAAATTTAATCTCAAATTGGAAACAGAAATCCTGTTGAACTCCCTGAACCTTGCTACCACAAGTGTACACTCACTCCAGCTAGTCTCTTAAAAATACACATTCCAATGAAAGCATAAATCATTTCATTATGTTGGTTCATCTGCTGATGGTGCCAATATTTAATGTATATGCTTTTGTATGCAGAAATATTCTCAGTTTTGAACATATATCGCCCAGGTTTGATGGCCTGATTTATTTCCCCATTCAACAAATTTCCAAACTACGCAAACTAGCTATCAAATAGAATCAGATACACAAGTCTAATGGCAACTCTGGCATGTATGTAAAAGACCAAGGAATAGACACTAATCATGTGTGTACAAGACTTCACTTATAGTAAAGGTTGGGCATAGAAAGAGGTGAACCTTGTATTTGCTCAAAATCCATGACATCTGGACAGAACACATTATTAATATTAAAAGGATTATTTTGAAGTATTTCATATCAAATACAAAATATAATCTATGTCCCTCAACAACAATTACCTAATATGGATCACCGTGATTGAACCTGACATTAGACCTGGCATCTTTTCAATTCAAGAATCAACGCTAAGGTTCTCAGAATTAAAAACCCAATGAAGCCAAATCCACTTAACTTTATAAAGTCATGCACAAATTTTTCTAACCTTATGGCTATCCACTTAGGCATGTGGACTTCCTTTCTTATGTACTGGAATTGGAGAAAGAATTAAATACGCGTAATGCACACCAAGCCCTCATAACGAAGCCTTCCACTCTCAATTCAAAAAATGTATGAAACACATTGAAGCGAATAAGACACATGGATATTCTATCCAACGGATACAGAATCAGCTAATAGAATATAGCACGTGCCTAACACAAAATGGACCTACCTATATCTCTGTCAGGAAAGTCTTGAACATGACAAAGCTGACAGGAATGTTTGGACATCCCTTGTAGAAGCACTAATGCATCAAACCTTTTGTTAGTTGTTTAGAAAGAAGTTCGTTTTCTGCCCTTGCTCCCCTAAGGACTTAGGACACACACTACTAAGGAACAGAATTTGTCGCCATTTGAAAGGGATTTTGATTTTGAGCTAGGAAAGCTCATGGCTCAAGCCTAATATGCAATTCCATGCTTATTAGGCAACCCATATTCTCACCGTACCTTAGGAGGTCCACACAAAGATATCTTCATGCTTATACGTTTTCCACAAGGGAGAAAGCTCTTCAATCCCCTAAGAGGGCGAGTGATTACTCCACTAATGCCATGAAATTTTATTTTCACCAATAATTATTAACAATAACGTGCATAGTAAAACATAATACATTTTTCCTCCTGCAAAGTGCAGAGACTTGAATCTTAGAAATATGTAAATATTACCAAAACAAGAATAAGGGGAAGACAAATGATAACATAATATGAAGACTAATATATCTCCTTTCAGGCAAATATCTAGTTATTAGAGGCATACCTCATATGACATGTCAATAGTGCCTTGGTTACTATATTCAATACCCCCGAGTATGGAGGAGGATCTGCCAATGATAATGAAAGGGCTGAAACATGCAATGATTAAATTGGTCATAATTCTACTTAATAAGTTGGCATTCAATAAAAGAAAAAAAGCTTTGAGAAATGCGTCAGTTAATGAATGCTAACTGGATGGAAAAGTTAAATCATGAGAATCCATAATTTAATGAAACTTGCTTGCAAAAATTCAACTCGAGGGGAGCAGCTTACATAATGCCATTTCAAGGTCAAAATCATCACAGTTTTCATTTCTCGGCTGATTTGAATGGAAAAGATAATGAGAAAGAGTCGATCCTTGTTCAGACTTATTTCCATCAAAAGTTAATATTGGCATAGAGTTCAATATTGTGGCAGGAGCCACACATTTTACATTTCCCAGACTGTAAAAATCCAAACAACGGACCCCAATATCAGTAAGATTAAAATTTAATCTCAAATTGGAAAGAAAAAGCCTGCTGAACTCCCTAAACCTTACTACCACAAGTGTACACTCACTCCAGCTAGTCTCTTAAAAATACACATTCCAATGAAAGCATAAATCATTTCATTATGTTCGTTCATCTGCTGATGGTGCCAATATTTAATGTATATCCTTCTGTATGCATAAATATTCTCGGTTTTAAACATATATTGCCCAAGTTTGATGGCCTGATTTATTTCCCCATTCAAAAAATTTCCAAACTACGCAAACTAGCTATCAAACAGAATCAGATACACAAGTCTAATGGCAACTCTGGCATGTATGTAAAAGACCAAGGAACAGACGCTAATCATGTATGTACAAGACTTCACTTATAGTAAAGGTTGGGCATAGAAAGAGGTGAACCTTGTATCTGCTTAAAATCCATTTCATCTGGACAGAACACCTTATTAATATTAAAAGGATTATTTTGAAGTATTTCATATCAAATACAGAATATAAATTATGTCCCTCAACAAGCATTACCTAGTATGGATCACCATGATTGAACCTGACATCAGACCTGGCATCTTTTCAATTCAAGAATCAACGGTAAGGTTCTCAGAATTAAAAACCAAATGAATCCAAATCCACTTAACTTTATAAAGTCATGCACGAATTTTTCTAACCTTGTGGCTATCCACTTAGGCATGTGGACTTCCTTTCTTATGTACTGGAATTGGAAAAATAATTAAATACGCGTAATGCACACCAAGCCCTCATAACGAAGCCTTCCACTCTCACATTTGAAAGATGTATGAAACGCATTGAAGCGAATAAGACACATGGATCTTCTATCCAACGGATACAGAATCAGCTAATAGAATATAGCATGCGCCTAACACAAAATGGACCTACCTATACCTCTGTCAGGAAACTCTTGAACATGACAAAGCTGACAGGAATGTTTCGACATCCCCTGTAGAAGCAGTGATGCATCAAACCTTTTCTTAGTTCTTTAGAAAGAAGTTCATTTGCTGCCCTTTCTCCCTTGAGGACTTAGGACACACACTACTAAAGGAACAGAATTTGTTGCCATTTGAAAGGAATTTTGATTTTGATTTTGAGCTAGAAAAGCTCATGTCTCAAGCCTCATATGCAATTCCATGCTTATTAGGCAACCCATAATCTCACCATACCTTAGGAGGTCCACACAAAGATATCTTCATGCTTATACTTGTTCCACAAGGGGGAAAGCTCTTCGATCCCCTAAGAGGGCAAGTGATTACTCTACTAATGCCATGAAGATTTATTTTCACCAATAATTATTAACAATAACGTGCATAGTACAACATAATACATTTTTCCTCCTGCAAAGTGGAGAGACTTGAATCTTAGAAATATGTAAATATTACCAAAACAAGAATAAGGGGAATACAAATGATAACAAAATCTGAAGACTAATATATCTCCTTTCAGGCAAATATCTAGTTATTAGAGGCATACCTCATATGACATGTCAACAGTGCCTTGGTTACTATATTCAATGCCCCCGAGTATGGAGTAGGATCTGGCAATGATAATGAAAGGGCTAAAACATGCAATGATTAAATTGGTCATAGTTCTACTTATAAGTTGGTATTCAATAAAAGGAAACAAACTTTATGAAATGCGTCAGTTAATGAATCCTAACTGGATGGAAAAGTTAAATCATGAGAATCCATTATTCTATGAAACTTGCTTCAACAATTCAACCCCAGGGAAGCAGCTTACATAATGCCATTTCAAGGTCAAAATCATCACAGTTTTCATTTCTCGGCTGATTTGAATGGAAAAGATCATGAGAAAGAGCGTGGAAGCTGGCAAGAATTTCAAACAGCTACTCTCCTAGCAAATGAGGCCGAGAAGAAATTCGCAATAAGGTTCATATTGCTGTCTGATATCATGCTCTTTTGCTTCTGCTATAGATTTGTTTTTCCCCTTAAACACAGTTCTCCAGTAAGTGGCTTCCTCAAACACTCAAATGCAATCCTGCTGACCATGTCTCCAATCACCAGTTCAAACCAAACTTTAGCTCCTCACAGCCACCAACCAAGAAGCTAATCAACAGTTGAGCACTATGGCTTTTGAGCTCAAAATTTTACTCTCCACTCCTAAATAGCATCTGACAAGTTCAACTGGAAGTTGAAATCTTAATCTCTGCAGCTAAGTTGAACTTTTGTTCAAACATACAGAAGAATGCCCATGAAATGCTGGTCACTGTAGCTCAAACCATTCACAGCAGAGTTTTCAATATTCATCCACTAGTAGTGACAGGATAGAACTCTGAAACTTAGCATTGATAAAAGGGTTTTCGGGACTCTCCATACGAACATGAAGAAATCTCTCCACTCTTGGTAGATGATTTGTCAGATCTCAACATAGGTGGCATCAATTTGCAAGCATGCAGAGAAGAATCTGAATTGGCTGTGCTCTTCACTTCAACATTATATGAAGAAACTTTCTTCTGCAATTGAAGCTCATCATATGAGGGTCTTATCTTTGGAGCACTGGACGAGCATATTTTAGCCTTGGAGGACTCTGTAGAGTTCATGTAATTAGGCCCTCCCACACTCTCATCTGATGTATGCAGAGTATTTCCAGATTTTGGAGTACATGATACCCTTGAGATTGTTGTGCTCTCATCAGATTGGATATCAGAGCTAGGGTTTGAAGATGATCTACCAGTAGGATGACTGGAAACCGCTGAAGGTGGTTTTGCAGCAACACGAACCCTAATATTGCATGAAAAATTTAATTTAAGAAAGAAACATGAAAAGATCATGAGAAAGAGCATGGAAGCTGGCAGGAATGTCAAACAACGACTCTCCTAGCAGATGAGGCCGAGAAGAAATTCGCAATAAAGCTCATATTGGTGTCTGATAGAGGTTGCTGAACCCTATGCATCTGATTAATAGCCTAAATGCTTTTCATATTGGTGTCTGATAGAGGTCGCTGAACCCTATGTATCTGATTAATAGCCTAAATGCTTCTGGTCACAAGAACTTTTTGGTCTGAGATGTCTCAGGGCAAAACTACCAACAATCCTCCTCCTGGCCCTCCACATCCTCCTGGCACTCCTCCTCCTGCACAAAAATCCACCTTGCACGGCCCTCTTCATCCTCCTGGCCATCCAAAAAGCTCGTGCAGCAAAGCCATTTGCCCTCGGCCCTCGTCTGCAGCGAATGAGCTATCTGTGTGCGCACGACGGACCGGGTGGGTAGACGGACGGGCTCGGCTGCGTTAAATTAATTTTTTAACTAATAACTGTTTTTTAATGTTTTCTTTGGACGGTAGATAATTGTTGAATCGTCTAACAATAGATCTGATGGTTAAGATTAGGACAGAAAGGTATTTAGGGGAGTTCATTTCAAAAGGAAACACCTTACAGCATAAAAATGCCTTACGGCGTAAATATATAATTTAATCATAATTTTATTATTATTAATAATATTAAATTACTACTATTATATGATAATGATTACAAAAGAATTTTTCCCATATTACCTATAAATTTTCAAAATTTTAAGAAATTAATTTGTTTTTTCTATCATCCTAATTAAGAACAAGTTATCCTCTAATGAGGAATAATCATATCAAATGGACAACATTAATAAATATTTTTATTAAAGAAGTTAATAATATTAATAAATTATCATTAAAATATAGTGAAATAATTTTTATTTATATATATATATATATATATATATTTTTTAATATTTATAAATTATTGTTAAAATATATTATTTTAATTTTGGATTACTCCTAATACTTAGTTTTCAACAGAATATATTCTATTCAATAAGTCAAATTATATAATATAAATTAACTATTAGCATATAAATTGATACTATTAGATTATTATTTTATAATATTGAAATTTGATAATTAATTTTCACATAACAACTATTTTTTAACTAAATTTTGAATTATTAAACAAATAATCCTTTACAGCTATTTCTTAGAATAATATTTTACCAATGGCTACTTTTCAACCACTAACTCTCAGCGATGATGCACCCATGCTATTTATTCTTTTAGATTGATTGATTTCTCACCTTACCTTGAAGATAAACCATATTAGTTGGTTCATCAACCAAATCTTAATAATATGATTAATCTTAAAAACTTATATTTACTATATGAATGACAAAAATCTTAAATCTAACAAGTTTCAAAACCTTAAAAAATTGATTTGATTTTTAATATTAAAATTTATAACTTCATGGTATCTTTAGCCTTACTGATTTGTTTATCTATATTTTCTAAAAGGTATGGAACGCTTCCATAACTTTTGAAGATCTAATATAAATTTGCTTTCATAATTTTTAAGATCTAACATGAATTATATTTCAATTTTATTTTTTAATAAATATTTTCAAAAGTAAAGCCATATAAAATTATTATGAATCTGGTTCGAAATCTAATGGTAAGAAATTTGTCGACGGAGATGTTAATTTTTTTCGAGGAGACCAACCAAATTCACATGATATTTTTTTTTTTGTTGTCTATTGATAATTATCGTTCTTATATCTCGTGTGGATCATTCTTAGCAATTCATTTTGAATTAAAACAACACATCCTCAGAACAATTAAGAAAAAAAAAAACATAAAACATATCACACAGATAACTTTGCAGTTTAACAAAATTCCATACTGAATATCATCCTGGGCTTTTATGGATCATATCGTAAAAGACATGAAATTTATTTGATCTATTTCAAATTAAGGGCTCAAAGCTGTTCTCATTGTGGTGGACTTAGGGCATTCCATTAATCTGTTAATGATTCCAAACAGGACGCAAGCCAATAAGAATGGGTAGCATATGATGCAGAGCATCGACCGTAACTCAAGAGGAGGCATATGATGCTTCCGGAAGAAGAGGCGTGGCAGCCAAGGAGTACACGAATTTTTATTAATTTTGAATCTAAATTTTAATATTAAGAAGCCTCCAGAAGGCGGTTAGCTGGCAAGAGAAAGGCCTCAGGCCCTGAGCGGTCACATATGTAATCTCTATTTTTGTCTCGAATATACATATATATATATATCGCGTGTATGCTCGAATTTTGTTCTTTCTGGGTTTGCTTGCGAGCTGTGTTTTATTCGTCGTAGGCATGGTGTTTAATATCGTGTCCAAATCGTGTGAGCTAAATGTGTTCTCAGGAAGAGAGGGGGCCGCGAAGCTTCATAGGTTGTTGCATGTGTGGAGGAACCTGTTGGTTGTTGTGGTAGGGAACCAATTTGACTAGCGCTCGGATCAAGTCAAATCAACCAGCGTAAATCAGGACCAACTGCGAGGAAAAAATGAAAACCCGACGCCGAGATCAACGCCGGCGCGTTCGGAATTACGTTTTGGTTTGACGTGAGATTCATCGCTGCAAAAACAAGAGGTTTCGTGGGCCATAACCCATAGACTCTCGGATTCTGGGGTTAAATTTGACGGGTGACCCTACCCGTCAAGTAAGGAATTTTTTTATGACGTATTTATTTTTAAACTGCTCATCATATTACTTTTAAAATTTATTTGTACAAGTTTCATCTAATTTCAAATTATATTCATAATTGTTCAAATTTTCAGTTTTTTGTTGTACCATTTGGCTAAGTCTCATTGCTACACTTTGTTTTGAGATCTGTTGATCAAATTTTTCTGCAAATTTTGCAGATTGTTCAAATGTTCCGAGTCTTTTTTTGTTTAAAATGGAAATAGTGATAAAATAGATGGGAAGTATATATAGAAACAACAAAATATAATATTATGAAGTGAAAAAATATATATTCATAATTACTTTCACACAAAAATAATCAATGTTAATATTGTTGCAACAAATTTGACAAAAATATGTGATTGATTGGAAACTGAGGCAGAAAAAAGAAGGAAAAATTTAGACACATTTCCATTATGCCTTCAAAGAGTTTTTTGTATTACTGTTTCAAAAGTTCCAAAATCAGATTACTGAAAATTAAAGGCAACATATAGGCCCTTTTAAGTTTTGCACCAACTTTATTTTGTTTTCAATTCTTTCTATATTCCTTTTTTTTCACTAAAATGTTGCTAAGAATATAATTGAAATTTTTAATTTTGTTTCATTTTGAAGATTGATATTGGAGACATTGTACAGATAGTTTAGAGTCTTGAAGTCCTGTTCTAACACAGAAAATCATAACTGCAAAATCTTTGGTAACTCTGTATGATTTTCAATAAGTGAGAATTTAAAAAATAAATCTGCACTGTTCTAACACAGAAAATCATAACTGCAAAATCTTTGGTAACTCTGTATGATTTTCAATAAGTGAGAATTAAAAAAAAAAATTGTAATGAACAGAACATTTTAGAAAAATTAATTTGTTAGTAATTTTTAAGGATAGTAACCAATTTTTTTGGAAAAGAAGAAAAAATAGCTTTTGTTTGTAAATTTGAAGAATAGAACATCTTTTTTTCCAAAAGGGCAAAAATTAGCAGAAAGGTGAACAACGTTTAAATTTTTCTCGTTTTTGATGGTAAATTAAAAAAAAATATTAGCTAATCTTTATGAAAAAATGGAAAAAAATGACCAAAATGGTGAATATAACCTATTAAACAAACTTTGGGGAAAAATTGGAAAAAAATAGCTAAACCGTAAATATTGGTTCTTAAATTGTTAGCTGGCTATATCAAAAGTCAGTAAAACAATCAGATACTAAATTAGAAGAATATTAGCCATTTTTTCAAGAGAAGTGAATATGACCGCCAAATTTTTTCATGGCTTGAAAGATCAAAAGCTGAGGGCAGATGTTCTGAAAAGCGAAACAGGATTTCAGCAGCTCACGGACTCTGGACGCATAATCTATTTTAAGCTTTAGCTTTCAAGTTGTAAGTATTAGATGGAATGGAAGATGCCAAAGGCACCCTACATTGAACAGTCTTCATCACTACTGTGCCACTTACCTTCTTTAAACTATGAATGTAACTCTAGATGTGGCGTGGCCCACACATCAACCTAAACAAATGGCAATATCTCCGAATATGTATGTCTATATTTGAATATAATAAAAATATACAGCTTTTTTTCGTGCTGACAAAAAAAAACTATGAATGTAACTCAACTTTGTCTGCCGAGTCCATTAATTCCATCAAACTTATCATATCTTTTAGATTTTAACCAGAATCAGAACATATATAGGTCATTGTGACTTTGGACGCTGGCGTCCTCAGGCAACCAATTGGCTCACGGACTTTTCCTTTTGTCATGTTTTTCATACTTTTCCTTTTATCATGAAATGGGCAGTACTGGTTTACTAGTAGAAAATGTTTTGCATAGTCTTCAAGTTTAATTCTGTAATATAAATTGAAATTTTCCGTCCACAAATCAGTCTAGGTTTAAAATAATGTTTACCACTTCATATCAATTTATGTGTTTTACTTGTGCACGCATAAAAGATGGACTCAAACTACCAGTAACGTCCAGAACTTTCTCAGATAAAAACAAACAACATCCCAACAACTCCAACCAATGGAGGCATTTCTGTTTTGAAAATCAGAGGAAGTATCTAGTCATACTCCAACGATTGAGTAATTAGATTGTAAATTATAACAAACCCTCCAACCAATGGAGGCATTTCTGTTTTGAAAATCAGAGGAAGTATCTAGTCATACTCCAACGATTGAGTAATTAGATTGTAAATTATAACAAACCTAGCTTCTAGTTTAAGGCGGCTGTAGATTTGAAGATTTGAAGTTGAATCTTTGCAACATGCAATCCACACGGCAAACGAAAAAGGAGTAAATGAATGTTTCTAGTCATATTGTATGAATAGGACGTAAATGTCTGTCATATGGTGGTCACTTCTACAATGGCAACGGTTTGTTATTATACCCAGAATTCTATAGAAAGAGCCGTAGCAAACTTACAATACATAGCCAAGTATACACAACAACATCCGAATGTATGTTTAATGAATATACAACCAAGTTGAAGTGTGTATATATATAAATAAATTGGGTGTAGTTGATTATGGTTTGGGATCTAACCTGATAGCTTTTTGTATAATGAGATCATCACGATTCAGAGGGATTGAAGAAGGCATTTATCCAGTGTCATCCTCCTGCTACTCTGATTGAAACCCACGATTGTGGATATGATGGTTTGATATCCCTCGCAAATGTCTATTTGACCAATTTACACCAATTCTCTGCACAAACTCTGTTAAGTTCAAAGTTCCAACATGTTTTTCTTATGCCCTGCGCCTGAGTCCTCACCAAAGTCACCCACTTGCAAAAATTACCATAAATTAAGTAGCTGCAGTGGGTAGCTGTGAATTAATTACGGTTAGTACCATAGCGTAGCTGTGAATTAATTACGGTTAGTACCATAGCATTTATGATTTTACCTGTTGAAAATTAGGAACTGATATAATATTAGTGATATTTATAAATATGACTTAGAAACATAATTACCGTGCATTTACGGTTTTACTTGTTGAAAATTAGAAATTGATATAATATTAGTGATATTTATAAATATGACTCAGCCAGGTGGATTATACCTATTATTAATTACCGTTTATTATTAAATTAAACGTTAAAAATGTTGATAAATCCTCCATTCAACGCAACTTGCAAGGTTCATATATATATATATATATAATTAAAAAAAAAAGGTAATTTTTGAACATGCTCGTTAATATGACGTATTTAAAAATTAATAGCAAGTTACACATGACATGGAGATTTGAAACTTGAACGTATTTTACGTGTAAATAAGCTAAATACAGGTATACGGGCGTCAAATTTAACCCCTGCTCAGATTAAAGCCACCAGAGATGGAAATACGAACCCCTGGAATCGGCAATCATCAACATAGACTGTACAGACAATAAATTTAATGAGTTAAAACTCAGCTTCGTGATGTTATTTATTTACTTCTGTTTGCATGTGAATGCAAACAAAATCAAAGTACAGAGCCTTAAATGTTTGGATTTGTATTGAGTTTTTTATTTTTGTATTTACTTTTTATGGAAAGAAAAAAAAACAAATTGTTTTAACGTTCACGAACTTAAAGATAGTGATAGTTTATGGGATAGATTGATTTGAAGTCATTTTTTTGTGAAGCTTCAAAATAAATGCGTCTAGCTTTTTGACAAACCCCTGGCTAAATAAATTATCCCAAGAGCTAGCTGCCATCATATCTGCATAACTTTCCATGTTGTCTCTGAAGGCATTACATTCAAAATGAGTTTTTTTTCTTCTTTCACTTTTTTGGAAGAACAAAAAACGCATACTCTTCCCTCCCACACTTCCTTTGGTCTTTTCCAACACCATGTTTCACAACAAAGTTGATGAGAATTAGTCCTTAACTAAACAATAAGAATTTTAACTCTCCAAGAGATGTTGACATCTATGTATGCTTTTGGTTGATAACTATGAATGGGATTAAACACTTCAATATAGTAATTTTTCTTCCTTCCTAGCTCCTTATCCCAAGTACACTTGTGGAACTTTCCCATAACAAAAGCTTTTCTCTTTGTTGTTTATGGGACATCAGTTGAAGTTACTAAACCATTTTTTATTTTGCTGCACAATCTATCATTAAAGACAACCTTAGGCCATTTACCATTTTCCATTTTCTCAATTTTTTTTAAATACCTTAAGATTCGCTAGGAGTAGTCCTTGTTTCACTTAACAAGATATCATAAGGAATTGCACATTTAATCTTAAATTTGTTTGTAACCAAACGCTTCTAAATTTTCTCAATTTGTCTCCACTGCATGTCGGATGTCCTGTTGTCCCATAGTTCAAAACCATAGAGAACCATGGGAATCACTAGAAGCCCAAAAAGAGTTTGAGTGGTTTTCCATTGCCATAATTTTGCCTCTCTACACCTATTTTGAAAAGTGTAAAGAAGATTTTGGAATTTCGTATTTTTATATTTACCTTTTATATTGAGAGGATTTTAGAATTTCATAGACACGGAAAGAAGATGACAGGATTTAATTTTTTTAATTATTAATACTAATACTAATTCATGTTTAAGATTTAAGTTAAAAAAAATAAAAAATTATGGTGTAAGTTTTTTTTCTTTTTGTTTTGAAATTTTAGGATATAATTCTGGTTGAGATTGTGATTTTTTGTTATTTAAAATAGTTTTTGGAATGCATAAATGGATTTAACATCCTTAAAAACACCTAAGTATGTGAACTTTGCAAATTAAATAGCTTAAATTTATGGTTCTTAAAACACTCTATTGTATTTGGCCCCTGAAAAAGTGTCATTTTGTTTATTAGTTAGACTATGCTTAGAAAGTAGGATTAACTTTCAATATTAAATGGATAAGTTTGGCTATTTTGAAAATAAGATACTAAATTTTAAGTCTATAGACTTATCCATATTGAAAAAAAATCCCAGATTTTAGATTTATTATTATTATAAATATTAAGTGCATGTTCAATATTTAAAGATTTATTATTATTACCAATATTAAGTGCATGTTTAGTATTTAATAAAAAGGAAACTTCATCATCACCATTCAATGAAAAGTTGCAATTAAATTTATTAAATTATTTGTGATTTTTTTCATTATTAAAAGATTTTTTTAGTTATATAACGCATTTATAATTTTAAAATTTGAATTCTTGCCAATTTTATTCTCACAATTGACCCATTTAACTTATATAGTTAAAATAATTGATAAACTAAAAAAACTAAAAACTAAATGTTAAATTATTTAAAAAATAATAAATTTTTTATATTTAACATTTAAATATATATATATATATATATATATATATATATATATATATATTTTGTGTAAGTCAGATAGATATATTATGAAACAAAATATAGTACAAAAAATCTGCTGTTGCAGATCGAGACCTGAGGCAGACAGGTCAATAGACACAAGACACCAGCCCTAAGACAGCAAGAAACTATGATAGTTCAAAATGCTAACTGCACACCACGCAGGGTGGCCTAGCCATTTATCTACTACGCATATCTATAACACAGACAATTCTTGAACTGCATCACTGTAACTAGCACACTATCAGGATAAGACAAAATTATAGTTCAAGAGGTCCACCGAAACAGACAACAGACAAAACCAAAGAGATGGCACATACATTCCCGAATTACAGCGGGGGCATCCTGAACCTACTTGCAATGTCCAAACCCTATTCCAGGACGTGCTTGTCCACTCTTTCCTGCAGGGATTGGTAGTTATGAATTTCCTTCGGCGTTACTTGCTGCTTGCTGTCAGAGCTCGGGGGATCCGGACTCAACGTCTGCCGAAGAAGTCTGATAAGCAGTGTTAATTTCTTATTGACAGTTTCCGCAACATCATGCATAGCCGAAATCTTGTTGTCCAACGCTCCGCAAATCTCAATCAGACTTTTTAGTTGGGCTTCAGAGATATGGTTTTCCCCTTGAGAGTTCTGGTTCCCATTATCCTTGGAATCCAGAGCTTTCGCCAAAAGGGTCTTGATCCGCCATCTTTCTACTTGTGTGTGCACAAATTGAGTAGCGCGCCTGGATGCAGTGCATGGGTCCGTCAACCAATCTACCTCCCTTGCGATGTCCTCCTCATCGCGCGGCTGTTCCTCCTCCTTTACCGCAGCCTCCATCTCAGCAATTCTTCGTTTGTTCCTTGTCGTCGTTCGAGTTTGATACACGCTCCTTGCATCCCGGAGCTCCTGGTTTGCATTGATGCTCCGACAATTCCCGGTATCCATGGCTTCTATGTTACCCGTCACTTGAACAACAGCTCGGACTCGAGAACAATTGTAACCCAAAGTAATGCCCTTAGAAGAAGTAGATGAAACGTTGCCCCAACTGTTTGTTAAATAGCTTTTCGCCTTGAGGTTTCCCACGCTAACCCTCACCTCCCGAAGTGTCGTGGGAGTACTGTTATCATAGTTCCTGTGGGTGGCCGTGAATGCTGCGTGATGTCTCCTGATATGCAAATAAATGTTGCTCAAACCTTGATGAATGTATTCATGCCAAATGTCGATCCTGCTGAGGGGGCAGCTGCAGTAGTCCCTTCGAAATATCAACTTGAAGATGTGATCTCTGCGCACCCTCTGTTGCCATAAATGCATTCGCCTGGCTTATCCTTTCGACCTGTGCCAACCTTCACCACTCATATCGCCTCCCGAGTATTTCATTTTGAGGGACCGATATAGTCTGTCGTTTTCCGGTTAAGCCCGGTTTAAATTACCCACGTCCTCTCTTGCCAGCTGTAAGCATCTCTCCTTGAGGCGAGGACAGTCCACTTGCTGCCAACAACTGTCCCATCCCCTGTCTTGGTTGTCAATGCTGTAGTTTTCCAAGTAATCAGCTAGCCCATTTGCCTTACGCCTGACCGATTGAAAGACTAATCCTTTCATTTCGCCGATTAACTGTGCAATGTTCTCCGTCACCTTGGCTAGCCTCCAGTGTCTCGTGGCTTTGCATGCCTGAGTGCCTCCCTGAATTTTCTTTGCGACCGAAATCACCAGGGACGAGTCGCCTTCTACTACTGCATTGCTTGTCGATAGATTCCTTAGAATTCTCAACCCTTGTTCTAACGCCGCGAACTCCATCTCATTGTTCGTGCCTTCCCCCAACTCTCTGTAGTAAATATGCACAATTTCTCCTTCCTGGTCTCTAATAACACCTCCAATGCCAGCTATCCCGGGGTTGCCTCTAGAGGCACCATCAAAATTCAGCTTCAAACCTCCCTCAGGCGGACAATTCCATCTATCGGCCTCCGAGTTTGGTTTTTGCTGGTGTCTCGGCGTAGTGAAGCTGTGGTTGATTTCCAGTTGAAAGCACATAAAGATATGTAAGTCTTGAGCCGAAGGCTTTTCGTTGGGATCTATCTTGCACTTTGTTTGAATCAATTGTTTAATATTTGTAAGAATAGTTACTTTTGAATGCTCAATATTTTTGTGTTCATCCTGAAATACCCTCCTGTTGCGCTCTTTCCATATTGTCCACAATACAAAGCCTGGCGTGGCTTTCCAGATGTTATTGACTCTCTGGTTTTTGGAGAAATTTTTTTGCCAGTTTAAAATCGTGTTTTGGATAGACTCCCGATCTCGGTCTAATTTCTGTAGAATTCCCTCCATCCAGTTCCATAGATGGTTTGCCCAATCACATGAATTAAATAGGTGGTTTATAGTTTCTTCTTCACCTGAACACATCGGGCATCTGGAAGGCCCTTTGAACCCTTTCCTGCGCAGATTGTCCCATGTCAGGGTTTTGTTTCGCATTAGTAACCATAAGAAGGTCTTAATTTTCAGCCAAAATAAGCTGTCCCACACTTTGTTGCACCAGGGCGTTGCTTCCTCCTGTTCTGCCTTTACTAACAGTTCCCTCGCTTCTTTTAATGAGAAATTTCCATTTCCTGTCATACCCCATCTGAGCTGATCCTCTTCCTCTGTTTTCCTTATCCTTCTCTTAAGAATCTGACTGTTGAGTTGTTTTATGCTTTCATTTCCCTCAATGTTGTTATCAGCGTTGAGATGTATCCATTCTCTCCAGTTTGCATCTCTGCTGCTCAGGTCCCAGTAATGGCAGACTCTGCTTCTGCCTTCGTTCTGGCTGATCTGTTTGAGATGTGCTAACTCTGGGGTGTCTAATTTGGGGAATTGTTGCCATGCATCTTCCCAAAACAGGGCTAGCCTGCCATTGCGTATTTCCCAGAAGCTATTTTCCTGCACTAGGCTGCGGTTTTGTCTTGCAAGATTCCATATGGGCGAGCCCTCTGGAACCTCCTGCAATCTTATGAGATCCTGATAATTACAGTTAGGGATGTACTTGTGTTTCCAATGTCTGGCCCATGGCAAATTGGGCTCTTTAATCCATCTCCACCATAGCTTTGCTCCACAGGTTATGTTGACAACCGCCGGATCCACTAGATTTAGTCCCCCCACATATTTCGGCTTGCATAATTTGTTCCAGGCTACTAATGCCCATTTTCTCTTGTCCCCATTCCCACTCCATAAAAAGGACCTCTGTATCGCTCTGATTTGTTGAAGAATCCCTTTGGGGGCCGGTAGCATGGCTAATAGGTACTGCGGTATAGACTGTAACACCACCTTTGTGAGGATTAATCTTCCTGCAAAGTTAAGCGCCCTGTGTGTCCAGTGTTTGCATATGTTTTCCATATTGGCTATAATCTTTTCCCAGTGCACTTTCTGCCAAGGCCGCAGAGTAAGGGGAGCTCCTAAATATCTCGAAGGTAAACTGCCTATCCGGAAGCCTAGAAGTTGAGAAAGGTGAGCTTGAATAGCATGATGAGTGTTGAAGAAGAAGATCGTAGATTTGGAGAAGTTGATCTCCATTCCTGAGGCTCGGCTAAAGAGATCTAAGATTTCCTTGAATGCCAAGGCCTCTTTCACTGTAGGGCTGCCGTGTAACATAGTGTCGTCCACGAACTGCTGATGGGTAGTAGCAGGAATAGATAGGATTGGTTGAAGACCCTTAATTGCCCCTTCAACTTTCTTCTTGGCTATAATTCTGCTGAGACCCTCCATGAGGATAACGAATAGGAAAGGGGATAAAGGATCGCCCTGTCTTATTCCTCGCGAAGGTGAGAATGGTTCAGAGGGGGCTCCATTGACTAAGATCGAGAATCTCGAGGATTTGATGAGGGCCAGAATCCAGTTAACCCAATGCCTGTTGAAACCGAAAGCATCCAAAATTGCTTCGAGGTATTTCCAGCTCACCTTGTCATAAGCTTTTGATAAATCCAGCTGCATTAGCATCCCTGCTTTTTTCCTTGAATGGAGAGTGTGGATCATCTCTTGAGCAAGGATAATATTGTCTAATATCTGCCTTCCCTCTACATAACCCGATTGCTCTTCAGAGATGATGCCCGGGAGAATGGGCTTCAGCCTATTGGCAATAACTTTTGATATTATTTTATAGATGACATTGCAGAGAGCAATAGGTCTGAACTTTTCAGGGGTATTAGCTTCCTCCACCTTTGGAATTAGCGCTATGAAGGTTGAGTTAATGGATTTGAGTATAGTTCCAGAGCGCCTAGAGTCCTCTACCACCTCCCAAATATCCTTCTTCACAATATTCCAGCAAGCCTTGTAAAAATTGATTGTAAACCCTTTTGGCCTAGGGGCTTTATCGTTTGGCATGCTTCTTACAACTTCCTCTACCTCTTCCAATGTGATTTCCCTATTAAGGGCCCAGTTTTGCTCAGAGGTTACAGCTTTAGGAATGGCTTTTAGAAGTTCCCTAATGGCTTCTCCTCTGTTTAACTGCGGTTCCTGTGCTATGGATCTGAAATGAGCTGAGAGCAACTCTGATATGTCATGGTGGTTCTTAACTGACTCCCCATTTTCATTTCTCATCTCAAGAATTTTGTTTGAACTTCTGTAATCTAGAGCAGATCTGTGAAAAAATTTAGTATTCTGCTCTCCCTCCTTTAGCCACTGAATCCTTGATTTTTTCCTCCATAGGATTTCTTCCTGCCGACATCGACTGTGCCACTGTTGAGTTAGAGTTTTTTCCTATTCGATGGATTCCTCACTGCTTTGTCCAGCTGCCCATTCTCTGTGAATTTGTTCCAACTTATTTTCTATAAAGGTTTTTTCCTTGAAAATATCCCCAAAAACTGTTCTATTCCACTCTTTTATCTTATCTTTAGTAAGTCTTAATTTCTTCTGCAAATTGAACATTTTAGAGCCCTCACCCTCCATAGGTTCTAACCACCATTTTTCAACCATCTGAAGGAAGCTGGGATGATCCAACCAAAATTTTTCAAATCTAAAGGGTTTATTCCTTGGTGTGCCATGAACATCAGCTATGAGCGATATTGGCCAGTGGTCCGAACCTCCACTGGGAAGGATATCTGACTCTACAAGGATACCATCCATTATGATGCTCTCGGAAACCAAAAATCTGTCCAAGCGAGAGGCTATCATTCTATTTCCCCCTCTTCTATTGTTCCATGTGAAATTGCCACTCTTGGTATGAATGTCTACCAATTTAGCATTCTCAATGAAACTAATGAAAGACTCCGCATCCCTATTAAGTTTCCTAAGACCCCCTTTCTTCTCTAGAAGGGTTGTTATCATATTGAAGTCACCCCCCATAATACATTTGGACATTGGGTGCCTGCTAATGAGCCTATTTAAAGAATTCAGGAAACTGATTTTATCCTCTATCTTCTGAGGTCCATAGACATTTACACATAAAAAAGATTCAGAATTACCTGTGGGTTGAGCTTCCACAGCAATGAAGTGCTTGTTCGCTTCTGCAGATAGTATTTGAATTTCTCTTGTGTCCCATAGAGTTGCCAGTCCTCCTTCTCTGCCCTGACTTTCAACTTCTAGAAAATTTATGTGCCTTCCTATCTTCTTGGTTATCCTTGCCATACTGGATCCATTGCATTTGGTTTCTTGTAAGAACATGATTTCCGGTCTATATTTCTGGAATTTGCGTTTCAGCATTCTGTGCTTTGCTTGGCTGTTTAGCCCTCTTCCATTCCAAGAAATGATCTTCATGATAAACTTGAGGGGTTATTGAAAGGACGGGAAGGCGCTAAGAGCCTTCATTTTCCCTGAGTTGATCATTATCATTCCTAGCTCCTGCAGAGCTTCATTGCTTGTCTTTCGGCCCCTTTTCTTCTTTTGCCGTGAGCTTGATGAGTTCCATAGAAGACTCTTCGGGTGGAGACTATTACCTCTTGCGATGCCTAGCTTTCTATGTTGCCTTTCTAGAGCTGCTTTCTGCCTTGTTGTAAACAGATCACTGATTTTTTTGATTTCTTCTTCTGGTACCGTTTCTATACCTTGATTTTTCCAATTTTCCACTATGGCAGGTAGATTCATCCCTTCCCGGGCTAAAACTTCCTCCAGCTCAATGTCCTCGCTCCCTCCATCACTGGTCAACATGTCTGTATCCTCCTCCAGCTCTTCTGGTTGCTCCCCCATTTGGACTTCATTGTTGTTTTTGTCCTCTTCCTCTTCTTTCCTGGTTCGTTCCTCCTTGTCTCTTGGCTCCTTATCTGCTGCTTTGGTTTTCTGTATCTCCTCTGAGTCTGTCTCCAAATCCAAGAGCTCAAAAGTATTGCTGTTGTTGTTTCTTTCTATTCCTGTTCTGTATGCCCTTCTTCTGTTGGCTCTCTGCCTTGACTTCAGGGTTATAAAGTTATCTTTGCCTTTATTTGCTGGTTCTATTTTAATGTCCTCCTCCTTCTTGTTCATAGGGCATTCCCTTATTAGATGTCCGTGTTCATGGCATTTCCGGCAGCGAAACGGTATCTGCTCATAGTCTATTGCCTGAAGATAATCCTCATCCCTGTATTCGAGCAATAATCCCTCATATAGTGCCCCTAATACATCCATTTCCACACATATCCTTACGTAGGAGGTGTATTTCTTTTGCAATGTTGCCTCTGAAGCTTTAACAAAAGTCCCCAACTAGTCTCCAATCTGCTTTAGAGCATTCAAACCCCAATAGTCTATCGGGAGAGAAAACAAGCGGATCCACACTGGAACCTGAGTGAAGGATTCCTTCTCCGGAACAAAGTTCGGTTTCCATGGTCGCATGTATAAACCAGCTGAGGCCATGAAATACGGGCCTCCATCGAAAATCCTGTCCTTGTCTTCCAGGTTAGTAAACACAACTGTAAAGAAACCTTTGGCTCCCAAATGCAGTTTAACATCTCCTCTGGGCTTCCAATGATGTCTGATCCACTGACACAAGGCTCTTTCAGTTGGCCACATTCCCATGAACTTGCAAATGACTGCATGTTCTGTCATGTGCTCTCTATAGTCTTGTATTTCTGGATCCGTTATTACAACTCTAAGACTGTCAGCTTTCCTTGGTTTACAAATACCGTTTGTTGTTGAGTCTTTGTTGGGGTTCGAGCTTGTGTCCCCTTCCTTCTCTTTGTTCCCCCGCCTGCTGTCTGTGGGCTCCCCGTTTGCTCCTTGTTGTTTTTCCTTGTTTCCTGTCAGATTTTGTCCTGAAGCATTTCTGTCTTCATTATCTTCCAAACCCTCATCTTCTTTGCCTTGGTTTATTGTATTACTGCTTGGTTCATTGTCTTCCACTTGTGTTTTCTCCTTGTTTTTCCTGCCGCTCTGCTTGAGCCTGTCATTCCCGGGGATTCTGACTCCCTCCTTTGCTTGCTGTCTCTGTTTCTGCATGATTATTTGTTTATAGGTGGGGGTCCCAATGGACCCCTCTGCACCCATCTGGACAGTCAGCTTTTGTCCCCTTCTCAACAGTGCTGCTATCCGTGATCTGTTCACTTCCAGCGCTGATACTGTTGCAGTTACTCAGAAACCCTCGTTTCCGCCATGGTCTCCTGCGTGAGCTCCGAGTTTTCTTTTTAAATATAATTTATTTTTATTATTATTAAATTTAAGATAAATTCAATTACAATTCTACCTAAGCCAGTAAAAAAAAATCACTTTTCTCAAGTACAACTTAAAGGTTTAGGTTTGGCATGACTGTTTGAATTCTTTATTTTTGTTCAATGAGAATTAAATGTTTGGGTTAAGGGGATATTTAAGTTTAAGGTTTTTAATTTCTATTTTTTTAATGTTTTTTTAAGTTATAAGTTTAAAATGAGTGGACTATGTATGTTTTTATAAAGTTTAGTATTCAAATTATTATATAAAAGTGGGTATCTTTCTCTACAAACAAGAGATTCTTATACACTGATTTAATGTCTAATTTAATATATGGCTTGACCATCACTTTAAAATTGAATTATTATTATTGTTATAATATATAATGAATAAAAAAATATTTTTAACATATTTCCAATACATCAAGCTTTATAAATTTTCAAAGTCCTTAAGAGCTTAATATTTGTTTGTCAATGTTTAACCTCATAGTATCTTTAGCTTTACCATTTTTTTTTTATTATCTATATATTAACATGCTATAAATGTATTGGTTGGTTGCATAGTTTTTGAAGATCTAATTTAAATTGTTTTTAATAATTTTGTTTAAATAAATATTTTCAAAAGTAAAGCAATAAAAAAATATTATGAATATGGTTAGTGTAGGAAGCATAGTCTATACCTCTACTTCCATTAAAGAACCATTAATTGGATGCCCCCTCTGTATGTTAGTAGGGAACTTAGCATCTCATAGATCTTTGTGCATTCTTATATTCATATATCATAAAGAAGAGGGTTTCCAAAACAATTCTAAAAAGTGAGTTGCCTAATCACTCTTTCATGAAGGCATCTTCCACTCTTCTTTCTCTAGGTTTCAGCTATTAGGTGATATGGGAAATCTGCATGGCATAAAAATGTCAACCTTGAAATTTTGGTTCTTCGTTGTGTTTCTATTAGGTTTCTCCCTACCCTAACCTAAAGTTTTCTACTAATTGGGAATTTTCACCTATGGTTTTTGAGGTCTTCAATCTATTGGAAAACTAAGCCATAGTTGCTCCATCTCCACTTAGGGAGATTCCATCTTTATTTCTCAACAAATTTCCCTTACTTTTCCCGATAAGGATTTCCTCCCATTTCTTAGAATTAGACCCTAAAGTTGATTAATTTCGAACCAAGTAAATGCCTTCCATGTTTCTTTATGTATTAATTATTGAGAAAAACATGATTATCTCTTTCCTTGACAAGTAACCACATAGTTCATTCTCCCTTTACCTAATTGATGGTTGATCTTTCTATTTTCTTACTGAATTTCACTCCCTTGACTTAGTGGAATGTGTTAGCCCTTTTCTTCTCATGTTCAAGCCCCCACATTGTAATGATGAAAATTAAGTCAACTTGTCTTACGAATTACACTACTACTACATTATCCAAGACATAGCCAATCTTACGAGTGCCTTGAATTTATTCTATTAGCACTACCAACTCCTATTTTGAAGAAATCACTTATTACCTAACAAAATTATGCTTAAATGATTTTTCTAGTCTTTTCTTTTCTTTTTGAAATTAAGCATTAAATAGGTTTTAAGTTATTTGGAATTTGATTTTGGATCACATTTTATTCCTAAGAAGAGAGCCAATCCACCTTATGGGAGGAAATGTAGTGAAGTAAACTTCATATAGGAATGAACTCGAGAGGCAAGGAATAAATGATAAGAAGGAACAATTGAACTTTGATTTTGGATTACATGTAATTCCATAAAAGGGATCCAATCCGCATTATATTTAGAAATACAAGTAATCCAATACAAGCCTAAGAATAATCTAAACTATTCTTGAATTCCCCTTATTATTAAGGGATGTTAAATCCTTGCTATAGGAATCTAAAATAGAATGATGTTTGTTAGACCAATCCACCCCAATTAGGAAATAATATAACTCAAGAGGTATGATGTTCAAATCTTCCCTAACAATATCTCGATTCATGTTCACTTGACAATCCCTGATAAACTCATTGTTTATTCCCTTAGTTCTTATGGCTACATAGACCAACCAAAATTTTTCATGCTTACATATTTTCAATTTAAATATTTCAACCACATTAGGATCAATATAACTATGACTACCTCTAGAATCAATTAAAATATCTATTGGATGATTATTAATCTTACCTTCCACTTGGATCATGTGAAATTGATGGTTTGTTTTCTTATTGTCCAAGGTGGCATAAATCTTTTGCATGCTTACACCCATATATTCCATTATGTCAGCTTCCTAGGTGTTGTATAAAATCTTGATTCTATCTCCCTTGTGAGGATAATTTTTATACACATGGTCTCATTCACATTCTCAACACCTTAAGGATTGTTATCTTAAGCTTCCTCCGAATGAATATGTCATATTCGATTCACTGGATTGAGTCCTTTCTTCCTCGAATCCATCATTCCTTTCTTCTTGTCATATTAGGATTTTTTGAAAATTGGCCAATATTTATTATGCTTGTATAAAGATTCTTCCTTCCTTATGCTTTCTTCCATAGTTCTTGGCTCATAAAATTGGATATTTTCCTTGTAGAATGATGGCATCCCACTCAGAAAAACCTATAAATTTTTATCTTTTGATCCCTAATGAAATCTGTGCAACTTAAAAGCTCTAGGAATTTTGTCTCATACTCATCCATAATCATGTTTCCTAGCTTGAGCCTAAATAATTACTACATGTTCTTTCTACAATGCTCTGAAAAGTACTACTCATAAAATTACTTCTTGAAATTCTTCTAACAAATTCTCTTCTCATCATTATATTTGACCTACCTTAGCTAGTTGCAATAGATTGCATATTTTCTCAGTATATGATAAATAACAATTTTGGTTCAAGATTGATTAATAATTATCAATATGGAAATACATTCATTGCCACAACCTAGGCCATGCAATCCATGAAATATAAGTGGTAAAAGTTGTATGAGATCTCCTTATAAACTATCCAACTAAGTCCTCATTCCTACATATCTTACAAGAGACAATCTTTGCCTGCTCTGTGATCTCAAGAATGAATGATCTATTTCTTTCAAATTCCTTGGTGAATTATAATTCCTATTAGAACTTATTGAGTTCCTATACCATTTGTGTTCATCTTCCTCTTCATGGAATCTATAATCTATAGCTTGTCATACACTAGTTGCATGTCTTATGTTAGATTCCTTGTCAACTTACTTTTTCATATTGTTCCAACTCTATAAAAGTTGAATGTAAATTTTATTGTTCTCCTCCTAAGCTATTATAAACTTGTTATTATCTACTCTATAGTTATGCACTTCCTTAGGTAACTTTTTCATTATCTCAACCAACATTATGGGATCCACTCTACTCTATTTTCATTGAAATTTATTTTTACATTTTCTAAGTTAACATTCAACCCTTTGATTTAATCTCCATGGCTACAAAAATCTTATGCAGCCTCAATGTCTCTTGTTCTCATTTCTAAACTAGAACATTTCTTTTCGTTCTTGTAATTTTTCAAAATAGTACATGCAACAAATATTATTAGTACTATGCACATTATAAAATATTTTATAATTAATTAGACTATAAGTCAGTCTTTGTTTCAAGTAATGAAGAATATAGATGTAATGACCCATCCTTTCATCCTTTAGGCACAACATCATACGTCATAGGTTTTTGATAACTATACCCACAATTCTTTCAGAGTTCTAAATTAAAAGTTACGACTTTCTAAAGCAAACCATTTTCCTTTTTCTATGTGATTGTAAAACAAGTACACTAATTTTTAAAGGCCAGATTATTTCACCCATAGAAGAACAACTATTAGGAACAACATTTTTTTTTTGTATTGGATGTAAATAATAATGTTGTTTGTGAGTCGAAAACAACTTATAGATAAATGATTTGATGCATTGGTCAAATTATACATAATTATAGAATCTTGAACGTTGTCTTTTTTATATTTCCCAAACTTGGAATATTTAGCAAAAAAAACAATCTACCAAATAGAATAAAAGTAGACAAACTTTAACAAAATATAACTATGAATAATAATGATGAGGTAAAATATGGAAATGGTTAATTCTTCTATACTTATGGTCTAGATTCATTTTCCTGTTTTAATATCAAAAATCACTTAAAAAACCCCAAAATATTAGATTCTCCCCTATTTCAAACCTCCACGGTCCACCTGAAACCCTTAAAAAACTTCACCAAAGGTTAAATTAAGTATTTTCAGATATATATATATATATATATATATATATATATATATATATATATATATATATATATATTCACTATAGAAATTAAATTGGTAACAGGCCTTTTGTCCTAGGACTAATGCCATGCTCCTTTAAAATACACAAGTGCCATTTTCTAAAATTTGGAGCATAATTTCATAGTGTTCCTTACTGACGCTCTTATAAGCATCGACATTATGGACTTAACCCCAAATTCCATTTTATTTTGAGTCAATATGCCTTATTATGGCCAAAACATTTTTTGTTCCATTCTCTCTCTTTTAATAAAAACACTGTTATCACTGAAAAGATTTCAAAGAAAAAGGGTAAGGTAAGGAAGAATTGGTCTTGGTCATTCTCGTGCTCCTTTCATGCATAAGAAGCACTTGGAAAACTTAGGGTCAGCATACATCATAGTTCTTTGAAGGCTCAAGCGAGGCAAGTAAGGTAATCCTAAATTTTGATATAGACTACCTTTTGAAGTTTACCTTGAAGAATGGTGTCAAGTTATTTAGTTTTGAACAACCTCATGTCATATGGAAAAGTCATTTCAAAGGAAAGAAAAATCAAGAGAGTTAAATTTTTTCCTCAAACTGTGTTTTTAAAATTACACAGCAGTTTCGTAGCGCGCTACAAAACTATTGTAGGTGATGCCTAATACACAGCAGTTTCGTAGCGCGCTACGAAATGGCTGTAGCTGCATATTATGACTTTGTGGGCCAATATTGAGAAGAAAAATGATATATTTTTGAGGATGGGCAGCTGAAAGGAATTACTTACAAGGTATAAACATCAAGCAAGGGAAAAACAAGGACAGGAAGGACATCCATGAACTCTAAACTCTATGTTATGAAAATGGTCATTATTTCATAGCTAGTATTGATTCATAATGCTCCGGGCACCATTAAAGAAGTTTTGTCTTAGCACAAGTATTTGAGCAGGGTCTATGGTTGATTTAATGCATTTCATGTGATTAAAGAGACAACATGGTCAGCAGAAGGATTCGAAGACAAGCATAAGAATGAAACTCTAAAAAGGAGGAACTTTGTCTCCTTGTTTTTACTAGTCAACTTCTAGAAGAGTTTCTGAGTAGTTGAAAACTCATCTTTGAAAAGTGAAAGAGGTTTTCATTCCTAAGATACTGAAATACAAAAACCTCTTCCACTTTCTTCAAATCCATTATGAGATGGGAGAAATGAATGACCAAACTTGCGCTACGAAACTGCTGTAGGTGTAGTTTTTCACAAGCATATTTCTCTTGTTTTACACCTGTTTTTCAAAGACATATTCTGGGCAGTAGGAAAGGTATTTCAAAAACCCAGGAGAGGTTTTTGTTCAGCATGGATTGGTCTACAAAAACCTCCTTCAGTTTTTCCAAATACATTTTTTATGAGAAGATATGAGCTCTGTCCTAAGACCTATTTTTCAGCCAGAACAGAGCAAGGAACAGTCTCCTAGTTTCTAGGAACAGTAAAAGGATGAGTCATCAAGGGCCAGCTGGAGGGTTATGAGCACCATAAAATTCGAATTCATGGAGTTATAGGTGTCAAATAATGCTTTAAATGTTTAGATAAGGTTGTTGTAATCATAATAAGGAGTTACACTCCTAGTTGTATTAGGTCTCTAGGACTGCTAGTTAGCTGTCATTTGTATTAAATAGTTGGTTTTAAGTATCAATAGGTGTCAAATTAGGAGGAATTAGAATTCCCCTCATGCTGGAGGAAGGAATCTACATGAACTCTATATATGGGAGAATAACTAAGGTATTATGAGTTTTTGGAAAATTTTCAGAGAAACACTCATATTGTGTCATTATAGAAGATCGTGTTTTTATGTATATAGACTTTGGCTTTACTTCTCAGGATTCATAAAGAGTTCAATGGTGGCTTGTTCTATGTTGTCCTTATTTCCTTATCTGCAATAGTATGAATGTATGATACTTAGAATTCATTGACATGCTCTAACTTCCTTCATACATAGAGTTTAGGCTTCTGTGATCCATATCAAGTTTACAAAAGATTTTTCAGCAAAAATCACATGAAATATCATTTGCCGACACGTTTTGAACCAACCAGTGTGGTTCATCGTCAGGAGAAGTTGAAGAAACAGATCCAGCTTAGCATGTTAAATAGACCGAGCAGAGCCTCCAACGGCTAGTTTGACCAACCGCTAATGTTTACTAATGGACCGGGATCAAAACATTTTTAATAATAAAAAGGAGATAAGTTATAAAAATAATTTAAATTAGTGATAATAGTTTATTAATAAATAGATAAAAATTATAGGTTAATTATTCTTTAAAAGGAAATTAGTTGCAAAGGACCACTTCTAAGAATAAATTAAATGTGAATACGAGTTAAATGTGACTAAATAATAAAAATAATAATAAAATAATAATAAAATAATAATAAATAAATAAAATAATAAATAAATAAATAAAATAATAAATAAATAAATAATAAAAAATAAAAATAACAATAAATTAAATAATAAAAATAAAAATAACAATAAATTAAATAAATAAATAATATAAATGAAAAAAAAATAAATAAAAATTAAAAAAAATTAAAAAAAATTAAAAAAATAAAATAAATAAATAAATAAACAAATAGAACAAAAAATAAATAAAAAATTATTATTTTTTTATTTATTTTTATTATATTTTATTTATTATTATTATTATAACAATAAATTAAATAAGTAAATAAAATAATATAAAAAAAAAATAATAATAAAAATAAATAATAGTAAAAATAAAAATAAGTAATAAATAAATAAAGATAAACTAACTAAAAATAAAAATAAAAATAAATAAATAAAAATAACTAAAAATAATAATAATAATAATAATAATAATAATAAAAATAAAATAGATAAATAAAATAAAAATAAATAATAATAATAATAATAATAAAATATATAAATAAATAATAAATAATAAAAAAAAAATAAAAAAAAAGGAGGCGGAAAAACGACTAAGCAAGGAGTGCCGGGACCCAACACCTACTGACCTTCCAGCCATCTTCTCTGTTGAGATTGTTAGGCCTCTTTTCAATCTCAAGCGCTTCCCTAAATTTCCGATGGTGGAAGTGTGCAACCTTAGCAATAACACTAGCCTCCTCAATACAGACATGATGATTGGTTTTCTCAGCATGCTCAGCTAAAGCGAAAGACTTAGTTCGCCTATGTCTAAGGTCCGCTGAATGCTCACTAATCCTTTGATTAATGGAGCGACTAGTCTCCCCAATATAGGGGGTCCCACAAGAACAAGGGATCAAATACACACCTTTCATATCTTTAGGGTCGATAGGATCCTTCACTGATCTAAGGGATGCACGAATGGTGTTCAAGGGCCTAAAGGTCACAGGGACATTATGCCTCCTAAGAATCCTTCCAATCTTATCAGTAGTCCCCTGAACATACGGAATATGGACACCTGGAACCCGCTCCTTTGGTTCCCTTTTAGACAAAGAATTCTTGGAAGCTTTAAGGAAAGCCTTCAGACCCATGTATCTACTATAGCCATTCTTGACAAAGACATCAAGGAGATGGGATTTCTCCTTTTCAAAGCTCTGCTTATCTGAGATTCTTAGGGCTCTAGTAGCAAGGGTATTGAGAACACCCATCTTTTGAGCCGGGAAATGGTGGGAACTGGCATGAAGATACTGCTCAGTATGGGTTTTCTTCCGAAAAACTTGGTGGGCGAGGGAACCATCACTATTCCTAGAAATAAGAATATCGAGGAATGGAAGGCAACCATCAACTTCCTACTCTTTAGTGAATTTAATGGCAGATGATTGATTATTGAGGTGATCGAAGAAGAGATCTAATTCTTCTTGGCCATGCGACCAGATAACATTGGTATCATCCACAAATATTTTCCAAAGCTTAGGCAAGAGTGGGGAAGAGTTTAGAGCCTTGGACTCAAAATCTTCCATAAAAAGATTAGCAACAACCGGGGAGAGGGGTGAGCCCATGGCAACCCTACAGGTTTGCTCGTAGAACTCTCCCTCAAAACAGAAAAAGGTGGAAGTGAGACAGATGTCAACTAACTTAGCAGTGTCAGGATTCATAAGACGGTTAATCACATCCATGGCCTCAATAATAGGAATGCAAGTGAACAGGGAAACAACATCAAAACTAACAAGAATGTCCCTAGGGTCAAGCTTGATGTCCTTGAGCTCCTCAATGAATGAAGCCGAGTCTTTTACGAAGGACTCCGTATGACCAACCAAGGGCTTAAGCTTCAACGCAAGGAACTTAGCAAGAAGGTAGGTCGGACCCCCAATGGTATTGACAATGGACCTTAAGGGGGCTCCATCCTTGTGAATCTTGGGGAGACCATAGATTCTGGGAGTGATAGGGTTGCTTTCAATGAGTTTATGGTGCAAGGGACTCAATGAGCTAATGGATTTAATGGCAAGGGCCACATTCCTAGCAACCTTCTTTAAAGGATTCTTGGGAAGCTTTTTGTAGCTACCACTATTTTGAAGATGATCCAACATCTTGCTGCGGTAATCAGCCTTGTTAAGGATGACGGCTGCACCACCCTTTTCCGCCTTCAGAACGATGATATCCTTATTTTGGTTTAAGGATCTGAGGGCTGCAGACTCTTCCTTGCTAAGGTTGCTCTTAGGGGGCTTAGCCTTTCTCAAGATAACCGCACAGTCTTGCCTAATAGTATCCTTGATCCTATCAGGTAAACCTCTGATCCCATACTCAATGTCACAAATGATATCATCAACCGGGATCTTTTTCGGGGCTAAGGCAAAATTTAAACCTTTACCCAAAACTTCAAAAACGGAGGGGGGAAAAGAGAAACTGGAAATATTAATAACCCTATTATTAGAACACGAAGAACTATTATTTTTATTATTCTCTATGTTAGAGAAGTTAGTATTAAGTCCTGAATCAACCAACACATTATTATTATTAGTATTAATGAATTTATTATTATAATGATTATCATACTTGTTAAAATTATTAATATTACAATTATTATTATCAATGTTAATATTATTATTCAAACTATAATTACAATTACTATTCATACATTTATAGACTATGTTTCTTACTTGTCTCTATGTGTTAATTGATATGTTGAACTCCAGATGCCATGATTTCCATGTAAAGTTAATATAATTGTTATACTGAAGCATTTCTTGACTCCATAAGCCCAATGGATGTTTACTGATCATGTTCAGCCATTCATATTTTTCACTTGTTTCATAGAGTTAGCCATCTATTCATTATCAAAATCTTTAATCTTGTGAGAGAGCCCTCTCAGGTTGGGGAGGCTAAGCCTTAGCCAAAAGTAAGTTTGAAACAGTTACTCAAGGTCTACCTGATCAACAGCCTTTCAGAGATTGATTTTGTGATAACAAAAACCATCATGTTATTGACATCATATCTGGATAATGTGACACAATATGTAATTATTGATGTTCATCCACCATCTCCCAATACGACTGTGTCACAATCCTTATTAATAAATTAACGAATTCTTGTATCGATGGATATTCGAATAATTTTCATAATGATTTGTTAAAAAATATCCATTCATGGCTCTTCTAAAACTTATTGAAATATTTCTCCTCGCAAGCTCACTAAAACTCCATGAGTGATATTTCAAAAAATAATTCAAAAGCATCTTTTTCGTTGATTCACTAACCTTTTTTATAGGCATTGGAAAATTCATTTCGACCGAGAAACATCCATTTTGGTGATCTATGATAAATTCCCCAAACTTCTTTTCTACCACACTAAAACTCCATCTTTTGGCACATTTGGAAAATTTCGACAAAATTTCATCCTTTTATGCTTTTCAAAATTCACTAAAAGTTCTTTTAACAAACTCGTTGAAACTTCACCTTTTAGTGCCTTTGAAAAAAATGTTAGAAATTTTATTGGAAAACTCGTCACACAATATATATATATATATATATATATATATATATATATATATATTTCTACATTTGAGATTCTCTAAGTTGAGAGGAACTTTTTCTCTTTGAGTTTTGTTTTTTTGGAAAACCTCATTTTTTTTTGGCAATTTAGAAAACTATTTTCCATTGGCAATTTGGGAAACTTCGAATTTTCGGTGGTCACAGAAAACTACATATTTTTTTCTTTTGTGAAAACGTCATCCAAACTTGATTGGTGAACTAAACTATTGTCCATATTGCTGAACTTAAATTATTTTGGACCAACCCTAAAATGAATTTGGGCTGTCAATCTCACAATCAAATGTAATCTAAGTCATTGATTCACAAAACTTCATATTATGAGCTCCCTCCCATCAAGGCTCTGTCATTGTGGCTACCCTCCATGGACTATTTCAATCCCTATCATGGTACCATCCAAATCATCACTCATACAAAATTTCTTAACAGCTTAACATTTTCTAAATTCTGTAAATTCCCAAAAATTAATAATTTTTTTAAATTTCCCATGTTTCTCTTTTGGCTGATTTTTTGTTTGGACTAGTACGGAAGCTCTAGACTTTCATTCCCATGGTTCAATCTACTAGTGTGCCCACTAACTCAATATTGATTTGTGAAATTCACATATAATTCATATAATGTTGGGGGATTTCACTAAATTTCCCTATCTTTCCCAAATTTGTTCAAATTAAAACTCTACAACAACAAATTTATCAAATTGACACTAGTATTTAGTCTATATGGATCCGGTGTTGAGCCATATCTTAAATAACACACTCTAACATACCCAATGCCTTGTTGGGCCATGTTACTATGCAAAGTGACTCTCTTACCAAATAAAATGGAAAAATCTATGCAACATAATATTCATATGCACATGAAACTAACATAACTCTTAAAATTGTGAATACAAATGAATTAAATATGCATGACAACATTTTTCCACATATAACATGAACCAAACACAATATTTAAGTATGACATTAACCTAATAAATAACACAATGTCTATATTACATATGTTTATAATGGATTACATGACTTTTGCAAAAGTGGACATTTCACCAAATCATTAATACTACTTCCCGAAATCTCTTAATCCACTCACAGAACCCAATACCAAGTAAGAAAACAAAGGGACAACTCCTGCATCAATTCCTAACTTTATTCCCCATCAATCTACACAACCCGAGGAATGATATATCCTTTTTGTGCACTATTGTCCCTCAAATAATATACATTGCCTCCAGGGCTTCAACACAAATCCAATCACGAATCAAAAATCTAACTGCTATAGAATTTCTCAGTATTCCTCGTCAATCTACACAACCTAAGGAATGGGATATCTTTATTTGCACTATAGTTCTCCATGGCTTCAGCACAAATCCAACCACGAATCAGAAATCTAACTGTTATAGAATTTCTCACATTAGCCTTTACACGGGCTCTTGGATCACTTTTTAACCATAACACTTCATAGACATACCAACTTGGATCTTAAACTAATTACCTACTTAAACCAACTTTATTTAATAAATATATCATTGTCATAAATACCATCATAGATCCATCTTAACTCTAGATCTACCAAGCCTAGAGAGGGATCAAATATCCTAAAGTGAAAACCTCTTTTAGAGTGATCAAATCTCCTAAGGTGCAAACCGCTTTTAGAGTGATAAAATTTCCTAAGGTAAAAACCTCTTTTAGAGTGAAAAGAGATTTTATCCCTCTCAGTGTTTGGTAGATCAAAAGTTAAGATGGATCCAGTGTAGGCTTTCCCCCTTTGAAGAGTCTTTCCCATTTGAAATAGGTTATATTCCACATCAATACTATAGGTGAATATGTTATTGCACCGAGAGGTGCTCTACAACCTAGTATGGGGTAAATGTCAATCGTAAATGTTTAACATTTAACATTTAACATATTTTATCTAATGTCAATGTTGGCCCTAATTGAATATATATATATTATTATGTATAAAAAAAATATAAATTCAACATTGGATTTAGGGAAGTCGAATTTATATGTTATTTCAATTAAATAATAATAATAGGTTAAATGTAATATAAAGCCGAGTATGGTGGAGATTTTGTAGTGTAAACATTTAAATCTCGACTCAATAAGTTATAAAATGTCAAAAGTAATAAAAATAATAAAACTCATTTTTCTATATTGTAATTATGTTTTGCAAGGAATCTTAGCCCCTCAAACGCAAGTCATAAATCACGCTCTGAGAAAAATTCCATAAATAATTATAAGTTACATTGGTTAATGATAAATCAATAATGGTTGATAGAGAAATCATCCTATAGTCCTTCTTTGGTAGTCACTAATAAATTGCGATGTGAAGTGGATAAGTAAATTGCTAGCTCAAGCAAAAGAGCTTGCACAAATTTTGGTGGGTACTAACCACTAGTAATTTTATACATCTAATGGTAGGAGTAACTCATTTTTCAATTATTTTATTTTTGGAAGGTTTTCCTACAAATCTTAGGAATAAAAAAACACTACAAAAATATCTAAACATCACCTATGAATATTGCAACCATATCCATAAATTATGGCATAAAATATGTAAGCTAGTTATCCACATGGCATTATAGCGTGAAAAGGCTGCAATAAGGCCTTCAATTTATGGTCCAATCAAATGCTTGAATTTTTTTTAATGTTTAAAAAAAATATTATTTTTTGAAGTTAGACATTAGTACTTGCATTGGTCATTCTAAACTAATACTGAACAATAGAAAAATAGATTGTTAAAGTTTGGCCTTGGCAGGGACTAATAATGATTCCATAACCATATTTAAATTTAATTAATAAGTACATAAAAACTTAATACTTACAATAAAATCACAATATAACAAGTTTCTTAACCATCAATATCCACCCCCACTTTACCATGGATAGTATTAACTTGTAAATAGTTTTTTCTACAACGCCATGGGCCAATACCATGGATTATCAATGCCACATGCTAAAAAACATAACTATTTTCACAATAAAAAATTAAAATGTGAAATATTTTAGACATTACATATAAAATTGATTACATAGAGAGAAAAGTATCTATCATATGGATTGAGGGGGAGGGAGAACATGGAGAGAGGGTTATAGAGAGAAGGAGGGAGAGAAGGAGATAGTGACAGAGCTAGAGGATGGAAAGAGTGATGGGGATGTGTGTGTGAGAGAGAGAGAGTGAAGAAGAGAGAGAAGAGGGTAGGGAGTGGAGAGAGCGATGGGGAGAGAGGGAGGGAGGGAAGAACAAATGCATAGAGAGATATAGGTAGTGAGAGATGGAGTAACAAAGGAGAGAGGGTGAGAGGATATGAGGGAAGACAGAGATAATGAGAGAGACAAAGGGATACATAGATATGGAGGGGGGAGAGAAAGGGAGAGAAAGGGAGGGAGAGACAAAGATAGGTGGGAGAGAAAGGGAGAGAAAGGAAGGAATATATAGATGACTTGAGAGAGACAAAAGGACAGATGGAGGGGGAGAGAGAGATGGATTTGGAGGGGGAGAGAGTGAAATGGAATAATAAAGACAAAAATAGAGAGGCGGAGAGAGAGAGGGAGTAAAAAGGGAGAAATGGAGAGAGATTGAGCGAGATAGGTGAGGAGGGAAGAGAGATAAGGATAGGAGAGAGAGGGAGAGAACAGAAATGGAGGCAGGGAGATGGAGGGGGAGAGAGGGAAGGAGATAAGTAGCGAGATAGTGATATAGTTGCAGGGAAAATAGAGAGAGATTGATGGGGGGGAGAGAGAGGAAGGTGGGAGAGAAAGGGAGGGAGAAGAAGGAAAAGAGAGAGGACTTGAGAGAGAGAAGGAGAGATGGAGGAAGATAGAGATGGAATTGTAGGGAGAGAGAGGTGGAGGGAAGAAGAAATACATAAAGAGATAAAGGTGGAGAGAGAGAGAGAGGGTGACAAGGGAGAGATGGAAAGAGAGTGAGGGAGAGAGTAGAGCAGTAGAGAGAGATAGAGAGAGAGAGAGAGGATATGGAGAGGGAGAGATGGATCCAACCTAGATATGGTATGTGTATATAAAAACCAACATGGATCCATATTCACCCAGAACCTAGACTGAGAGGATCGAATATCTTTTCACTTAAAAACAGGTTTGTATCTCAAGATATTTGATATGTCTAGACGCTTGATCTATGTTGGTTTTTATTTTAATGTAAGTTTATTTTTATTTTTTCTTATTGTTTTTATTTACCTAAAAGTATAGGACAAGATATTACAACATCTCTTCCATGTATGCTACAAAGTCCCTCTCCCCCATTAATTTAAAAAATAAATTTTATATAAGAGAGTTATCCATCTAGAAAAAATTATCATAATTATAATATAGTCATAATTTAATATTATCCTTAAATGAGTCTTATGTGTTATTATTATTATTTTTTTTATAAGTAAGAGACAAACCTTCTATTAAACTGATAAAATTACATAATATACAAAGTGCCCCAGCCAACAGGGGTGGCAAAAAACCAGGGACCGAAGCTTACAAGATTCTTACAAATAGCAAAAAGTGGTTCCTACTGCAACCACTAGATGGACCCGATGGCAACAATAAAAAAGTCCACTAAACAAAATGGGTGTGAAACCCTCAGGCAACAGGCAGGAACCAATCCTCACGGTTGAATACATAACCCCAATCCAACAACCAACAAGCAAAGGGACGCACAAACGGGGAACAAGCACAACCAATCCCAGCCGTTGAAAGCAATGTCCTGATCCAACATCGACTATGGTTATCGCATGAATGAGGAGCACGAAGGTTAACCGCGCAATGAGAGTAGTTTTCTCTCACCTCTCGTTGCCACGTGTTACCCCCTGAGTGGAATCACATGCATCTTCCACAAAAATAGATACCAGCCATGTCCCATGCAATATACCAAATAAGGTTTTTGGGTTTTGTGTCCATGGTTTCACGAAATCGTGGGGCCCAAATAGGGACCCACCGTGGACCCCACTGCCCCTTGCAAAACAAACCCGTCCTCAACTCTAAACTGGGTGCAAAAACCAGAAACAGGTCCAAAGCCTTGAGGCAACAAGCACGATCCATCTCAGCTGTTGAATACATAATCCTGATCCAACGGTCATCGGGGATATTGCACAGATGAGAAGCGCGAAGGTTAACCACACAATGAGAGCGGTTTTATCTTACCTCTCAATGCCACATGTTACCCATCGAGTGGAATCACATGCACCTGCAAAAATACCAGTTACCATCTAACTCCTACGCGAAATACCACTTATGGTATCACGTTCGTGGTTTCACGGAAAAGCCATAATATTCCCGCAGACCTTGCTGAGCCTTCCACCTAGAGTCACCAACAAAAACTCGTTGAGCCAAATACACCCAGGCAGTCCGTTCTGTGTCATTGCCCAACTTGAAACCTTCGTCATTCATCCGAAAGTTAATAAAGTTGTGGAGAGCAACCATATCCCAAAATCGTGGATGAATTAGGTGATATCATCCTCACTCATTTTTCCCGAAACCCTTTGATCAACACTGTTCATCCATAAATCCCAATCTTTGGCTACCAGGATGAAACAGTCCTCTCACATTTTCCCTTTAGGTAATAACTCCCATGCATGCCGAGAATCCCTGTCCTTATTAGCCACGCCTTCGTTGGCCAACCGATCTACAAGCATATTTGCCTTCCTTCTAACATGAACAAATCTAATCGCCTTAAGGGTCTGCAAGTGATAGTGGATAGTGTGAAAAACCTACAGCAGTTTCCAATGCATCGACACTTTATCTGGCAAAGTTCCATTATGAATCTTCTTAGCTGCTTTGATGATCGAATCTGAATCGGATTCAATGATAACTTTCTGTATATTTTCTTCCACCAGGATCTCTAAGCATTGATCTAATGCCAGAAGTTCAGCCATGTTATTGGTATCCTTTTACGAGTGGCCATGGAAGATGTATTTTGTGAGCCCCTGAGGATCTATTATAGTACCCCCAAAGCCAGCTTCCCCTGGATTACCCTTAGAAGCTCCATCAATGTTTACTTTGAAGAAGCCCTGAGGAGGGGGCTGCCATCTACTAGCCCCTGTGTTAATTGTTCTCACTTCCTTCCTTATTTCTTGAGGATTGATGGATTGAAGACCCAAATTAAGAATAATAATGTCCTCATGAGGCAGAGGAGGATTCATGGGAATTGACCTCAAAAGGCTCTTAAGTGTTTCTTTAAGTTGTTTTAGAATTTGATTGATTATGTACTAGGGCTTGCTAGCTTTATTTATGAAGATATGCCTATTGGGTTCTTTCCAAACATTCCAAATGACAAAGCCTGGTACTAGCATCCAAGCTTTGTTGATGATCTCATTCTCTGAGAAGTTCTTCCTCCAGTTTTTCAGAGTGTTAGATATGCTGAGACTATCCCTATCGGTTTGTCTGAATCTTGAGGCCACCCAATCCCACACCTTAGAAGAAAAGGAGCAGAGGTTGAGTAGGTGTTCAATCATTTCCTCATGTGAGCCGCATAGGTGACATTTGGAAGGGCCATTGAAACCTTTCTTTAGGAGGTTTTCCCAAGTTAGGATCTTTCTTTGGTGCACAAGGCAGATAAATAACTTTATTTTCATCCAGTGAGGAGTTTGCCAAAGCTCCTTCCAGACTTTATCAGCGTTTACAAATTTGAATCCTGTGATTGCTTGTTTTGCCTCTTTGAGGTTAAAGTTACCTTTGTTATTCTTCCCCAATCTTAATTGGTCGTGTGAGGAGGAAACCAGAATTCGTCTGTGCTTTAGGTCCATGGTGAGAGCCTCTGCCATGGCCTTCAAAGGACTCTCATCACTGTAACTTAGTTCCTTCCACTTCCTCCATTTTTCATTGTTCCTTCCCTCATCCCATAAATCTTTTACCAATAATAGGCCTTTGCTGTCTATGTCCCTTTTGAGGGCTGCCAAGTCAATCCTGTTAAGGATGGTTTCCTATTGCCAACTGTCCTCCCAGAATCGAGCTCGGTCCCCTGCTCAGATTTCCCAAAAACAATGATGTTAAACAATGCTTTTGTTCTCCCAAGCAAGGTTCCATATGTGTGAACCCCTGATTTGTCTCGTCATTTTAATAAGATCCTTTTCCTAGCAGTGCTTGGCATACTTTTGTTTCCAAAGCTTGGCCCAGGGGGCATTCAACTTCTTGATCCATTTCCACCAAAGCTTAGCTCCCGAAACTTTACTAAGAGCTTTTGGATCATGCAACCCCAAGCCACCATGGCTTTTGGGCTTGTAGAGCTTGTCCCAGGCAGCTAAAGCCCACATTTTTTATCTTCCCCTCTACCCCATAGAAAGTCCCTTTGAATGTTCCTTATCTGTTACTTAATACCTTGAGGAGCTGGGAAGCTGAAAAAATGAAAATGGGAATGACTTGCAAGACCGCTTGTGTGAGCACAAGTTTCCTTGCTATGTTTAAAGATCTGCATGTCCATTTTCTGATTTTGTCCTGAAGTTTACTTAAAATTGGTTGCCATATTTTCTTCCTGAGAGGTTATCAGTAAGAGGAATGCCAAGATATTTGGAAGGCAACTGTTACCTTTGAAAACCAAGAATCCTGGTAATATTTCTCTGTATATCAATATTAGTGTTAAAGAAGAAAACTTTGGACTTGTTTATGCCTACCTCCATACCTGTTGCCATAGCAAAGTCGTTTAATATATCTTTGATTGCCCTTGCTTCCCTGACTGTGGGTATGCCCTGTAGCATTGTGTCATCCACAAATTGTTGATGAGTGTTAGCCTCTCCATTCAAGGTGAGCTTGATCCACGGAATCTAACCTTCAACATTAGTTGTTTTGATTTCCCTGCCTAGCCCTTCCATCATGAGGACAAAGAGGAAAGGGGAGAGCAGATCACATTGTATGATCCCTCTAGAAGGTGTGAAGGTATTTGAAGAAGCTCCATTAAGCAGAATAGAAAAACTGGTTGTGGTGACTAGTGCCATAACCCATCTTATCCAATTTTGGTCAAAGCCATATGCTTTCAGAGTAAATATGATATAATACCAGCTGAGTTTGTCATAGGCTTTCGATATGCCCAAATGAATAATCATGCCTGCTTGCTTGCTTCTTTTGAGAGAGCATACCACCTCATGTGATTGGATGATGTTGTTAAGAATTTGTCGTCCCTCCACATAGCCTGTTTTCTCTTCCAAGATGAGGGAAGGTAGTAGGGGCTTGAGTCTATTGGTTATCACTTTGGAGATGATTTTATACACCAAATTACATAAGGCTATGGGTCTAAATCCATTCAGAGTCATAGCATTTTCCTTTTTGGGGATTAAATCTATGAAGGAATCATTCAATGCTTTCAGAACCTTTTTGTATTTTCTTGAGTCCTCCACAACGTTGAGGATGTCCTATTTGACTGTATCCCAACAGGCTTTGAAGAAATCAACATTGAATCCATCTGGGCCTAGTGCTTTTCCACTTTTCATTTCCTTCATCACCTCACTAACCTCCTCTTCTGAAACTAGCCTATTGAGGTTATGGTTGTCCTCTCTAGAGACCAACTTGGGAATATATTAAGTGAACTGATCAATGAACCTAGATATATCCTCCATTGGCTCCTTTGCAATGTTAGAGAAGTGTTGTACTAGATTTGATTCCATATCCTTGTGGGAGACAAGCTCCACACCCTCAAAATAATTAATCTTTGTGATTCTATTATGTGCCCTGTGGGCCATAGTGGACTTGTGGAAGAGCTTTGTATTTCTTTCTCCCTCTTTGATCCATTGAATCCCGGATTTCTGTCTCCAGAAAGATTCCCCTTGTAAGCATTTATCCTCCCATTATTCCTGTAAATGATCTGACTGATGTCCTGGAGTTTCTGTCAGTCTCAATTCTAGCCTTGACGATATCACCAAATTCCTTTCTGTTCCAAGCTTTAAGTTTAGATTTAATATGTTTCAGTCTCTGTTGGAGCATGTACATTTTAGTACCCTGAATATTAAGATCCCATTTCCACCATTTGTCAATGTTACTAGTGAATTTGGGGTGTGAGAGCTAATCATTCTTGAATCTGAAGGGCCTTTTCCTCGAAGTGCCCATAAAGGTAGCTTCTAGTTGAACTAGCCAATGATCCGAACTCCCAAAGGGCAGAATGGATGCTGTGATGGTTGGTCCTGTGAGGAGGAGATCCTCATAAACAATAAAAGTTTGGAAGCCACTTGAGAAGCCCCTCCCCTTTTGTTATTCCACATGAAGGTTCCACATACTATCTTGGTGTCCACTAGTCCCATGTTCATGATGAAATCTTGGAAGACTTTAGAGTCTCTGCCTAGCTGTCTAGTACCTCCTTTTTTTTCTGAAAGAGATATTATCATATTGAATCACCTGCAACTATCCAAGGCATATTGGGATATCATGCTCTTAGATATTCCAGGGAGGTAAGAAGCTTGAGTTTATCTACTTGCTTTTGAGGTCCATAAACATTTGTTATCATGTATGTCTCTTTATCACCTATAGGACTACACACCAAAGATAGATAGTTCTTGGATGCTTTAGCATCCAGGATTCCAAATTTCCGTGGATCCCATAGTGTGAGAATCCCACCTGCTAAGTTATTTTCCTTAACCTCTATATACTCATACTTGATTAACCATTTATTATAAATTTCCCTTATTTTGTCCATTAAACATTTGGTCACCTAAATAAAGACCATATCTGGTTTTTCTTCTCATATTCTGTTACTCAGATTCCTTTGATTCCTTCTACTACCTAAGCCTCTAATGCTCCAAATTGTGAGATTCATTAAGAAAGGTTGGTAAAGGAATAACTGTTAATACATTTCATCTTACCTGAGTTAATCAGTAGGTTTCCACATTCATTTAGCAATTCATTCTGTCTTTTCCTTCCTCTTTTCCTTCTTGAGTTCTTTAGAGATTGTGCCTGTAAGTTCTCCATCATTTTGACCCCACTCTATTCCTGGCTTCTGTAGTTTCTCTTGACACCAGTTCCATTCGATTGTTCCCTCCATAGAAAGAGATGTTGAACTCAATCATAGCCTTCTTTTGGCAAGGAGTCCACTCCTTTGTTCCTGCCTTGTTCCGGAAATAGTTCTAGATCCAGATACTCCCTATCTAGAATCTACTCTAGTTCATGGTCCTCTATTCCTACCTCACTTGGAGTCACCTCATAGTCTTTACTGATCTCCATGCCACTTGGTAGATCCTCTTCTGCTGGTTGTTCACTGTGATATCCTCCATTTCAGCTTCGGTTTCCTTCTCCTTAGATGTGTTCTCCTTGTCCTGGACTATCTCCACATTCTCCTCTACTTCCTCTAGGATTTTGAAACTATTGTGTCTTGTATTTGTATCTTCATTGCCTTTCTTGTGTGGCCATTTACCCCCTTTCCCTTTAGCCCCAACCTTGGTAAAACCCTTGTGATCTATATCCAAAGAGGTTTTCCCATTGCCTTCCATGCTGTTTGTTGGGCAGTCTCTAAAAAGATGGCCATGTTCATGACATTTATGACACCTAAAAGGTATGTGCTCATAGTCAAACATTTGCACCCAATCTTCATCATAAACATCTAAAATTATTTCTTCCGGAAGGGCTCCAGATAGATCCATTTCCACACATATTTAGGCAAAGGAGGTATATTTACCTTTGAGAGTTGCCTCTGATATCTTTAGAAAATTCCCCAGCTTGTTGCCTATAGTTTTCAAAGATTCTGGTAGCCAGTAATCTAGAGGTATTGATTATAATCTGATCCAAACTAGTACAAATGTAAATGTTTCATGTTTCGAGACAAATTTTATCATCTATGGTCACATGTAGAGTCCTACCGCAACATAGAAATACGACCCCCCTTCAAACACTTTGTCTTTGTCCTCTAGGTTTGCGATCACCGCCGTGAAGAAACCCTTAGAACCTAGATGTAGATGTATTTCTCCCTTTGTATTCCAGTGGCTTCTAATCGAGATGTGTAAGGCCTTTTCCATTGGCCATAATCCCATGCACTCGCAGATAATAGCATGTTCTTTCATATGGTCCCTGTGTGCTTGATTCACAAGATCACTCAATATGACCCAGGGAATGATGCTCGATGTGGGTTTGTAGACTCCCTTTGTCCTTGTGGAAGTTGTTTCTCTGGTGTTGCCACCCTTCTCCATTTCTTTACTTGTTTCCTATTGATTCCCTTCCTAACCCTGGGGTTCGTTTCTTCCAACTGTCTCCTTTCCTTTTGCTTTTGAAATCTTTTCCTATGGTTTTTTGAAATGCTTCTCTCCTCCTCCCTTGCCTCCTTCTGTGACTACCTGACTATAGGAGGGAGCGACGCTCCCCCCTGTGCGTCCCACCATGGAACCCTAATGCTAAACCCTAGCTTCAACTTCGATCCTTGTTCAGGTTCCACTCCTCTCGCCAAAACAAACTCCTGGTAAAATCGAAAATTGACTATGTTAGAATCTTATGTCTTATTATTATATAACAACAAAAAAATTTAATTTAAATAATTAAGTATTTTATTTAAAAAACATTTAAAATTAAACTGGTCTACATCCATTTTAACTCTAGACCTACCAAGCACCGATGATCAAATCACTTTCCAAGATTTGATACCTCTAGGCGCTTGGTAAACCCAGAGTTAACATGAATATGGGTTGATTTAATTATAAATTATAATTATAAATATTATCTCTACATCTATTTATTTGATGCGATATGAAACACGAATGTGTGGAAGATATTTTCTCCAATGTGATTATCATCGAAATAATTTTCAATCTAATTATAAATATACTTATTATTTTTTGTAACCCAGAAGAATCGACCACTAGGTCAGTCTCATACTCATACCACAAGGTTGATTCTGGCCACTACCACTAAACCTCTTGGTCATATGACCTTTCCTCCTCTTTATGTCATAGTTTGCATGATTTCACATCAATTCGATCACCAATTTAGCTACCCCTAGGACAATTATAAATATAATTATTTATTTTATGTTTTTTTTTTTTTGTGTAATTTGACTAATTAAAAATGTTAAACATTACAAAAAACTTTCAATTTTAAATAATAATAGATAATCCATTTTTTTGTTAATAATGCATAATACTACTTCCAATTGCATGTAACATGACAATATAACCAAATGTTTGGTGAACATAGCTAAGTATCAAAACACTTAGTTCATGATCCATCTCACATTGTCAAGATTAAAAAAAATCATAAAATCATAAAAATTAACTAAATTATAAATTTATTTTAAATTACTAGCAACGTAGATCCACCCAATCTATCAAGATGAAAATCTCATTTTAAGTGCAAAACTTGAGTAAAGGTTTAATCTAGAGAGATATATCAACTCCATATTAAACATTGAAGGAAGAACATATTAATCGGGAAAGAACTCTCTCTCTCTCTCTCTCTATATATATATATATATATATAGATAGATAGATATAGGATGTAACATATTTTATTCAACATAAGAACTCTCTCTCTCTCTCTCTCTCTCTCTCTCTATATATATATATATATATATATATAGGATGTAACATATTTTATTGAACATATTTCTCAATTTGACAATGAGAATAGAATAAATCACAAATATCTCTGATGATGGAAAGTGAATATAATTTTTTTTTAAACTTAAACTTTCAATTTTAAATAATAAGATATAATCCAATTTTTTTTTTAATAATGCAGAATACTACTTCCATTTTTTAAATAATAAGATATAATCCAATTATTTTTAATAATGCAGAATACTACTTGCAATTGTAGGTAACATGACGATATCAAAAAATTGTTGGTGAACATAGCTAAGCATCAAAACACTTACCTCATGATCGATCGCACATTGTCAAGATTAAAAACAATCATAAAAATTAGCTAAATTATAAATTTATTTTAAATTATTAGCAACATAGATCCACCAAATCTATCAAGATGAAAATCTCATTTTAAGTGAAAAACTTGAGCAAAGGTTTGCATCTAGATAGATATGTCGACTCCATATTAAACATTGAAGGAAGAACATACTATTCGAGTAAGAACTCTCTCTCTCTCCTTCCCTCCCTAATGATGGAAAGTGAATATATATATATATATATATATATATATATATATATATATATATATATATATATATATATATATATATATATATATATATATATAAATTTAAATTACTTTATTTTTTCTATATAAAATTATGTTATTTAATATGGACATTAAAATATTTTATTTATGGCTCACAATAAAATATATTTTTGTTTTAAATATGAAAAAACATTATGTCATATCAATAATATTATTTATACATGTCATTTATTAACTCCATAGTAAGTACTGAAGCAATTACATATCCCTTTCATACTAAAAAGTAGTATAACTCTTCTCTTTACTTTCAATTATTTTCACATTCTATATAAAGTTGATGTAAAACAAGAAGAAAATTGAACTAGTTCTGTTTATGTCTAACATGTTTTTTTATTTGTTATTTCTATTTTCTAATTTGTTAACACAACTATTAATTTTAAATGTATTGTTACATGACAACATCTCCTTGTGCAAACATCTCCCTCATATTAAGCCTCATAGCACCTCTCACCAAACATAACTCTCATAATGAGCCGTGTAGTGCCTCTTAGTGCAAAAATCTCCCTCATAGTAAGCAGCATAGCACCTCTCACCAAAAATATCTCTCATAATGAGTCACGTAGTTCCTCTCAGTGCAAAAATCTCCCTCATATTGAGCTGTATAGCATCTCTCACCTCTCAATGCAATTATTATTATTACTATTAATTGCATTGAGATTCCATCTACAACCCTATATGCGAGAGACGTTTTCGTGTAACTATCTTAAATGAAATAAACCAATTATAGTTCCATCTCAACCATTGATCTACCATGGGAAAAGTGGGATAAAATCTCTTGATATGCAAATTTCTTTTAGAGTACAAAACTTGGTAAAAAAATTATACCTCAATAGATTTAATCTCTCCCATGGATAAGATGGATGTGTGTGTGTGTGTATGTGTGGGGGGTGGGGCATTTATATGTGTGTATGGATACCTACACACACATTATGTGTAATTTTTCGTTGTTTAAATTATATTTTTGAATGCATAGATGGACACAATACCTTGAAAGTCTCCTTATACACTTGGATTATGTATATTACACAAGTTAAATTTGCAATTTCAAGAAATCTTTGCTATCTTTTAGACCAAATTGCGACCTTTAAACATACTTGAAAACGACCAAAATATCAAATAGTAAAACTACTTGAAATATTTTATAATGTTTTAACCATGAGATTTTTTTTTTCAATTTCATTATATAAGAGATACACATATGCATAAATGAAATTAAAATATTTTACTTAATATAGACATTAATTTTTTATTTATTTATGGAGCACACATTCTATATTAATTTTTTTTTTTCTATTATCAATATAGTTTTAAATACATGTCAATATTTCTTAACATTGCATAGTGAAATATTTTATTTATGACCCAAATTTAATATTTTAATTATTACTAATATATTTCAAATGTCATAAACCAATTTTACATTAGCAATTGAATGAATTGAACATCTTCATTTTATTAGAAAGTAATTTATTTTACTTCTAATTACTTCTTCCTTCTTAGCAATGAAATATTTTCATATATATATATATATATATATATATATATATATATATATATAATCTCTCCAAAGTCTTAACATAGAAATATTTTATTTATGGTTTGCTATACTAGAGATTGATACTAGGTGAGCCAATTATCTTCAATGTGGAAATTACTCCCAAGGAGTGAGCATGTCAATCTCAGTGGAATTGGAACTTAGGTGGGGTGGGGGTGGGGCATTTATATGTGTGTATGGATACCTACACACACATTATGTGTAATTTTTCATTGTTTAAATTATATTTTTGAATGCATAGATGGACACAATACCTTGAAAGTCTCTTTATACAATTGGATTATGTATATTACACAAGTTAAATTTGCAATTTCAAGAAATTTTTGCTATCTTTTAGACCAAATTGCAACCTTTAAACATACTTGAAAACGACCAAAATATAAAATAGTAACACTACTTAAAATATTTTATAATGTTTTATCCATGATTTTTTTTTTTTCAATTTCATTATATAAGAGATACACATATGCATAAATGAAATTAAAATATTTTACTTAATATAGACATTAATTTTCTTTTTTTTATGGAGCACACTTTCTATATTATTATTTTTTTTCTATTATTGATATAGTTTTAAATACATGTCAATATTTCTTAACATTGCATGGTGAAATATTTTATCTATGACCCAAATTTAATATTTTAATTATTACTAATATTTTTCAAATGTCATAAACCAATTTTACATTAGCGATTGAATGAATTGGACATCTTCATTTTATTAGGATGTAATTGATTTATTTTACTTCTAATTACTTCTTCCTTCTTAGCATTGATAAAGTCTTAACATAGAAATATTTTATTTATGGTTTGTTATACTAGAGATTGATAATAGGTGAGCGAATTATCTTCAATGTAGAAATTACTCCTAAGGAGTGAGCATGCCAATCTCAGTGGAATTGGAACTTAGGTGGGGGTGGGGGGTGGGGCATTTATATGTGTGTATGGATACCTACACACACATTATGTGTAATTTTTCATTGTTTAAATTATATTTTTGAATGCATAGATGGACACAATACCTTGAAAGTCTCTTTATACACTTGGATTATGTATATTACACAAGTTAAATTTGCAATTTCAAGAAATCATTCCTATCTTTTAGACCAAATTGCAACCTTTAAACATACTTTAAAACGACCAAAATATAAAATAGTAACACTACTTGAAATATTTTATAATGTTTTAACCGTGAGATATTTTTTTTTCAATTTCATTATATAAGAGATACACATATTCATAAATGAAATTAAAATATTTTACATAATATAGACATTAATTTTTTAATTTTTTTTTATGGAGCACACTTTCTATATTAATTTTTTTTTCTATTATTAATATAGTTTTAAATACATGTCAATATTTCTTAACATTGCAGAGTGAAATACTCTATTTATGACCCAAATTTAATATTTTAATTATTACTAATATTTTTCAGATGTCATAAACCAATTTTACACTAGCAATTTAACGAATTGAACATCTTCATTTTATTAGGAAGTAATTGATTTATTTTACTTCTAATTACTTCTTCCTTCTTAGCATTGAAATATTTTCATATATATATATATATATATATATATATATATAATCTCTCCAAAGTCTTAACATAGAAATATTTTATTTATGGTTTGCTATACTAGAGATTGATACTAGGTGTGCCAGTTATCTTCAATTTAGAAATTACTCCCAAGGAGTGAGCATGTCAATCTCAGTGGAATTGGAACTTAGGTGAGGAGGATAAGAGCGGCTCCGTATAGCTACTTGACAGTGTCTCCATCATAATGTGTAATACTAGAAATTATCCCTAAAGATGCAAATATACACTGAAGGAATAGAATATTTAGGATGCTTCAATAAAATTCTGGAAATTTTCCATGACATGACACAAAAACTTACAAATGAAATGGAGTACATAATTCTCTCAAGGGAGTGGAGATCTACTTTTAGTAGTTTGCCACATTCATTGGTTTCATATATTTTGGAATGAATTCAAATGGCTTCAGTAACGAATGATTTTAATGTGTGAATAATACGTTGAATGTAGTGTTTGTTTGGGGAAGGAGTTCAAACTCAAATTGAAATGATGTTATTCTTTCAAATTGCATTGGGCTATTGTATTTGTTTTGTCATATGAACGTAAACTAAGTTTTCTTTAGGTTTTCAAATTATTTTGTTGTTTGATGTAAACATGTTTGAAGAGAGGCTTATTGAGCTATGTTTTTCTAGAATTACGGCATTGTGAACATCAAATGACGTCTTCCATTATGTTGAACATGATAATTGCATCTACAATAAGACTACATATGGCTCTAACTATTCGATTAATCCCTAGAAATGTTTCAATTTTTCAATTATGTTCCACGAAGGTGAATTTGCGCGCTTAAAACAAATTTTCAATCTTTGTACGTACTAGTCTATCACACAACTCAAATATTATTCAAATCACTTATGTGTCTATTGAATCCCTAAGAGTGAATAGGTAAAGAATATATAAATCTTATATGAAGCTATACATTAAAATTTATGGAGATGAGTAAATGAAGCAAAGGTTCAACCAGTTTCTTCGAACTGCTAAAATGGTCTTTTTTTTTAAGAGAATCTACTTCTAAACCTCTAAGATTTCAGTATGAATGTGAAAACATCTAGTTAGGCTAGAATTTTCTCTTTTTCCTAGAGCTCTAAAATATGAAGCAATATAATTTAAAGGTGTAGTATAGGTAAAGCAAAAAGAAGAAGTTCTAGTATCATGATAGATATGACTATTTATCATGACATATATGACTATTAAGCTCGGATATGGATTCTGTCATTGGTTTCTTCTATCACACGACAATGCTTATTTTTGTGGTTAGAACAATGTTCCCAGTTTCATGTTGAGTCGTGATCGTAACACACAATAATTTCAAAGATAAATATTTGGGTGGGAGAGAGAAAAATAATATTGGTGCAATTTTTCTTTTGGTTGTACATTTGAATTTGGAATTTGTAAGGCTTTGGGCTGAATAGTCCAAAAGAATCCATACAATCAAAAAAGTGCAGTGTGCCATCTTGCCAAGTATCAAAAATTTCAAAATTTAATTGTGTTATTCGGTGACTTTGATGTACTACAACATACGATATGTTATTAAATTCTTAGTCTTTCTATGAAGAACAATATCTAGAGAGATATTGATTTCAACACCTGGGGTTAGACTAGTGCGTTGTCCCAACTGTGGGAAGGTTCTTCCTGAGATTGCAAAATTCTTGTCTACCAATGCAGTGGTTGCCACACAATTCTTCAACCCAAAAATTGAGGAAGATCAAGAACCTCATCAAAATTAATGTTGGAATGTTAATTCCAACTGCCTTGCAAAATCAGCGATTAATTACTTCACGACAATACTCAAATTGGATGCAGGCAGCAGCGACAGCGACAAGGGACATCGCCAATGAGCGATCGCCGATAGGCGTATCGGCGAAGTCGGCATATCGGCAAAATCGGCGGATGGAGCATCGGAGGTTTCGATGGTTGCATTGCGATATCGCATCAGCACTTTCAAAAGGTGGCAGGCACTTCGCACACTTATGGTTGCGATCCGATAACCGGACCCGACAGTTACATAACGATCTGCTGCATAATATTTCAGTTCCGCAAGCGTCCATCTTTCATGTGTTTTACAATGTTTTCAAGCTTAAGTGAAAATACATCGCTTCGATGGATATCGCTTCGGCGGGTCATAAGTTGGCACTTCGCTATGCAATGGTGCGATTATGATAAGCCTCACATTAAATGCCGATAGGATATTTTCTAAGATATTTTCAGCTAAGTAATCAATGTAATTTATTACGGTTGGTGAATGTAGGTAGGATATTTTTTCTATCTTATCGTTTAAATTTAGATATGTTTTTAATATATATATATGTATGTAATGAACAACAGTTCGGCAGAGAATATTGTTAAAAGAATCTGAGAGTTTTCCTCTTGTAAATTTTTTTTTTCTCTGAAACGCAAAACAATGCTTAGATAGTGAAATCAGATTCTGGAACTGAATCGTTACTGTTGTAATCCCGAGGAAGACTATTTTGTAACAGTTTTATTTTCTGTTGTTTTCTAATAAATATCCTGTAGTAGAAACAGAGCGTTGTTCTCTGTGCTATTTTTTGTGTTTGAAATGAGATGAAATTTTCCAACATGGTATTAGAGCTAGTCTAGGCACTCAGTGAGTCAAAAACAGAGTTTTTTTTTCACTGTAGGAGCTGTAAGAAGCTTATCAAGTAGAGAAAGTTTTTTTTTTTGCTTTTTTATTATACAGCCAGTATCTCTTCTTTATTTATACAGGTTAAGATGGCAGATGCTGGAACTGGTTTGACAAATCCCCAACTGCCACAGTTTAATGGGAAAAATTATAGTTATTGGTCCATAACAATGAAAGCATTGTTTGCTTCTCAAGGACTCTGGGAGCTGGTTGAAACTGGCTATGCTGAACCTGCAGATGCAACAGCACTGGCTGCTTTGACAGTAACAGAAAGGGACCAGTTGAAGGGCGACAGAAAGAAGGATGATAAAGCCCTCTTTTTTCTCTTCCAACCAGTACATGAAAGTGTTTTTCCACGGATAGCAGCAACAACAAAATCCAAGGAGGCATGGGATATTCTCAAAACTACCTATCAAGGCATGGAGAAGGTGAAGACTGCAAAGTTGCAGATGTTGAGGAGAGACTTTGAAAATCTCAGCATGAAGGAATCTGACACAATAGATTCATTCTTCACTCAGGTTATTGGCTTGATAACCCAGATAAGATCTCATGGTGAGATTCTTGAAGAAAGAAGGATTGTAGAAAAGATCTTGAGAAGTTTACCCTCAAGGTTTGAAGCTGTTGTGGTAGCAATAGAAGAAACAAAGGATCTCTCACAGTTCACAGTCGATGAATTGAGTGCTTCTCTTATGTCTCATGAACATAGACTGAGTAGAGGAACATATTCCCCTTTTGAGAAAGCATTCAAGACTCAGATGTTTTTCGGCCAAGGAAAAGGTCGAGGCAGATCAAATAACAGAGGTCGTGGAAGAAGCCAAAACAAAAGCAGAAATAATCCTGCAAGCACAAGCGGAAGGAGCTGCAATCAAAACCAAGATGAAGGTTCAAGCAAACAACAAGCTCATGGACAAAGGTATGACAAATCCCAAGTCCAATGTCATTATTGTAAAAAATATGGGCACTATGCCAATGAATGTAGGAAAAAGCAAAGTGACATGAATAATAGGTAGAATGCTAATTTTGCAAATGAAGAAGATAAGAACCCAAAGAATGTGTTGTTAACATGTAACATAGCACAAGACAAACAAGAAGATTTTTGGTTCTTAGATTCAGGTTGTAGTAATCACATGACTGGAAATATTGCGATGTTTGCCAATCTGGATGAAAATTTGAAATCTGAGGTAACAACAGGGACTGATGATAAGATATCTGTCAAGGGTAAGGGCAGAGTCAGTATCCAAGCAAGAAATGGAGAACAGATGATTGTGCCAGAGGTATACTATGTACCTGGTCTGAAATGTAATCTTTTGAGCATTGGACAACTCATAGACAAAGGTTACAATGTGTTCTTCAAAGATGATACGTGTACAATCAAAGACATACCTCCATGTAAGAAGATCATTGCACAGGTGCAGATGACCAGCAATAGAATGTTTCCTCTCAAACTCAGGGCAGATTTGAAGGAAGGTAGAACTATTGCGGTTGTAACACAAGAAGTCTTTCAGGAACAAGTGAAAGATGTGAATTGGTTGTGGCATTTGAGATTTGGACATCTCAATTTCGGAGGCTTGAATCTGTTGCACAGAAAGGGAATGGTAAAGGGATTGCCATTGATCGAGAAACCAGACAGCCTTTGTGAAGGCTGCATTTTGGGCAAGCAACACAAAGAAAGCTTTCCAGCAGGGAAGAGTATAAGGGCAAAAGCGCCCTTGGAAATTGTTCACTCTGATGTGTGTGGACCGATACAAATACCATCATTTTCCAGAAATAAATATGTTTTAACTTTCATTGATGATTACACCAGAAAGACATGGGTGTATATGCTAAAACGGAAGAGTGAAGTGTTTGAGACATGGGTGTATATGCTAAAACAGAAGAGTGAAGTGTTTGAGAAATTCCGCCACTTAAAAACTCTTGTTGAGAAGCAGTGTGGGCATTATATCAAAGTGCTCAGAACAGATAGAGGAGGAGAGTACATCTCCAAAGACTTTCTGCGTTTTTGCAGAGAGAATGACATACAAAAGCAGTTCACCGCAAGGTATACACCTCAACAAAACGGTGTTGTCGAAAGAAAGAATAGGACCATTCTTGACATGGTCAGAAGTATGCTAAAGGCAAAGCACTTGCCGCATGAGTATTGGGCAGAAGCTGTCACTTGCGCAGTTTACATCTTGAATAGATGCCCAACTAAAGCTGTCATGAACAAAATACCAGAAGAAGCATGGAGTGGTCAAAAGCAAACAGTCACTCACATGAGAGTATTCGGTTGTGTAGCATATGCACATGTACCGGATCAGCTAAGGAAGAAGCTTGATAGTAAGGGGGAGAAGTGTGTCTTTATTGGTTATAGTGATGAGTCAAAAGCATACAAACTCTATAATCCATCCACCAAGAAATTGATAGTAAGCAGAGATGTGCAGTTCATTGAAGATGAAGCCTGGGATGGAAGCTTAGAGAAGACAGTGAATGTGAAGACAATTGTGTCTCATGAAGAAGAAGAGGTAGAGATAGCAGCAACTAATCCTTCATTGGTGGCTCCTCCTCCACCACTGCAGGTACAGCAAACCACACCACAAGCTGGAATTCGAACAGCCTTGAGAAGTCAAGGAAGTGCTTCTTCAAGCACACCCCAGGGATCAGAAATACCCTCAAGTTTGGATGGAACTTCAAACACACCAAGAAGACCAAGATTCAGAAATCTGAATGAGATTTATGAACAAGGAGAGGTAAGTAACAATACCGGTCTGAATTCATTATTCGCTTTATATTTTCATGTTGATGACCCAGTCCATTTTGAAGATGCTATAAATGAAGATAAATGGATTGAAGCAATGAATGAAGAAATTGGTGCAATTGAGAAGAGTAAAACATGGGAGTTAGTGGACCTCCCTGAAGGCAAAGATGTCATTGGAGTTAAGTGGGTCTATTAGACCAAAAGCAATGCTGAAGGCAAGATTAACAGGCACAAAGCAAGACTTGTTGTGAAAGGCTACAAGCAACAACAAGGCAAAGACTATGATGAAACCTTTGCACCAGTAGCAAGGATGGAAGCAGTCAGAACAGTGTTGTCTATTGCAGCACAACACAAATGGAAGATTTATCAGATGGATGTTAAATCTGAATTCCTAAATGGGGTGTTAAAAGAAGAGGTTTATGTTGAACAACCTCCAGGCTATGAAGTTGAAGGCCAAGAGCATAAAGTTTGTAAACTGAAGAAGGCTCTTTATGGATTGAAGCAAGCTCCAAGAGCATGGTACAGCAGAATAGATGCTTATCTGATTGAGAACGGGTTTTATAAGTGTGATGGTGAACCCACACTCTACATAAAGGATAATGACGGTAAGATTCTTATTGTTGTTTTATATGTAGATGATTTAATTTTTACTAGTAATGATGCTTCTCTCATTGCTGATTTTAAAGCAGTCATGAAGAGTGAATTTGAAATGACTGACTTGGGCTTCTTAAGATATTTTCTTGGAATTGAAGTAGACCAAAGTGAAAATGGTGTTTTCATTTCTCAAGATAAATATGTAGAAGCAGTGTTGAAGAAATTTAACATGCAGAACAACAAAGCAGCTGTGACTCCAACTGTAGTGGGGTTGAAATTGACCAAAGAAGACAGCAGCAAAAATTTTGATCCAAAACTGTACAAGAGCATAGTTGGCAGCCTTATGTACTTGACTACAACTAGGTCAGACATTATGCACGCTGTGAGTTTAATCTCCAGATTTATGGAAAGACCGAAAGAGACTCATTGGCAGGCAGCCAAGAGGATTCTAAGATATGTGAATGGAACGAAGGGGTTTGGTATTTTATACTCCTCTTCTGAAAGTTTCATGTTGACAGGTTACACTGACAGTGATTGGGCTGGAAGTGTTGATGATAGGAAAAGCACATCGGGATATGTGTTTCATATGGGATCGGGAGCCATCTCATGGGCTTCTAAGAAGCAACCAGTTGTATCTTTGTCAACAACAGAGGCAGAGTATGTGGTAGCAACAACAGCAGCATGCCAAGCAGTATGGCAGAGAAGAGTTCTCAGAGATTTGTGTCATGAACAGGAAAATGGCACAACCATTTACTGTGACAATAGCTCAGCAATAGCATTGTCTAAAAATTTTGTCTTTCATAAAAGGACAAAGCACATAGACACCAAATTTCACTTCATACGTGAATTGGTTAACAATGGTGATATTGTTTTGCAGCGCTGCAGCACAGAGGATCAGTTAGCTGACATCTTCACAAAACCATTGGGAAAGAAATGTTTTGATCTTTTCACGAAATGTTTGGGTATAATTGAACGCCCAGTAGTTGAAATTAAAGGGGAGTGTTGGAATGTTAATTCCAACTGCCGTGCAAAATCGACGATTAATTACTTCACGGCAATACTCAAATCGGATGCAGGCAGCAGCGACAGCGACAAGGGACATCGCCAATGAGCGATCACCGATAGGCGTATCGGCGAAGTCGGCATATCGGCAAAATCGACGGATGGAGCATCGGAGGTTTCGATGGTTGCATTACGATACCGCATCACCGATATCGCATCGGCACTTTCGAAAGGTGGCAGGCACTTCGCACACTTATGGTTGCGATCCGATAACCAGACCCGACAGTTACATAACGATCTGCTGCATAATATTTCAGTTCCGCAAGCGTCCATCATTCATGTGTTTTAAAATGTTTTCAAGCTTAAGCGAAAATACATCGCTTCAGCGGGTCATAAGTTGGCACTTCGCTATGCAATGGTGCGATTATGATAAGCCTCACATTAAATTCCAATAGGATATTTTCTAAGATATTTTCAGCTAAGTAATCAATGTAATTTATTACGGTTGGTGAATGTAGGTAGGATATTTTTTCTATCTTATCGTTTAAATTTAGATATGTTTTTAATATATATATGTATGTAATGAACAACAGTTCAGTAGAGAATGTTGTTAAAAGAATCTGAGAGTTTCCCTCTTGTAATTTTTTTTTTCTCTGAAACGCACAACAGTGCTCAGATAGTGAAATCAGATTCTAGAACTGAATCGTTCCTGTTGTAATCCCTCCACAGAGGAAGACTATTTTGTAACAGTTTTATTTTCTATTGTTTTCTAATAAAGATCCTGTAGTAGAAATAGAGCATTGTTCTCTGTGCTATTTTTTGTGTTTGAAATGAGCTGAAATTTTCCAACAATTAAGTGATACACAACCTAAACCAACCCCTTTTCATTCAAATGACATATAGGATAATTGCATGGAGGTATATGAAAAGGATCCAATGGAACTGCCCAAAAAGGGGATGAATTTCAATCATAATTTCTTCTTGGATTTAGTAACAGATGTGATTAGAAGGAGGAAAATCCATTAAGACAGGGCATGGCCAATGCGCAGTGTTTCTCCATTCATGTAATAATGACTATTTTCTAAAGCTAATGGTGGAAAACAAAAGTAATCAACGAAGGAAAACAAAAGCGTAGACAAAGGTCAGCGATGACCTGTTTGGGAAGGTGTAAAGGGTACACCTTCTCTGTAAATATATTAATTATCATATATTTTTCACCAATTGATATTTTTTTTAATGAAAAATGCTAAAACAAACTGAGTGAAAGATATGATATATTCATTATATATTTTCAAAGCTACATAATGTAGTTCCAAAGGACAAAAGTTTTATATCTCAAGTGTTATGAATTTGACCAATTGGTGTTAATATTTCAATATATTGGTATAATGCAAAGTTCATTGTCTACAATTATTGAGCTGTAAAGAATGTACACGAATGAATCCATTACAGACAATTATTTGATTTACAAATACAACCAATGTTGTGGCTTGAGTGGGAAGTCTAATCACATCGTCTGCCCAATACGGCTTCCTTTTCTTCCTTACCGTTCGATTCATTTATGTTTATTTAAATGGGAATTATTAATGCACGACAATAGTTAATGTTCTTGGATTCAATGAGAATCCACTTGATTACCACTCAAATTATTGTGGTTTCCAGAATCACAATCAACATCAACAGGGGTAGGCAAGTTTAGGTCCAAAGGGATCTACTACTGCATAGGGGTCTTAGGGGTCTCCTTGTTGCTAGAAATAGTGCTAGTAGTATCTGAGGCTTCTGTGCTAACCCAGTGGCATCTCTTATGACCACCAAAAGCTTGACCCGAAGCAAAACATCTGTGAGAAATTGAGCATTCATGGACACTACTCTTCTTAACTGAAAAGGTATTTTCCTCCATTTTCTTCATTTTCTCCCTTGCTTTCACACAAGAATCCTTAGTCCTCTCCTTTGGACGAGGTTTGTGGGATTTATCAAGCAGTTGAGACTGTGATCCAATAAGAAGCTCCTCCTCACTAATCTCTTCCTCTTGACTCTCTTTCTACTCCTCTTTCAGGAGAAAACATTCGTTAACCTTCTTGTGGCTAGCCCCGTGGCCTCCCACAGACTCAGGAGAATGAAAAACCTTAACGCAAGTGTTGCATTTGTACCCTTTTTCTCAACCTGATCACCATTATAATGAACAACATACCTAGTCAAGGGGATTAAGTTGGGGTGCATACTTGGATCTCTTGAATCTCTTTCACCTCATTCACTTCTCAAACCTGTTTGAATTCCAACTTGGGCGATCAATCTAGATCTCAGCATCACTCTCACTTCTGTCTTTTTCTTTGTCTTGAGTCTCATCTTTCTATGATATTTCAAGATAGGCATCACCACTATCTTCATGGGTCTCATAGTGACACTTCTTCTGACCAAACAAGGATTTCCACGAACTGAATTCTTTCACACAAAAATCTAAAATTATAGAAGAAGAATCAATGGACTCAGAGTCAAACTCATGATCTAACATAAAAAAAAATCGTCCTAATTTGCAAACCGTCAGCTATGCTTGGGATTCCTTGGGAGAGCATACATTAGATTTCTCCCATTAACATCTAATCCCTCTTTTTCATCTTTGTCCTTCAATGATTCGTCATCCAAATCTTTGGGCTTCTTGCTCTTCTTAAATTTAGTTTCAGTGAGTTTGTCTACATCCATGGAGGCAGGGGCGTGAACTTTCATGTGACCAACAAGAGCTCTTTCGAAGACAAATATCTCGCACAGGTAACTCAGCAGGTACTCTCCTCCTTCCTGTTTCTTAAACAACTCCATGGACTGGCAGGTGGGATACAATACATCCATTGTTTCCATGTTGTAAACCCTTTTCCAACTTCAATAGTAAGCTCCCTTTCTCTCCACAGATTAAGCTAGTGGACTCACAATTCGAGAAATTCACATTCAATATACCAATCTGAGCATGGACTTCATCTAAATTTAAATGATGATGGGATACAATGGGTTTCTTAACTAATGTGTTTACAAGGTGGAATTCTCTTGGAATACTTGGAGTTGAAGGAATGTGAAGGTTGTCATGAAGCAAAAGAGAAGGATCAGGGAAATGGAGGGTGGAAACCTAGGCATGGAGGTTTTCTTTCTTGCCGTCTTTTCGCTTTTCTGATCTCTGACGTACGTTTTCGTCAATCAGTTTGCGTTCACGCGCCCTACACTTAGAATTGAATGTGGTGTCTTACTGCTTGAACCTCTACCATGTGTACCACTAAACAAGTGTGAATATGCACTTATGGGTGTAAACATAGAATTCATTATTTAATTAGCAAAAATGTTGTTGCTCACAGATGTCGATGGGAAAAAACAACAGACAGATAAATGTTAAAGGCAGATGAAAAAGGTACACAATGTTTAGCATAACAAATTTCAAAAAGTGACACTTTTGGTGTATTATTAATTACCACATCTCTTTCATTTTTTGGGTGTAATGTTTCTTATTTTGCAAAATCTTGATTTAGAATTGTTCCAATCTAGATTTTAAAGGTAGAAAATGATTTAGCACTCTAAAATTTTATAGTTTGATAGTTGTAACTAGGATTTCCAAAAATTCCAACCCCTTTTTTCAAAAATGCCATGGAATAGTCTATATATTTTCAAGGAAAATTTTTCCCCTACTTAAACTACTCTTTTTAGAATGCTTTTAATTAAAACTAGTTGGATATTCATTACTATTTTTATTACAACTGCCAATTATTATTATTATCATTTACAACACATTAGTTTTTATTTTGAAATGGACACATGTCAACTCCATATTAAGTGCATGAGAAATCATATATAGCCCTCATAGTGGGTTGTAGAATGCACCTTTAAACACAATAATACATACATTAAAAAAATAATACATGTTAATGAAATAAAATAATATTTATATTAGAAAAAGATAAAAAGTATTAAAAAATAATATATTTCATTTTAATAACAAAAATATTTCAATGTTAACCATAAATAAAATAATTAGTTAGCTATTATAAATAATATATACTATAAATTTACATCAATTCTCTATATAAAAAAATAAAGTAATTGATAATAAAAAATTTCTAGTCTCATCTGTGCATCTTCCATTTTTTAGTACAAGCGAGAGGTATAAGTTCTTCATTGAATTTTTTGTAATATCTTATTGATTGGAATAAGAACCACGATTTCTTATTCTATTAATAATCGGTTCTTGACAAGTATTTAAAAAAAAATTAATAACGAAATTATATTTTATATATAAAGAGAGAGTTTCTAATCTATGGATATATATATTTTACTTTCTAACTTTAGAAATATTTATTTAAAAATATACTAATAACAAAAATAAACTTTTTATTATGGCTGATGTTAGTCATAAATAAAATATTTCAATCTTAACTATATTTATATCTAATTAACACATTTTATTGGTATATTTTTCGAAATTGAGATGTGGAATTCTTTTTATGTTCTCCATGGAATTGGCACATGGAATATGAATATATATATATATATATATATATATATATATATATATATATCTTAAGCTTCAATATATGAAGCATCCAAATGGATTAAAGCTCTCAAATGTAAACCTTTCTTTAAAGGTTTGTGGTTTAAAAGAGGTTTACACCTTAAATGATTCGTCTCTCTTGGTGTTTCTTAGATCTTAGCTTAAGATGGATCTATGCTACTTCTCAAAAGAATTACTATATAAGTTAATCATATAAATATGTAAGACAATTTGTAACATCATTTTTAACTATGGAGATTCACCTCTATTTCACTATGGATATTCCTAACTTATATTAGGCTCTATTACAATACTATGACTTATCAATACCACATGTCTAAAAAATAGTAACCCATTACACACTCAAATTTTTTTATATATTTTTTATTTTAATTTTATTTTATAACATGTTTTAAATTAAATTATAAAGCAAAAAAGACAATCAATTTTGAGATATCCTAACTACTATTAAAAATATTTCATAAATAATTTATAAAAACAAAATGCATACCATCCACTTATTAATGATTCATAATTAAATTAAAATTCAAAAATACTTATTTTAAAATAAACACTCAACCATTTTAAGTATCTAAAAACTAAAATCTCATTTGAAAAACACTAAAATACATATAACTCAAAATATTTAAAAAATAAAAATTTACATATAAAATATACAAATACACGTTTTTTTTTTAAATGCATAATGTGCCATTTCTCTAAACACAATTATACCAAAATATCTTTCATAAAAGATTATAAAAGATTTAAAAACATATAACTGTTATTAAGTCATTTTACAAAAAAATATAGATATAGCTTATTGAACATTATTAAACAAGAATCTCGCTTAAAAAAATGTATTTAACAAGTGTAATATGCAACCTGGCTTCTCTGTATCTAGAGTCTTACATTTCAAGTAATAACAATTATTTTATTGATAATTTTTAATTAATATAAAATTATATATATAAAGTTAACATACTTTAGTATAATTTTAAATTAATAATACTACAAACTAATTTACTGGGCAAGGATAAAAATGTTATAAAATAAAATTATGTTATGGTAACTTAGCGAATGAATGAATTTCATTAAAAGAGATTAGTAATATATACAAGGGGAGGGAGACTATTGAAATTCACATTCCAATGTTTCTTCATGTTCTTTATTATCATATTTACATGATTTACTATTTTCCCAATCCTAAAGGTTATGTGTCAATATTGTCCCGTTAATCGGAAGGGAAGTTCATGAGTCGGAGACTATTGAAATTCACATTCCAATGTTTCTTCATCTTCTTTATTCTCTTATTTACATGATTTGCAATTTTCCCAATCCCAAAGATTAGGTGTCAACATTCCCCCCATTAATCTGAAGGGAAGTTGGTGAGTCCAAGGGTCATATTAATCTTTCAAACTTTTGTTTTCCAAGTTATTTGGTGAAGATGTCTGTTCATTTGTGGAACAATAGCGTAGGTGAATAATCTTAACCTCAACACCATGACGAATCAAATGATACTTTATATTGATATGCTTGGTTCAAACATGGAACTTTGGGTTCTTGGCCAATTTTATTACAGAATTATTTTCAAACAAAAAAAAATAATGTACTTGTTTACCCCTACCATCCACTTATTATCTGTAATTAAATTGAAATTCAAAAATATCTATTTAAAAAAAAAAAACATAAAAAACTAAAATCTCATTTGAAAATCACTATAACAAACACATATAACACAAAATAAGTAATTAAAAAAAAAATTACATATCAATCATCTAAATACAAGCTATGTTTTAAAAATCAATAATATGTCATTTTCTAAACGTAATTATACCAAAATCTCTTTCAAAAAAGATTAGAAAACATATAACTAAAAGTCAAGTTATTTGATAAAAAAATATATAACTAAAAGTCAAGTTATTTGATAAAAAAATATAGATATATCTTATCAAATACATTAAATAAAAATTTGGTTTAATAACATGACATATTTAATAAATGATGATGATGATGATGATGATGATGATGATGATGATGATGATGATGATGATGATGATGATGATGATGATGATGATGATGATGATGATGATGATGATGATGATGATGATGATGATGATGATGATGATGATGATGATGATGATGATGATGATGATGATGATGATTATTTTAATATATGTATATATATGTGTATATATATATGTTATTTTAAAATTATCAATAAAATTATTATTATAATTATACATACTTTAATAAAATTTTAAATTAATATAATATTAAAAATTAATATATTTGGTAGGTATAAAAATGTTATAAAATAAAATTATGTCAACTCAGGGATTGGTAACTCCACGAACGAATGAATTTCATTAAGAGAGATCAATATTATATAAAAGGAGAGGAAAACTATTGAAATTCATATTCCACTGTCTCTTTGTGTTCTTTTCTTTTATTTACATTATTTACAATTTCCGCAATTCCAAAGATTCAGTGTCAACATTGCCTCCCCTTAATCTGAAGGGATGTTGGTGAGTCCAAGCATCATTATGAATCTTTCAAACTTTTTTCTAAGCGCTATGGTGAAGATTTCTGCAATTTTCTCATTGTGGAACAAAAGCGTTGATGAATAGTCTTAGCCTCAACATGATGTCAAATCAAATGATACTTTGTATTGATATGCTTGGTTCAATCATGGAACTTTGGGTTTTTGATCAATTTTATTGAAGAATTATTTTCAATCAAAAGAGGAGTAGAATGCACTCGTTTCTCTTGCAAATCTTCCATAAATTTTCAGCCATCATCCACATGTGTCTCATCACACTGAGATTCATCATCATATTCACTATCCATGTTACAATGAAGTTCTCGAGCATGAATATGCTATTTCTCTACTTCACACATAGAGGCTTCATCTTCTCTCTCTGTAATCTTTGTTTCATCTTCTTCATCCATATGCATGTATTCATAATGGGTTTCTCTTTTATAGTCTTCAAGACCATCATCCACCTTTGAGGGGGATTCTCCAAGCTTTGTTTTCCTCCTAGATTATTTCTCATCTACTCTCGGATCTGAAGATGACTTCTCTATTATTCTTCAACATATTGTGACACAACTTGCTGTTGCGTGTCACAACATATTGCAACAATTTTTTCTTTGATGATCTTCCATGCTTCTTGGGAGGATGTAGCTTTTTCTACCTTACAAAAAAAAACTTGTCATCCAATGTCTTTTTTATAAAATTCAATACTAAAGCATCACATACTTCATCATATGGGATACTAGATCACTACCACAAGGAGTTCACTTAATGAACCTAACATATCACGTGTGTTTGTGACAAACTAAACAATGTTGGAAACATTTTATCACTATTGCGGGGAAGGGGGAGGGAGGCGAATAGGTATTGTGTCTTATTACCAAAATTTCACTTTTATTTACTTTACTGAATCACACACACTAATTAACAACAACTCATAAAAATTTTGTTGATCTATGCCTAAATCATAAGAAACAATTAAACCATATGAGCAACATAACCATGAACAAGAACACAACAAATCATCACCACATGAGACACAAGATATCTAGTGGAAAACCATTCACTGAGAAAAAACCACCCTTGTTGTTGTTGCACTGCTCTGAATCTTGTATTAAGAAAAATGTGTCTTTGACATAGAGTTTTGACTCCCATCAACTGGGAGACTTGACCTCATATAAAATCAGCTGACTCCGATAAGCTTGGAGACTCGATTCTACTGATCAACTTGAAAGACTATGTTCTCCATGCATCTACGAACTACCATCCACTAAAATCCACCACGATCAATTGATCATCGCCCAAGTATGTTTGGACCATTCAAATACCATTGGATTGAGAAACTATTCCTTCTGCTAAAAAATTGCAATCACTGCTCCACATCCATGAAGTCATTGCTCCTCTCCTCTATGTGAACTTCCTTTCATCTATTTTCAAAGTGGATCACAAGACATTTTGCTCAATGTGATTAAGCTCTACAATATGACCTATAACATCAAGAAAATCTCATCAATCTAAAATCACCACAGTCATATGCTCTCACATAAGCAAATAGTGGTCATAATCCATCCAAAAAAAAACTAAATAATATCACCGCACAATATCAAACCCTCACTGCAAAATAATTGCTGCATAATACAATCAACAACATAAGACACTATGGCTATGTCCCAAATGCATTAGAAACTCCTGAAAAAAGAAACATGTGAGATTCACCAACGAAATATACTCTAGGAGGATACAATACTCTCCAACACAATCTCCACTACAACAACTTGAAATCTAATCTTTTATATAGTATGCTTCATATCTTCTCACTATGTAGTCATTAACACTCATTCACTAAAGCATCTATTCTCTTCCAATAGGTTTGATGCATAATCACTCCTTGCAACCTTCTCTTACACACATACACACAACATCCACACCATCAAGAACCACTAAGCTCCAAAGTAAAGAATTTAAAACTTGTCGGGCAATATTGAGCTTGGGGTTGGGATCAAAGATGTACAATATAATATTCCCTTTTCTTGATATGGTAAAATTGGAGGGAATTTAGCTATAGTATTTACCATGGTATTTGTAATATTCTCTTTTCTTCATATCATAAAAATGGATAAAACTTACCTATGGTATTTACCATGGTATTTTCCAATCGGATCTGCGGATGGTATTTGCCTTCGTTTTTTGAGGGAAAATAATAAAATAAGATTTATACAGAGTCCATCAGGCCTGTTAAAAGGGATAGGAGCTAGTCCTTTAGATCATTTTGAGTTTATCTATTTTATTGTGTTTTTCTTGAGTACTTGGTGTGGCTAGTTCAAGTTTGATCCCAGGGAGGAAAATCCCATGGGTGTGATTTGTTTGGTGGATCTATATAGGGTTCAAGTTTGTGCTTCAGTGTCTTGTTTTCTCATTTGATGGGCAACCTTGCATGCCATTGGAAAAGGTTTCCATGTTTTCAATATGGCATGTATTATTTACAGTAATTAATCAAATAAGTGGCTGCATTTTTCTTTCTTACTTCTTATGTTCTGTGCTGAATCATTTTTAGGACACTATAATGTGCCAAATCTACTGAAAATTTAATCTTTTGGGGTCTTATAACGGAGCCTAGAAGTTTTATTGTAGATCAACTTCAGAGGAGATTTAAGGTTTCATGGAAAGTAATATTCCGTCATCCTCCATAATCACCCTAGCTAGAATCTCAACAACTTCCGTAGCTAGAATCTCAACAACGTCAGTGGTTCTCTATGGCCACCCTAATTGATTGGCTTATTACCCTTCTGGAGTTTATCATTTGCGGGGAATTTTTTTAAGAAGACCATTGTGTGCTGCAGAAAAATATGTTTTATTAAGGACGACTATATTTTTAAATCTCCGATTAGTGGAATTATTAATGGAGCCGAATTTCTTTTAAATAGTATGAAGATCGTGAATTATAATAAAGGAGGTGAAGGTGATTAATTAATTGAGCGGCTATTTTAAATCTCAAAAGCCATATCTCTTCATTTTAAGGGCCGATTATTTGCAAGTCGAACCACGTTGCTGGTGCAAAACTTAATTCATGGAAATTGTCAGCGGTACATGCTTATATTAATTGTACTTTCTGAAGGAGTTGCAGTCCAAATATGACGAGAAATCATTACTTTTGCAGATTTATACATTACGGGCACATTTCTTAAACAGTGGTGGAATTGGGGTTTTTTTTTTGCTCTTCTTATAGCTAGACATTTGAGACCCTTCAAGCAAATCGAAGAAGAAATCATGGTTTGATGCAGTCGTTGAGATAGTCCCTCGTAAAAGCCCATTTTTTTTTAATAAGAGAAATTTTTGTTTTTTCTGAAGGAAACATTTCTTAGCATTTTATAGGAGCCGAGAAGACCCCTTTCATACAATTCTCTTAGCTCAGCTTACCAGACTAATTTCAGAAATTATTCATCGGGATGAACCAGTCCAAGAGCTGAAGCATATTCTCTATTGCCCAGGTGATCTAGTTGTATGCTAAAATATGATTTTCGAGGGAGTATAAAGGCCGATCCATTTTTATTTGCAGGTCAGTGATGGTGGTCAGACCACTCGAATCAACCCTTTCTGCACATCATTGTAAGGTTGTGGGATTGTATATATACCATGAAAGCAACAAGCACTATGATACCACAAACCAGGGGTCCATTCATTTCTAAGATAGGGTCGGGTAATTGTCTCCTGTGAAAGACTGAAGGCCCTGCAACCATCTCTATCAGCTATAAGGAAGGAGGCCCCACAATAATTCATAACTGATATAAAGTCGAAAGAAATTTTTAAAATGTACCTGGAGCTGATTATATGAAGGACGAGAAGTTTAGGGATCATACAACTCATCACTTTGAAATTCGCGAAGAATACAACCGATGGAGGGGACACCAAGACTCTTGAGGTAGTTGTGCGAAGGGTTGTTACCATTGACTGAGGGCCACAACCCAATTCTGCGCTGAGAAGAATGCAGATACAGGAAGGGGATTCAAGGGGTGGAGCATAACGCAAAGAAGTCAGGGTTGCACATCTATCATTCCAGGATCAAACAATCTAGTATATGCTGCCTCTGAAAGTTGTTGCAACCAAGAATTAGTCGTGCAGGGCCTAGACTATTTGCTATTAGAAGCCTACATAATTCCTATTTAAGCAAATTGCGAGAGGAAGAAGATTTCTATAGCAGTTGGACATCACCTGTTATATAGTATGGTGCATTTGATCTTTCTGCTTCTGTCGATTTCTTCCAGATGAGGATTTCCACTTAGTGTGATATATTATGGTGCATTTGGTCCTGCTGCTTCTGTCGATTTCTTGCAGATGAGGATTTCCACTGAGGTAGCCTCTTGAAGTAGATCAGAGCCTTTCATGGAACAAATGAGTATATGTGTTATTATCTAGATTGGAGCTAAATTATCATAATTGGGGAAAATGGTCAATGTAGAGTAGTTGAAAGTGGAGGTGACATCTCAGTCAACTGAGCAGTGAAGTTAGTTGAATACCATTGGACTGTCTAGTAATGAAGTTGGTTTGACTACCATCGGATGTTTTGGACATTTTTTTGGTGAACTACAATTGAAAGGTTTTTTTTACCATTGCTCTCTCACACATACATATATAAAAGTTTTATTTAAAAGAAAAAAAAAAAAGGTTTTGAAAATATTAGGAGTTTGGAGGTTAGGTACTTATTTGTATTGGGAAATATAAGGAGACTTCAAATTATTTGTCAAAGGGGTGAGATCTATGATTCAGTTTTTGTAGTATAGAAAGAAAAAGAGTGAGAAGAAGGAAAAAACCAAGAGGGGGATAAAATCATTCGCTTTAGCTAGTTCTCCTCCACTGTGGCTATCGTAATTTTGGGCCAAATTTGTTGAAGCAAAATATTTTGGAAGACATTATTGACAAAATGTTGATATGAATAATTAGTATACGCTTGCATATTTTCTTGCTTTGGTATGGGAGAAGATGGATCGTCTTAAAGAGACCTAGGAAAACACCCATAAATATCTTGAACTAGTGAAGATATATGGTCCTTTATGCAGTAATACCTCCTTAGACCAAAATAATGGTCAAAGCAACTGGCCTTTCTCAAACAAAGTCTATTCCATTCTGTAGCAGAAGCACCCATGGGAAGTGAAGGAAGGACATTGAAGAGGGGCTATGATCTTCACACTTGGATCTGAATTGCAACAAACAAAGTTAGACATAGACCTTCATAAGTTGGAGGAATCAGACACATATCTATCGAGGGTGGGGTTGCTAGAATGGAAAAAAATTAGTTGGGCTCTGAAGCCATCCATGCTTGCATTAATACAACCCAAACTCTGGGAGCATCCTTGTGAAGAAGCCTTGCTCACAATTGCTTCTTTTCTCGATAGGATCATAGCTCTATCATCACCACTACTTATAATAATGATATAATGAGAGTTATATTGCAGTTAATAGTAGAATCCCTTTAGGGGTTGAATAACATCATGCTTACTACCATCTAGAAGTGGTATAGAATCTTAGAGTTCATGGCAGAGTTTAGCTTTGGCACATTCATGTTGAATCTAGGATGTGATGACTTAATCTTTCAGGTGTTCCAGAAATTTAACACGAGCATTATCTTAGCTCATCCAAACCGTGTCAAAACAGGCATGAAAAATATTGTGTCCTTGATCCTAGAAGGAGATGAAAACATCTGTAAGATACTAGGATCCAAACTATTCACCATTTGGAGGAAGGAACTAATTATATCACTAGTCACCTATGATCTAGTGGAGAAGTTGGTTATGTAAAACCCAGAGTTTCTCAAAAGGGTGTTGGCTAAGAAGGAGCTTAAAAGTATTGATGGAGGAAGCAAGAACAAAGGTAGTAAAACCTACAACAAGAATGAACTAAGAAGGAGAATACTATGCTTTATTTGCAAGGAACCTTAGGCACTTGACCATTCATGTCCAGGTGATAGGAAGGAGGACACATGAAGAAAGCAAGAGGAGATTCCTTCAGATCATAGGGAGTCTTCTATATTTGTGTCTCTTGATTTTTAGGATGGTGAGCAGCAATGTGATATTATTTAGGGAGACTTGCAAGATGACAAGAATTCAGAAGTACATGAGGAAATTTTACCTAATGGTATTAATGAGGTAGACTCCTATAAAACTGAGTCCATAGGTCTCCAGGGGGATGTCCATAAAGAATATGAGAAATCAAGTACAGATAGTAGTTCACCAGTGCATCTATGTTTGACAAATGGAGAAGATGAACAACATATTGTATTCACAAATGTGGGAGGCCAAGAAAAATTAAGCGAGCAGCCAACAATAGTGAACCGACATGATGAGCATGATCATGAGGATGAACATGGCAGACATAATGTGCAGGATGAAACATTCCCAGAGAGTCATCCAAAGGCTCAAGTTTAAGTTGTGGTCATGGGGAACCAGGTGAAAATAGGTAGAAAGACATTTAGTTGGGCACCAACATCTCCTATAGAGGAATTTGATGGGAAGATCACACATTTCAAGACAATATTATGATGTTGAAGTAGAGAGTCTGGAAAACCCGTGACATTATCTTACAAGAGAAAAAAATTTGAGGAGCTCATAGGGGCATGTGCCGAGTCAACCACCAAACTGTCTAGTGTAGAGGAATGCCTCAAGTACCTCACAAGGCAGCAGGAGGAATAAAATTGGGAGTTGTTGAGCATCCCTTTATAGGAGTACATAGATAGGGCTTTCAACACGACCAAACCATATTTATAAACTAGGGAGAGAAGGGAGGCATTCTACAAATGGATCATGTTGGGTGATCGGGTGGAGCAGCATGAGTTGAGCATCAAGTAGCGTCAACATGGTAGAGTTATTCCATGTGCATGCATTCATTCATTATATCCTTCCAAAGAGATGGATTGGTGAGAGATTATGAATTGGAACTCTATTGATGGGATACTCTTAACTAAGGGCATTTTGCAACTTGTGCCCTTAAGCACGGGTAGTGATGGAGGGATGTGATAGTATCATAACCCATAGGTCACATGACTTAGGTGGAATTGGGATCCAAAAGAATCCATTGGGGGAAGGATTGGTTGGAGGAATGTTTGGGATCCATGTGAATCTATCGAGGGAAGGATTGAACATATGATTGTTTGGGATCTAGGTATTGAAGGATCCATGTAGGATCATTTAGCATGGAGTCATGGAATAACATACTAGGTTGTATGGGATGCTGATATCAATGTACAAATAATGAACAGGAGCTCAAGACCAAGTGTCAAAAATTTTCAAAAATGAAAGTGCTCAGAACTGGTTTGAACTTGAATGACCAGATAGAGCGTGTCCTCCTGATTCCGATGCTGTGAACAGTTCAAAAAATGGACTCCGTATGCAAAATTTATCTCAATTTCAAAATCGCCCAATATCCTCCATTTTTTGAATCTAAAAAAAAAGAAAAATTTAAAAAAAAATATTCCATGGAATATTTTTTGGAATATTTCATTTTTGGAAACCAATGGAATGTTGCCACGTGGCAGGCCCGAAAGCTGCCACGTGGCCCAGGGTGACCTCAACATATTTTTTGGCGCATATATAAAATTTTGGGCAGAATGGTGGATTGAACCCTCAACCTACCTCATAATAGTAAAGAGGTTTTACTGATACACCACATGGGATGGACTGGTTATGTCAATGGAATATTTCATATTTAAAGTGTGAACAGTTAATTAGCAGGCCCAAAAAGGGGCCAACCCCTTACGCATACGACCACGTGCCATGAACCAGGAGCTAAAGCCTGGGGTCAGGCACGAAATCCAATGCCCAACCCACGCCCTCAAATCGCGATCACATGCGCATGGTTAGCTCCGACAGTTAAGGGCCTAACTAGCAGTTATTTTGGCAGTGGCGCCATTTTTGGCAGTCCCGCCATATTTGGCGAGCTTATCTCGCCCTTGACTAAAGTTAACTTGAGTTTTTTTAAGGGCAAATAGGAAGTTCATGAAAATGAAATAACTTTGGCTAGGAGAAGCCTTTTAGGACAATTATTTTTTTATTTTGGGTCCCTTCGACCTTCTGAAGGCATTGGCATAGGATTCACATCCAACAAAGGTTGCAGGTGTTTTTGCTTCGTGGAAGTTTGAGGAGCCACCCCGGCCATATCAGTTTCGGAGCTGCATTGGGATGTGTACAGCCATTGAATGTGAAACGAAGGTCATTCCTAACTGTAATTAGTGTTTTGAGTCGATTTCTATAGCTATTTTTCCTGTTAAGACATTCTTCACCTCGAATTTCTTCAGGGAAGCTTTCAGTGCCATTAGGGCCATTTCAGTGCTTGAGCTATTTGGAGGTTGTATTCATCCGTTTTCAGTAATTCAAAAGCCTACTTCTATTGTTTTTTACCTTCTGAGTCAATTGGCATAGGTTTCAAAACCATTGGAAGTCATCTTCACCTCGAATTTCTTCATATAAGTTTAAAGGGCCACTAGGGCCATTTGAAGAAAGTACTATTTAAGGTACAATTTCACTATTTAGTGCTTGGGGAAGAGCATTCGTAGTTTTTTCCTATCTTCTGATTCTATTTTCACAGTCAAATTTTCCTTTAGAGACACTTATTTACTTGTATTAGCCTTTGCATCTTTCTTAATACAAGAGGACAAGGCCATTTTGGGAGACTTGGTCCAACAGATGTAGCCCAGGAGGGGTGAATTGCTTCATCATATTTGTGTCAATATTTGTTGAAGATTTCATGCTAAACATAGCTGATATAATGTGTTAAACAACAGGTTTAAATAACTTTCCTTCACACCTAAACAACTGCTTAAACTTATTTTTTTTATTCCGCAAGACATCAATCTTCAAGCATGAGTATTTTAATGACATCTAAGTGTTTACTTATATTATTTCTTTAGGCAGAGCCTGCAGAGGGCCAGGTAACCTCTAGATCTCATCCTCTCTTTAGAGGTGACATATCCAGTAAATGCCCCTACAGTCTATCTTTGTATTAGAAATAAGAAGTTCTCACATTTTTAGAGTTAACGTTGGAGTTGTTTGCACATTTAAAATTATTGGAAATGGATACCTTGCACCTTTTATTCAAGTACATTCCATTTTCAGATTAGGTGGTATCAAAGTAGGTTTTCTTGATTGACATCATAATAGCTTGATTGTATAGCTTGAAATGTTTTTAAAGTAGTGTAGAAGATTGATTGCTTTACTATTTTGCAAACTGCATGTTGTTTGAGTTTTCTGAAGTTTGGGAATAACTGCTAATTAGCTAAGTCTTGGAGAAGACAAAAAGGAATTGAAGATATTTTCCTTACCCCAAATGAGCTCAAAACCATTCCAAGATTTTCACTTGAATTGATTTGTTGTTGGCTGCTTGAACAAGATTTTCACTTGATTTGTGTGTTGTTGGTTGCTTCAATATATGATGGCGGTAGAGACATTTGGGTGAAAAAGCTTTCTCATTTGTTTAGAAAGTCTTAAGAACATTGTTGAAGTTAATTTGTTCATTGACATTATAATAACAACTTCATCAAGTGAAGTTTCCTCCTTCACAAAGTTCTTCGATGAGGATATGAAGTGTGAATTCCTTATATTGAAGGATATGGTGCAGATCTTATTTGAGGATAGAAGAGAAAGCATGGAGCTTAGTGAGAAATTGTTGGCCATGAAGCAGGAGAAGGAAGAAATTCTTCAAAGATTGCATGATATGGATTTTCAGCTTCATCAAGCCCAAGAGGCTTTGATCAAGAACATGTGTGAGAAAGAGGTAATTCATTTTGATTTGTCTTTAGTTTCCTCTTTAGAAAGATGTGTTGGATCTTTTGAAAAGCATTCAAGGGGAGTAGGATGTAAGTTAATGATGAAGATGGGTTATGAAGGCAAAGGATTAGGAAAGCATGCATAATACATGATTGAACCACTTTCTGTTGAGGAATGACCCAAGAATCTTTGACTTGGTTATGTGCAATCTAATGGCAAAGACTCAAAAGCCATGAAGGCATGTGAGGCTAATTCAAAGAGAACTTTTGTTCCAAGTTCCATGAGGCAAATATGTCAGATTTTTTTCAAATTGTTTTAAGCCTTTGTTGCAAGAAGAAGATGGTAGACATGCAGCTTATGGAAAGCATGCAATTTTAGGTAGTTTTCAAGACAAGAACGATGATGTTAGTCGGCAATTGAAAACTTGAGCCTCTACTAGTTCATCTCTTCATGGAGGCAAAAAGGATGAACATGCAAAGCAGCACAAGATGTATACATATTCTCATGATAATTTGATTTTGTTTCTACAAGGCATGATAATTTTACATGCTTTAATGGAAGAAAGATTTGTTGTACATATTGTGGTAAATTTAACCATCATGTTTCGAGATGCTGGATGAGGAAGAAAGCACACAGGAAATAGATGAAGCAAAGACTACCTTCAAAAAAGGTGCACAAGATTTGCACTTTTTGCTAAAAGAAGGGACATGTTGTCTCTCATTGTTGGACTTTACATCCAACTCATCGTCCCACACACATGCAGCAAGAGGATGACAAGATTGGCAAAGGTGGACCCACGGATTCCATTATTGATGTGGAAAAGGAAGTTTCACATGAGGAAAAGTTGCAACAACAAAAATCGCCATGGAAGTGGCTTGGTGAGAAGTGGATGGACTTCTTGACACAATAAGACATACTCCTGTTGTACATATACAAACTTTAGATGTATGCAAAATTTATGTTGTTGCAAAATTTTGTGATGGAGGTAAAAGATGAGTATGGTACTCACTATTATTGCAACAATGTCTTTCATTTTAGCTCTTGTCACTCACATGTCGTTTTTTGGGTTGATGTACTTGTTGGTCTTTGAAAAAAAGAAAGAGTTGAAGTTGCACCTATACATAGAGGTTGTAGGTGTATTTGTTGAACTGTATATAGTTCATTGTACATGATACATGCATATGTGGTTGTAAATGTATCTTGTTGTTGGTCGACTAGTGTCGCTTGTGAGCACAATTTTTACATTGTCGATTGTGTCACACATTGCTTATCGACTTGTGTGTTTTGTGTCGCACCTTGTTCATCGACTTGTGTCAATTGTGCCACTTATGTTGTCAACTTGTGTCGATTGTGTTCGACATGTTTTGTCGACGTGTGTCGGTTGTGTATAGAAATGTTACATTTATGGTTGAGTCCATTGTTCAACACATTTCAGCTCAACTTGTCGTTGATGATTGTTTTGTTGCACAAGGTACCTTTGGTGTCATTTAGTGCAGGGAACGAAATTGATGCAAAGCAGTGCACAACTCAGTGAGCTGGAAAAGCATGCAAGCAAAGAGGGCTCAAATTTCAGCATGGGTCTTTACTTGGTTCATTATGGTTTTCTTACTTTTATTGTTCGTGAACAGAACCATTGTACTTCTTTTTGAGAGGTTTTTGCAGCACATATTCCAAGATTTTGGGATGTGCATTTGCATTACTTTCAACATGCTACAACCAGTACAAGAATTCTTCTACAACTACTTCATTTTTGGAAGTTTGTTGTGAGTATTGGCCTAAGTCACTTTTAGTTTTCCTTCTGGAGAAGGAGGTGCCATTGATGGGCATAGTGACTGTTGGCAAGCCCGCATTTTCAGTGGAAGATTTCAGCTCATACATCAGCAAGTGTCATTGCTGTTTTATGCAATTTTCAGAATTGTCTAGCGAGAAAGCTTAGTCGGGATTCGACAAGTACTTGGCTTATTCAGCAAAAATTCGCCATGACGACAGTTGGCAAGGCAAGAGATTTTGGTTATCTTTCTACTCATTTGGCTGAATGGAAGAGGATATTTTTGTTCTCCCATTTGTTGTACAATTCAATTCAGAGTTTTCAGTAATCTTTTGGGGACCAAAAGCCTCTCATTTGGGAGGTGTGATCAGGAGCTCAAGACCAAGTGTCGAAAAATGCTCAAAACTGAAGGTGCTCAGAATTGGTTTGAACCTAAATGACTGGATAGAGCTCATCCTCTTGATTCCAACGCCGTGAACAGTTCAAAAAACAGACTTCGTATGCAGAAGTTATCTCAATTTCAAAATCACCCAATATCCTCCATTTTTTGAATTAAAAAAAAAAATTAAAATAGAATATTCCTCAAAATATTCCTTAGAATATTCTCGAGAATAATCCAAAAATATTTTTTGGCAGTTAATGGAATGCTGCCACGTGGCAGGCCCGAAGGCCGCCACGTGGCCCAAGGTGACATCATCATATTTTTGGGCGCATATATAAAATTTTGGGCGAAATGGTGGATTGAATGCCCGACCTACCTCATAACAGCGCAGAGGTTTAATCAGGACTTGTTATGTCAATGGGATATTTCATATTTAAAGTGTGAACAGTTAATTGGCGGGCCCAAAAAGGGGCTAGCCCCTTACGCATACGATCACGCGCCATGAACCAGGAATTAAGACCTGTGTGAGGCATGAAATCCAATGCCACAACCCATGCCCTCAAATCTCGGTCACATGTGCATGGTTAGCTCTGGCGGTTAAGGGCCTAACTGGCAGTTAGGTTGGTGGTGGTGCCATTTTTGGTGGGCTTATTTGGCCCTTAACTAAAGTTAACTTGAGTTTTTTTAGGGGAAAACAAGAAATTCATGAATATGCCATAACTTTGGCTAGGAGAGACCTTTTTGGATGATTTTTTTTTGATGTTGGGTCCCTTCGAACTTCTGAAGCCATTGGCATAGTTTTCACAGCCAACGAAGGTCATTTCCAGGTGTCTTTGCTTTGTGGAAGTTCGAGGAGCCACCCGGGCCATATCAGTTTAGGAGTTGCATTGGGATGTGTGCAGACATTGAATGTGAAATGAAGGTCATTCCTGACTGTAATAAATGTTATGAGTCCATTTCTACAACTCTTTTTGCATGTTGAGGCATTCTTCACCTTGAATTTCTTCAGGGAAGCTTTCAGGGCCACTAGGGCCATTTCAGTGCTTGAGATGTTTAGGGGCTGTATTCATTCGTTTTTGGCGATTCAAAAGACTAATTCTGTTGTTTTCAACCTTTTGAGTCCATTGGAGGAGGATTTTGAACCATTGGAGGTCATCTTCACCTCAAATTTCTTCATAGAAGTTTAAAGGGCCACTAGGGCCATTTGAATAAAGTATTGTTTAAGGTACAATTTCACTATTTAGTGCTTGGGGAAGAACATTCTTAGCTATTTCCTATCTTTTGATTCTGTTTTCACAGTCAGATTTGCCTTTAGAGGCACTTATTTATTGGTATTAGCCTTCACAGCTTTCTTGAGGACAAGCCCATTTTGGGAGGCTTGGTCCAGCAGATGTAGCCTAGGAGGGGTGAACTGCTTCATTATCTTTGTGTCAATATTTTTTGAAGGTTTCATGCTAAACATATCTGATATAATGTGTTAAACAACAAATTTAAATAACTTTACTTCACACATAAACACCTAAACAATTGCTCAATCTTAGTTGTTTTATTCCGCAAGGCATCAAGCTTCAAGCATGAGTATGTTAATGACATCTGAGTGTTTATTTCTATTATTTCTTTAGGTAGAGCCTGTAGAGGGCCAGGTAGCCTCTGGATCTCATCCTCTCTTTAGAGGTGAAATATCCGGTAAATGCCCCTACAGTCAATCTCTGTATTAGAAATAAGAAGTTCTCACATTTTCAGAGTTAACCTTGGAGTTGTTTGGACATTTAAAATTATTGGAAATGACTACCTTGCACCCTTTATTCAACTACAGTCCATTTTCAGATCAAATAATTATCTTATGGATAGTAATGGATTTCTTGAGGGCAAATAATTGTTGGTTGACAGGATTTGTAATATTCCCTTTTCTTGATATGGTCAAAATGGACGGAATTTACCTATGGTACTTTCCATGGTATTTTCCCATGGGATTTGCCCATGGTATTTGCCTTCATTTTTCGAGGGAAAATAAAAAATAAGATTTCTATAGATTCCATCTAGCCTATTAAAGGGGATAGGAACTACGCCTTTGGATCACTCTGAATTTATCTATCTTATTGTGTTTTTCTTCAGAACTTGGTGTGGCCAGTTCCAGTTTGATCCTAGGGAAGAAAACCCTGTGGGAGTGATTTGTCTAGTGGATCTATCTAGGGTCCACAATTGTTCTTGAGTGCCTTGATTTCTCATTTTATGGGAAACCTTGCATGCCATTAGCAAGGGTTTCTATCTTATCAATCTAGCATCTTTTATTTACAGACATTAATTAAATATGTGGGTACATTTTTCTTTCCCAGATCCCTTTGTGTTCCGTGTTTTGTGTTGAAGCATTTTTAGGACACTACAATGTGCCAAATCTACTAAAAATTTAATGTTTGGGGTCTTACATACAAATTTCACCAAATTAATCCACCAAGACCACTACTTGTGCACTAAATATGTTCATATATGATCTGAATGGAAAATGGCATCCACCCATGGTATTGTAAGTGAAATCAACCCATGCTATTCATAAACCCCTCGTATTTACCCACCCATTGAATTTACCTGTGGTATTGTAACAAAAAAAGGCTATAAGTATCAAGTCGTGTTTTGTAAAAGGATAGATTGTCCACCATAATCTAGCCTTTACAACTATTATCTATTTCAATAAAAAGGTTTCTTTGTGGTTTTCTTTATTGCTTGTTCTCCTTATTTTCTGTTGGCATTTCAATTTTTCAGACCTTGGGGGCCTTGCCACCCAAGATCCATTTCAATTGTTTAGACCTTGGGGGCCTCCCCCCAAGACTTAGATTAGCAGCATCAGAGTCTGGTTACGATTCCATGGGAATGAGGGTTTGATGCATATTTCAGTTTTATAATTTTGTAGCAATATTCAACAAACCTTGGGCATGTGTTACGCAAGGAAAATTTTAAGAATGAAAGTTTTTCTTAAAGTTTAGAAAACTTGGCGAATCTTACTAGTCCCTAATATGCAAATTTTAAAATGTTTGGCAATATTTTTGTAAAGTTATTCATATTTCTAATAATTTTATAAGTATATATAAATTTTTGGTGATTTTTAAGGTAAAATAATTTTATACTATAAAATGTGGGCTAATAATTTTTAGAAAAAATGGAAATTAACGAATCTTTTTTTTGGAAAAAAATGGAAAATTAGCCCACCTACAAATATTAGCCCCTAAAATGTTCCCTGCTGTTACGACCTCCACAGAGCACTTTCTTGGGCAAAGCGAGAAGATTTTTTTTTTCTTTTGCAAGAATTTTTTGGGGCGGTGAGCTTTCAAATCAGATCTAAAAATTTTGGTGAAAAATTTACAAAAATGAATAACATAGCTAGATTCCTTGCGAAAAACTACCCAAATTCAAAAAAAATTGGCCAAATCAGAGTTCAAATGAGTGAGATATTGCTGATTTAAAATCAACTATTTGTTCAGAACTTTTGTGATGACGAAACCATTGCAGCACGAATCTAAGTTTCCAGAGTTTCTAGATAAGGATTTCAAACACATGGAAAGATGCAAAATGGTCATTTTGTAACAGGTTATAATAAATATTCTAAGTTATAATAACCGATTTATGTCCATTTTAAATCTAGAATAGAATTCAGAGTGGGTTCCTTTTGGAGACATGCCCTCCCACGCCGCTTTAGTAGGCACCTGCTTCACATTCACAAATTTCAACATAGCAACATTCGAATTGGGTTATTTTGAAACATTCCCTCCCACCCCAGGCTATGTAGGCATCTGTTACTTCATCAATAGTTAGCATCACGACTATGGGTCAACCACACAAAATCATTGTCATCGAAGTCCATTTACTAGGCCGCACACTATTAGTATCACAGTTGGCCACAAGCATTCTAGGGTATCTCTATCATCGAATCTTCACTTTTCATGGTTATGGGTCATCCAAAAACCCACACTTTATCGATGTCCATTTGATAGGCCACACACTGTCAGTATCACAGTAGGTCACAAGGATTTTGGGGTATTTCTATCCTCGGATCTTCTTTCATCACAGTTATGGGTGAAGAAAGAAACTATTGGTAATGTCAAGCTGCATGGGATCTTAATGGCAGTATAGTCCATATAACAACTAATAATCCTCATTTGAGTCAATTCACTGAGCTGTAGTTTGATTCCAACGCCTTTGAACGCTGCGACCTTATTATAGCAGTGGAATCCAGTGAATATATTGGCTTGCCCATTGACCTCTATCCCCACAGTAGCCAAAAAAATTGACAACATCCATTACATCGTTCTCATTTCCCATGAGACTTATGCCCATGATACTGAATCTGTTCTCGCTGAGGTTTCCACTAGCGGTAATATGTTGCCCATGGAAGGAATTTTGGATAAATGTCTCATGCTCGCCCTGAACCATGATGCCATATGACATGAAATGTGAGATATAGTAATTATCAATGTTGATTCTCAGGGAATTGATCACTAGAATCCCTCCCCCTCAAAAATTTTCATCCAACATCAAATCCTGCAGAGAAATGTCCTCATATGATGCACTATGATGGACATTATTGTTCATGGAAGAAGTGAACTCATCCCCATGGAAGATTGTATCGATCTTGGCATTGGTCGAGGACCATAGCTCAATCAAGTAACGATCCTCCGAGAAATCTTCTGAAGCCCATAGAGTACTGCCATTAATCAATTCATTAGCGTCATCGCTTCTGGGTAGCCGTAGAGGCTTGCTGATGAGATAATTTCCTTCTTCAAAAAGAATCTCGATGCCTCCGAGGTTGCTTACACCAGGCATTGTGTGCCCCCTCGTAGCTACATCGAAGCTCTCGTTGATCACTGCCATGATGGCCTGGGTGTTGTCCCTGGCACCGGTTGGATCAACACCATATTTTGTCACATATAAAAGTGCCCCTGTGACTTGACTGTTTCATTGTCTGTCCTAGGTTGTCTAACCAACGATCGAGTCAACTTCCAGCGAGCAACCAGAATTCTCTCGGCATCCTCCCGACTTAGATGCTTGGGAACAGTGGCAACCAGGGAATCCTGACTCTCTAGACTCTAGGATTTCAAATTCATCTGAGCAAGAGGCTTGGATGGTCCCAAACTCCTGTGACTATCAACACCAAATAAGATTTTGAGAAACATCACCACAATCAATATTGAATTGATTTCCAAGGCACCCATAACTTCTTTAGTCCTCCTAATCCTAGGTTTCTATTAATGAAATAAAAATAACTGCTCGCTTGGCCTAAGATAGTATGGGTCACTTCTCCTTGCATTTTCTCAGAAGATTGGAATGGTCTCTGTTGAAGGGGCAGAAGGCCCCCAGCTGAATCCACCACCCACAGAGCTCCTTCATGTTGTTGGGATAGAAACCATAGATGTCAACACCCACCATGGGCATTATGAACATGCAAGTTGAGTATTGTCGAGATACAGTAGCGTAGATCCTCCCATTTATTCCTTACTGAATCTAAATTTCACAAAACTTTGGAGACCTAGATAGCCGAGAGCACAATGTGGAATGCTAGCCAAAGAGTACCACTCCTCCACAGAATGTGAAAACAAGACTAGGATAATGATAAGGGAGTGGAGGAGCTGCTCAGTAGTAGGTAATGCCTTTGAATCCTCCAACCCAACAAATAGGAATTCCATGAGAACTTGAATGAGGAATCCTTGATATGAAAATCCCAAATGCCATGGATTCATAACCCGCTCTGATACTACTGATCCAAATCTTGGGGAGGGCCCAAGATCTGAGTAATTTCTGCACTAATAAAATAACAAAGGTAACCAAAACCAAAAAATCAATCATGAACTAACTTTTATTAGATCAAAAAATAATAGTTGCAACTACATTGTGCTAGAGAGAATCTGTCCTCTTACAAAAAAGAGGCTCATATATTTATAACATTTTTTAGTTACATTACCATGGGTAAATATCATGGGTGGGAAAATACCGTGGGTGTATTTCCATTTAGATTAATATCATTGGATTACATTTTCAAAAACATTCCGACCATTACAACTGATTTTGGAAGCCTCTAGGAATTTCCTTCTAATGTTCTTCCAAATAGCCAAGGAATGCGGAGAAAATCTCGTGAAATTCCTTAGCCACACACATGACACTGGCTAAAATTGAATGGAACCTTCTGTCACTGGCACATGCATATCTCCCAACGATTGGGACTTTTTAGTCACTCTCATGAGTCTGTAAGGGAGTGACTAGGGCAAAGAATAAGGGAAAGTAATAAAGCCTAAGCTTTAAACCTATACCACCTGTTGGTTCATCTTCTCCAGCTCTTGTACAAGCCTCCAAACCTTTGACATATCCTATGACACATTTGCAAATGGATAAAATATGTCTCCCAAAGTGTCACTACTAGATTGACATAGACGACCAACAAAGAAGGTTGGCAAGAGTGCCAAAAATTCCTCCACTCTCCAATAACTGTCTCTACAAGTTGCAACACCTCTGACAGACCTGCAATACTTTGTAGCATAATCATCAAGCCAACACATCACTCCAACAAGCCATCCTCATAAGTATAGACATGAAGACATACATGAAGACTTAGTTTCCAACTCAACTAGTGTGCCATCAACCATCAACCATACCAATGCTAACATCTGACCAAAATGAGTGACATCATATTGTTTACATCAATTCCAACACAATCATCCCAATTTCAAGTCAACTAGCTACAACCAAGCTACAATGAATGACATCTACACATAAGCTAGGCTAGAATGGTTGAAATCAATGCCAACATGAGCTAGCTTCCATCATGAACCAATGCGAACCTCAGCTAGTTGGATCAATGCACACCATAATGCAAACAATCTCCCCCTTTTGAGTTGATGGAAACCATACACAAACTCCATACCATCATCTTCTATATCTCCCTCTTTAACGTCAACACAAAGGGCCAACTCCATTTGATAAGGTAGCAAGAACTGAAGCATAAATACTAGAGTAATACATCTCTACATGGATGAAAAATAATGTACATAAACAAACATCCATGTATCTCCACATCAGTAGTAGGAAGAAAGGCATATATCTAATAAACATCCCAAGAAGCATACTAACAAATCAAATGCCTCAAGCAACAACAAGAATATGCCAACATAAGGCAACCACAAGAAGCATCAATGAGAAACAACATAATAGTAATAATAAGTAGCATCAAGTATATGCTTCAATATGCACATAAGCATCAATCCATCAGTATCCATAGCAACCACATGGCAACAACCACCAAATATCTTTGAACATAACATGAGGTCAAGAACCCCAACTGTCATAGCATAGTATGAGGCACACCATGAACACCTAATTCATTCCATAATTCCAACAATGTATGGCTAAAGTAATAAGAGAAAATAATGCTCCCCTTGAACACATGCTATCTCCAAGTTGTAGTGACTGCTTATACTCCAACATTTTCTTTCTTTCTAAGAAAGAAGGACCATATGGACCAAGACTCCACATGACCATGACTCAAGTGACATATATATTGATAAATACATGCTTGTAGCAGCGACAAAAGACCTCATACATTCTCTCATATGACCATAACATGACCTCATTACTCATAACTAAATGATCCAATGATGTTATGCTCTTAACCTGCAAGACGATTACCAGGACACCAAATATGCGAAGAAATATACCCAGAACATAGAATAGTGAGAAACAAGAGCAAGTATTTTATTATTCAGAAAGCAATGTTCACTTGCCTCTTCGAGGGGGCAACCTCCAATAGAGCAGAGCTCGATTACAAAATAAGACACGATGCTCCTCGCAAGGAGTCTCTATCCTTTATATATGACTCAGACATGCAATACCATGGTTCTTATTAATACCATCTATCTAATACCATGGCCCATTTGCAACTAACTGTGGTCCCGTCATTAATTGTGGGTTAACCACTTACAATTATTAATATGGGCTTTATTGACTCCTTACTTAACTATAACTATGACTTTATCCTACTACATAAATAAGGGGGTTACGGTGGGACCCTAACATGCCCTCCCCCTTAAGAATAGCCTTGTCCTCAAGGCTGAAGTTGTAGAAACTGCTGAAGAATAGTGGATGGTTCCCAGATTGCATCTTCCGGAGACGTGTATTTCCACTTAACGAGGACTTCCCTGATCATGCGGCCAAGCAGGTGCCGTTCTCGTGTGTCTAGGACTTGTTCAGGTTGGAGCCAGATTGACCCTTCTTCATCCAATTTAGGTAGACTGGTTTGAATTCTGCAATTGTTCCCAATCACTTTCTTGAGGCATGAGACATGGAAAATTGGATGGATTTTTGCAGTGGGTGGCAAAGCTAGCTTGTAGGCCACTTCTCCAATGCGCTGAAGTACTTGATATGGTCCGTAGTAGATTTTGGAGATAGTTTATGACAACCCTTGTCTTTCAAGTGAAGTTTGCTTATATGGTTGCAGCCTCAAAAATACTTGATCCCCTTCTTGGAATTGGCGCTCTGAGCAATGCTGATCTACCTGTTGCTTCATGCAATTTTGAGCTTGACGAAGATTCTCTCTAAGATGGGTGAGCATGGTTGTGCGGTTTTGTAGGAGTTGATCCACTGCTTGTACCTTTGAGCACCCCTTGATATAAGAAGTAGGGGAAGGAGGGAGTTGACCATAAACTGCTTCATAGGGAGTCACTTTGGTGGTGGCATGATAGTTGGTGTTATACCACCATTCAGCTAGAGGCAACCATTGTACCCATAGATGTTTCTTTTCTGAAGTGAAACACCTAAGGTAGGTTTCCAGAAATTTGTTGATGGCTTCAGTTTGACCATCCGTTTATGGATGATAGGAAGTACTGAGTCTTAGTTGGGTGCCTTGTAGCCTGAAGAGTTCCTGCCAAAAATTACTGGTGAAGATTGGGTCAGGATCAGACACAATAGAAGTGGGCATGTAATGCAATTTGAAGATTTGATCCATGAAAGATTGAGCGACCAAAGTCAGTGTAAACGAGTGGGGTAGGGTGCAGAAATGAGCATACTTAGAAAGTCGGTCCACAGCCACCATGATGACTGACTTGTTTCCTGAATTTGGAAGACCTTTAATGAAATCCATAGAAACCTCCGTCCATATAGATGTCGGGATGGGCAATGATTGTAATGTGCTTGGTGCTTTGACTGTCTCCCCTTTGTGGCGTTGACAGACATCACATTCCGCTACAAAAGTAAGGATGTCCTTTTTCATTCCTGTCCAAAAAAATGATCTTCTAGTGTGAGCATATGTCTTCTGAAAGCCTGAATGTCCTGCAAGGGGGGATGGTTCTACCAAAATGCAACTTTTGAGGGTGGATGTTGGTGATATTACGACTCTATCCTTGTAGCGAAGAATCTCATCCTACCACGAGTAGCCCTTGGTGGAATTCGAATCCGCCTGCAATTGATTAATGAGTTGGGAGAGCTAGGGATGTTAAAACCATTCCCTACGAGCCTCTTCAATCCATTCTGGAATGGGAAGGGAAATTGCGAGCATGGTACTTTCTCCTCAAATTGGCGAGATAACGCATCTGCTACACTATTTTCGCGCCCTTTATTGTAAATGATCTCATAATCTTATCCCAACATTTTGGCGAGCCATTTATTTTGTTGTGGGGAGGACAGGTGTTGCTCC